>CM035799.1:6611339-6846339 GCA_020466265.1 Siphamia tubifer
CACAGTCAAAACACTTTACGTAAGTCGAGTGCTCTGTCTCTGGGGATCTTTTTTTTTTTTTAAACTTTCCCACAAAATACACTAAGAAACACAAAAATGTGCCGAAAAAATATCACAAAATCTGCAAAAATTCACAAAAAAATAAACAAACACAAATAGGCGATGAAAAATCCAAAACATTCAAAATCTTTTCTAAAATACAGAAGAAAAACCCACCAAAATTCTATTTATTCCATTCTAATATTTTGCAGAGATCAACAGCCATGATTACTGTGATAAAGTATTATCTTTGAGTATGTATTTCATTATAATATCATCTTTTACACTGCAGGAGGTTTTCCAGGAACCTTTACTTGCCTCAATGTGAATCTCCTGGGATTATCTGGGTAAAAAAAGAGCTTCCCCAGAGCCCAAACTTTCTATGAAAAAAAGTTCTATTGGTCCAAAGAATGTATTCAGTGAATACATCCAAAACAGCCTGGACCAAATCAAACACATTTGCTGAATATTCTAAAAATTCCTTTAATTCAAGGACACTTTGCAGTAAAAACACAAAGCACACATATTACCTAGAATCCCCTTACTCAGGTAAAAAAGTTCCAGGGAATCTGGTGTAAAAGGGTCTAATGTTACAGTTCCAGATCGTGTTCTTGGTGGAGACAGTATTTAATTTTCATCACATACCAGCGCCTCTGCTCCGTTGTACGGTGTAAGAGTGAATGTGTTTGTGAAGATACGAATCTGTTCAGAACACAAAGAAACACAACACAAACATTAGATGCTTTATAATTCCAC
Source organism: Siphamia tubifer (assembly GCA_020466265.1). Classification (NCBI taxonomy): domain Eukaryota; kingdom Metazoa; phylum Chordata; class Actinopteri; order Kurtiformes; family Apogonidae; genus Siphamia; species Siphamia tubifer. The sequence continues at coordinate 6,612,135 of CM035799.1, forward strand.
TCAGGTGAAATAACAAATACAAAACAAACAAACAAAAACTGTGCAAACTTACCAACCACATAATTGGCATGATGAGAGTCCAGAAGAAGGAGGGGAGGATGCCATAGGTCAGATTAGTCATTACCAGGCCTGGACAAATCACAGATGAGAAGAGGCCCTGTTGCAAAAAATAAAATAAAATAATATAAAATTAAGGTCCAATAATTGTACTCTTCTTCTTCTTTTTTTTTTTTTTTTGAATTTCAAATATGGAGTGGTACAAGCTTTCTGATTGTTGACAGTTGACAAATAATACAATATTGAATTAACAATTCCAGGAAGCAAACAATTACACACACACACACACACACATATTTGCTTAAACATACACACATACACTTGCAAATACGTGCACAAACTGTATGTATGTACATGTTATTATCATTATGAGAATAAAGCCACATATCTGAGAATATTATATTATATTATATTATATTATATTATATTATATTATATTATATTATATTATATTATATTATATTATATTATATTATATTATATTATATTATATTATATTTCCCAGTGGCCTTAATCATCTTCCCTCAGAATATGCTCTATATACATTTTTATTTTTCTGTATCTTCATCCTCATGGATCATGCATAAATATGGTCTAATGGTATGATTCATGCATGAGAAGGATTCATCATTAATATGCTTTAATGAGGCACCTGCTGCTCTTCTTGCCATTATGAAGGATTAAAAAAAAAAGTCTGTCTCCATCTGTATCAGCAAGGACATGTACTCCTGCTATCAATAAATTACACTGTGCCTCTTCACTAACCCACAGGATGCTGAAAGATGTGCAGCAGTGTCAACTCTTAATGCTAATATCCTCACATGAGGATAACAGTGTAAAAAACATGAAATTATTAAGGCATCATACATTTCTCACTTAAGACTCTATTTTCAGAATGATAAATATTTATTTAATTTTGTTTCTGAAAAGAGAAATACTGTATTTTCTTGGTAAAAAAAGAGTAGATGAAACATTTAGAAACAACATGGCTTTGTTCCAAAAACAACACATTTTCTATTATTATTATTATTATTATTATTATTATTATTGTAGCAACAATATGTACTACAATAAACATTCTTCAAAATGGTACAGAGCTGCGTCTGTGTTCTTTTTTTTCCCTTGTTCTATTAATAGAAATCATAATGAATAAAAGCTAATTCAAGTGCTTTATAAATACTGGAGCTATAATTTCTTCATTCACATAAAAACAAAAGACACAAAGTCCCTGAATATCACAGGATCCTTCACACACTGAGCTTTATAATTCATCAATATATAATATTCAGGGCTGTCAAATGATTGAAGATTTTAATCAGATTAATCACTATGGATTAATTTTGATCGAAACACTTTACATTGGTCCTCTGTTCTGTCTCTGTTTTTGTTTTAATACTAAAATGTACCAAGTGCAGTGTTGTTTTAAATCAATGTGCTGTTAATACAACAACACATTGACACTGAATATTTAACACTCCCATATTTGCTGTGTAGAAATGTAATCCATCATTATTACAGAGTGTTTGCTCTTTATCCAAATAAAATTTACAGACTTTTTGAAAATTGACACCCCTCTAAGACTTTCACTTTACGTACTTTTATATTTGTGAAACTTCTTTTTTAGCTGAGGTTTTACCTCTTTTATGTCATAGTAAAGTGCATTTTATAATGAATAAAGGCATGAAATGTGACCAGTGAATGAGACAGAAACATTTTCAAACCATATGGAAACCACAAAAGTGCATGAATATCACACAGAATGATTCAGGTATTGACCAGTTAGTGAAATCATACCCAGACTTTTATGTGCTTTCCTCATGTATTTCATATTTTTCAGCATACTCTAAAATTTGACAATAAAATAAACTTTTTTCTATAATTAAATAAGACTTTTCTTTACGTTTCAAGGTCTGGAAAAAAAGTATTTTAAAATTCCATACTTTTTAAGACTTTCAAGACCTGTGTAAACCACCCTTTTATTATATGATAAACTTCTGCATGGTACTGTATACAATTAAGACAAGATAAAGAAAAAAATTACCCTGCAATATTTTTTCCCAGATTCTTCTGGAGTACAGCTAGAATGAACAAGAATAGATTGATTTCATTCATCAGATTGCTATATAGTCAGTGCATGATTTTCAGATGGAGGGCAGGAAGTGAAGCCGAGTGAGTTTTCCTTTGGGAAAATGTCTGTGTTTTGTGTAGGTTACGGCTGCACCAATCGTTCTAACTGAGAGGAGAAACAATTTTTTTAGAGTACCAAAGATTACCATTCACAAAGGTGAGAAATGGAAAAAGCTCACAGAAAAATGCAGTAAAAAGTGGATTTCAAATCTGCGTTTGTGGTAGGGAGGAGCAGTCTGCTAATGCTAATGCTAATGCTAACACCTGTGTCTGCAGTGACCACTTCTCCATTCTCCTTCACAATAATCCAGGTCTTCAAAGGTGTTTCACTTGATCTCTGAGAGTAGTTTATCTAGCAATATCAAGATGCATTGCATGTTTATTGACGTTAGTCACTGCTGCTAGCGGCTACAAGTGGCAACTAATGTCAATAAACATGCAATACATATTGACATAGCATCTTTACAAATAAAACCAGGAATAAAAACTCTGATGTAAACAGGCCCAGAGTGACTCACAAACCTGGTTGTTCTTTTGTCTGTTGAGCGCCAAGCTGAGCATGTCTGAGGCGTATTTAGAGGAGCTGTAGGGTTCTGTCCCCAGTCTGTGCTGGACGTCATCCAAGCTGAAGGCAGAGCGCCGAGCATTACTTGACGAGGTCCAGATGACCCGAGACGTGTGATGGGACTGACACAACAGAGGATCCAGCTCTCTTATCTGCAGAGACAGGAGGGAAAACGTTTACATTCACACTAATGTCAAAGAGTCAAGAAGGAAAGAGAAACAGCATCTACAGTCGTAAAGCTCTTGTTACCTGGACTGGAACTGTACATAGGTTTTAGTTGTTACTCTGCTAAGAAATGATGGAGGTTATGTGACCATTGACATTTGTCTGTTTGTTTGTTTGTTAGCAACATAACTCAAAATGTTATAGATGGATTTGGTTGAAAATTTCAGGAAATGCTGATATAGTAACAAAGAACAAGTTATTACATTTTGGTGGTGATCGGTGAAGGTATTTCTGTGAGTGTGTGTGTGTGTGCGTGTGTGTGTGTGTGTGTAGTGGCCATCTAACCACAAAAAAAGGCCATTGGTGGGAATCAGAAGTCATTTCCAACACGTGGTGTATTCAAAAATGAGGTCTGCCGTAACATGCCATTAAAAACTTTATTACATTTTACCAGGATTAAAAACACCTGGTGCAATTATTTAAACTTATAACTACAACTTCATTCTGCTGCACATACAAACCAATACACATGGTTCAAAAACTGTACGGCTTCCTCTGACCTAATTTCCATCAGAACATCATCTGTGACTCCCATATATAGGTCAAGTGATTGTTTACCTGCCAATCACCGAGTGAGACATTTACACAACCTATCCCACGCCAGTACACACAACACAATTAGCCACAACAGTGTGTGTGTGTGTGTGTGTGGGGGGGGGGTGACGTGTGTGTGATTTGTAGAAAGATAAATCAAAAAGTTATGGATGGATTTAGTTGAAATTTTCATGAAATGTTGATACTGACACATGGAACAAGTAATAAAAGTTTAGTGATGATCAGTGGAGATGCAATTAATTTGAAATGTGATCATCACCATATTGTCTTTTTATATTATTATCTATACTATTACATTATATGTTATGTGTTACTGTTTTAATGTATGCATCTGTGCAGTGTTTCCTACCAGGAGAAAGTGACCAAACAGGTTGGTAGCAAAGACCTCCTGCAGATCATCTGAGTTTACACGGTCCTGTTGAGTTAAGAGCCCTTCTGCTGTTGCAAACATGTTGATGACATTTCTAGTCAGAAAATACAGAAGTACATCGAGTAAGAGCATGGACTATCACAGATATTTTGAATCTGTGTGAAGCAATAGCTGTATTTTATCAGATAAACAAAGAAAAGTAAAATATTTTAGACATTTACCTGGAAAACAGACCTTTAAGAAATGCTTTGATGTCTATTTGTGGATTGGGCATAATCCCTGCATTTAAATACAGAAAGTCAACTTTGCTGTACCTGTAGAAAAACACAAATGAGCAACAAATATTTACTCCATTGAAGTAAAATGTATGAATATTTTCATTAATCTGGTCTAGTACCTGGTCTTAACTTGTTGAACAGCACTGAGCACTGACTGAACCGAGCCCACATCGAGGTGCAGCAGGTCCACGTGGGCGTCGGGGTGAGAGGTCAAAAGAGCAGCACGGGCGGCCTCGGCTCGTTGCATGTTTCTGCAGGCCAGACAAAGACGCAGCTGCGCGTCCTCTGTGAGCAGCCTTTCACACAACGCCAGGCCGATGCCGCTGCAGGACACAACAGATGGAAGACAAACAGCATTACCAATTAAAAGTTCTATACAAAAGCTCTATCTGAAACTAATGAATTTTAGGTCTTAATATATGTACTTGTAATTGTTCCAGGTAAAATACCAGAATGTTCATGACATCACTCTGTGATGTGCTGTGCATGTGCAGCCATTACCACCAATGATGATTACACTGCTCTACACATTGTTTAATAGAAAGTATCTGTTTCAGACATTAAACTTGAATATGATGAATCAGAAAACAAATTGCTCGTTAGCTCATGTTTTTAACATATATAATGGTGTGTAATTCCACTTACAGAATGTCAAGTTACAATGAATATACATCACATATCTTAATCATATCATATAAATCAGTTGATCGGTTGATATTGAGAGCTACCACAAGGAAAGTCCAATCTTTATTTTTTTTCCAGTTGGTATAATAACTTTTAAATGTGAATCATATTTTGAGACATCAAATGATTATTATTTGTGGTTTTAAATGTTTTTATTATTATTAGAAAATGACTATAATCACTGTATGAGGAGAAAAATGTTAAAGAAATATAGAAAATTCAACTCCAATTATTAGCTATATAATAATAAAATAGCAAAATCAAAATATGCTTGTAAAAATGATTAAATCTATAATGGTTTTATTACCCAGTATCTTTTATTTCCTACGTTACATCATCAGTGCACTTTTAAGAAATGGCCAAATGAATTTGTAGAAAAATTAATAAAACTCTAATGCTTTCATTTTATGTAGCAACATTCTTCTACCACATTACATCTCAGAGACAAAAATGAACATTTGTACTCCATAGATTAGTTATTTAATTTTTCATTCGGTTACTGTTCTTATGTGATTGATTTGTCCCCAAATATGTTAATTTTTAATATTTGTCATAAATTGGAAGATGATTTAAAATTATTAAGGTATAAACTCTGTTTTCAACACAAACTACACATTTAATTTGTTCTTATGATACTTTTTAAAAAAAAAATGTTTAAAAACAATCACAAAACAACAAAAATTGAGCAACAACCGCCCACAGAGTTTTACAAAATTATCTCATCAAAATAAGCAGAGACAATCTACGGTGGTAGGGAAGGCTCACAAAAACATCAAAAACCACAACACAAATCCAAACGCCACAACACACCAAAAAGCCAGAACAGAACACAAGCCGCAACGGAAGTGACCGTATTTTGCAACGGACCACCGGAAGCAGAATTACCAGTTGTCGTGAAGCACAACAAACTCAGCAGCAAATCTGATTTTGATGTGGGAATATTTTTTTAAACATATAAATACTTTACCTACTTTTCCCAACCTTTTCACTTCTACGTTTCTTATACTGATTATCGCGACTATGGTAATTCTGCTTCCGGCGGTCCGTCGAAAAATACGGTCACTTCCGTTGGATAATTCTGTGTTGTGTTGTGGCGTTTGCATTTGTGTTATGGCTTTTACTTTTGTTGTGAACCTTCCTAGCCGCGATTTTTCCCCACATGAGTTCCGGACACCAATCTCATCTCATTAGCATATAGCCAATCAGCGTCGCCCTCCCACAATAGGGAGCCTAAGTGACGCGATTCTATTTCCGGTCGATTTCCGGGCAATGGGGCCTAAGTGCCATAAAAAATGAGCGTGAGTCAATGGAGGGATAAAAGTAATTTTCTGGTCCCGTTTGAAATGTGCTACGGTTTTCACATATGATGTCTGTGAATTTTAAAGATACATTTTCACATTGAGAAAGCACTCACTTTGGACAGGCATAAAAAGTTACGTTAGGTTTTATGTGAGAGTAAGTAATGGACTACAACGTTCGTCTCACAAATATGACGTCACCACCAAGCTTCACCATCAAACTCTTTGAAAATGGCTGTGACTTTGGCGAGCTTCACCTCCTTCTTTCAGGATGAAGGCAAGAGCATCAAACGTATAAGGCGGTATACGGTTTCGAAAAGTTTGCAGGGAAAGATTCTGCTGTGACGTCAGCTATACGACGTCTGATATGTAGTCCAAACAGAGTCCAAATAATTACATATTTTTACACGCTAATAAATCACAAAACACGTATCAAAGAAACTCCAAACGCACATCATTGGTTATGATGGTTATAATTGAAGTACAGCAAATGTATGATTCAGGACATAAAGTAAAGTGGACCAGAAAATAATCATGTTAATTTTTTTCTAAATTTAGGCCCAGTGGACCGACCGGAAAGGGCTCCCTATGATGTCTTGCAGTGTGGTGGCTTGTCATTTCCATAATAATGGCACAGATCCAGAGCCAATTGTCACACTAGCGGCAAGTTTGAACGGTCCCAATCTGTCAGAAAGCTTGTATGCCTGTCAAATGGTAGAAATCAACTTATTAAAGTAAATACATATGGTTTTCTTCATGAGTCCGACATGCATCTATCCATCATTATAGCCCTATGTGTACATGCATCAATCAGTCTTATCACTGTAGGCCTAGTGCACGCCTATTCGACTCGATTTTTATTATACCAATGGTGTGTTGTTAGTACTTTTTGTGATAGGCCTATCGACAAAAATAAGGTGCACAGACAACCTGACATAGGCCTAGATTCTACTTTGTAAAATAAGTCTCGGGAGAATCCAAAAACTCCTTGACAACTCCCCACGTGGAACTTGAGAAAATGTAAACAGGAGAAGGAAACAAAGATACGCTCTGATTGGCTATATGCTAATGAGATGAGACTGGTGTCCGGAACTCTTGTGGGGAAAAAATCGCTTCCCGCCAACCGTAAAAGCCATTAACTAAAAACACAATAAAGAATACAGTGCATTGCTACCAACTACATTTGACAGCACTGGAATGAAAACTACAAGACAATTTCAACAATGACTCCACAAACAAACTCACATGAACAATTATAACTTAACCTTTCAACCTCGTTTTTGACTTTGGTCAAGTTTTGAAAGCATTTTTTTACGGATAGTGGAGCATTTTCATTGAATGAATAGTGTGTTAGAAATAGTATTTAAATATTATTATTGTACTTTTTCAGAATGGCATTAGTGCTTTTAAAATGACATGAAAAACACTTGTTCTTCCGCTGTTTATAATCGTACAGATCTTATTTCCATAATAATCTTGAATACACATTTCTTTCATTCTAAGCAGATTAGCGGCTATTAAGTAGCTTTTAATTCGCTCACCTGTTCGCGCCGGTTATAACAACAACTCGCTCCATGTTTGACACGATTTCACCGCAAATGAATGAAAAAGAACCACAACTTGTCACTGAAGTTGTGAATTATCTGTTCCAGTGTTCGTACAGCCCCATGGTCCGATGAAAACAACGCTGACAGCCAATGTGCAGCATCCAAACACCATGAGCACATGCACGAGACGAGATCTGATTGGATGTCATAATCAGCTGACCAAACTGCTGCTACTACGGAGAGCCAAGTGGTCCAAAAAGTATGAACGAAATACTTTCCAAGAATCGAGTTAAATAATTTAATTTTTTAAGATTATTAAAAGGTAATTTGTTAAAAGCGTAAATAAGTAGAATGGTCGTTAATGATGAATGATGATGAAATTGTTTATTTAGTAATCACATAATGAAACCGCTGTAATCATTATACACATTATTAACAGGTTAGTGACTGAAAAGACACAGGCACACTGGAAAAATATCCTCTGAAAACAAAGAAATAAAAAAAATGAACTTAGCCTGACTTAAGCAAAAAACAAACAAACCATAAATTATCATGGTAACATTCCTTGAAATAAGATTTTCCACATCTACTGTCTAAAGATCTGTTATGTGTCACTGAAAACTTGGTCATGATGAGAAATTTTGACTAGAAATGAGAAAAATACACTTGGTAAGATTGAGATTTTTTCCAGTGCATAAGTGTAATGCTTATATTAATATTTGTCCTACATAAAGAATGAAGCTACAAAGCATTCAATACAGGAAAAAGAAAACAAAGCATAACAAAAATACAAATAAACAAACAAACAAACAAGCAAAACCATAAAGAAGTGAAACAAAACCAGAGAACAATCAATCAAAGGAACGGTAATTTAATTTAAAATACAAAATACATTATTTACTCATTAATTATTAGAGCTTAACATTTGGAACTTTCAAAATTCAAAAACCTTTAAAAAAAATGAGAACACATTCATAAATCCACACTGACCTCATTCCAGAGTTTGACTCCAACAACATATGTATCTGCTTTTAGTCTCTTTTCTAGCTTTTTCTATAACAATTTTACAAACATGAAATAACATTAAAACATTTTCTTAAACTAGTCAAGAGTAAATATGTTAAAGGCTGTTTGAGGGTTAACTTTATACCTCACATTTAGACTCAATGAAAATCTGATGGTTTAACAAATCACATTTCTAACAGATATGGACTGTTAAGTAGCCTATCACACATTTCTAAAACTGTATCAAAATGGCCGAGTTATCAAAATAACAGCCGTAAGTACTTTTTTCAACTTATATTAATTAATTTTTACTTATACTAATTAATTATATTAATTAAATATTGTAACAATTACACACAGACAAAAAAAATATTCAGATTGCCTTTACCTTTAATTTGGCACACATTCACCTTGGCATCATTATGATAAGCTTATGAAATACCACAACATTTATTTTTTCTTTAAAAAAATAAAAATGGAAAATAAACCCCAATCAAAGCAACAATGATATAAATATATTTATTTACAAATCTTTGGTTTGACAGCTCCTAAAAACCTTAGTTCTTTGCTACTCTTCAACAAAATACACGTTATCTCTGTAAAAGGACACTTATATAAAACTAAAAACTGCAGAGTAAACATACAATTTGTCATAGAGAAAGTACTCTTTAAAATGTAATTTGTTCAAGTTAAAAATGTAAACCAAATTAAGAACACTTTATCAACATCCTCTATAAATATGCAGTATAATTACATTTGTATAGAAATGAGGAAATATTCACAAATGTGCTTGAAAACCTAGTATTAAAATAAAGCATCCTATAAATAAGATAAAAGTCTGATGAAAAGTAAAACACAAAAGCATGAATACATTGTCCTTATTTCTTCGTATTTACAGCACAACTTTGGGAAACAGGCTTAAATTATATGAAAATAAAAACATTAGGTGGTCTGCTTTTCTGACTGAAGAGGACAAACATGACAGTGCTTGGGAAAGAAAAACTCCACGTCCCATCCGCTACGCCACGCTCTCCATCAGTTGAGTGTGAATCTCCTGAAAGCTCGGCCGCTGTTTGGCGTTTCTCCTCCAGCAGCTCAGCATCAGATCGCTGTAAACTCTGTCTGGACAACAGGGCGGTTTGGGCAGATACACCTGAAGAAAAAAAAAAACAGTAATTAAAGCTATGGGGTGACATTATGGGGAACTCTTACTCCCATGTCCTGCATTTGATAATGAAGTTCAACATGACAGACAGAAGGACACATGATGGATGCTCACATTTTGTGATACTTTATTGATTGTTTTCTGATAAAATGTGAATAAAAAGTGATAGATGAACGTGTCAGAAAATTAAATCACTCTCTTGTTGATGAAAATATAACCAAAACTAGAAAGGAACCTTAGAGCGCAAACCTCCGCCAAAGCAGACCCGAAGAAAAAAAAGTTATGGACGGATGTTGATGAAAATGTCATGACGTGTTTGGGGTGGGGGGGTGGGGGGGTCACATGGAACAAATTATTAGATTTTGGTGATGATCCAGAAGAGATCCTGGATTCTGGATCACTTTGAAATTTTACATTGTGGTAAATGGAGAATACATTTCAAAGTGATCCAGGATCCAGGATCTCTTCCAGATCATCAACAAAATCTGATAATTTGTTCCATGTGACCCCCCTCAATTTTCCAAGATAAGTCTGGGGTCAAAATGTGAAATTCTTGGAATGAACAAGAGAATAGGTTTTATGGAAGAATAAATTGGGGTCAGTATGTGTGTTTTCTTCTCAGTAAATTGCAATGTACTTTAGTTTCCTTAAATGTCACCATGACCGGTACAGTTAAGGGTAAACCAGATGTCAAAGTGACTTTATTTCTAAACTATTAACAGAAGAAAAAAGGTTGGAAAAACGTCCTGTTTGAACATCCTTTCTGGTAAAGGTTGTTTCTACGCACACTTATATGGTGCTAATGTGTGTTAGAAATGCTGGCTGAGTTGATGATAGGTGTGTTCTCATTCATATGATATTCTCTGATGCTTTCTTCCTGTTTTAAATTCACTGTTGTCATTAAAGAAGGGACCTGCATGTGGTTGTTTTAGCTCCTTTGTCCACAACAGTTTATGTCCAAAGGAATATTAGTGTCAGATCTACTTCAAACACTGTCTGCACGTTATGATCCATTCACTTTACAGGTTCTTTCTAGTGGAATATTTACTAATCCATTATATACATGTACATAAACCAGCATATATGTGGAATAACACACCATCATATATATTAAGAACATGAATTAACCTTTTTATTTAATACATTTTGACTTTTAGCTCATGATTTTGATTTCAGTTGATGCACCTTATAGTCCGCCTTATATATGAAAAACCTAAAAAAATAACAGTGTGCCTTATATATTTTACTTGTGGAGCAGTGTAATCACTTACACATGTGCATGAAAATGTACAGATGACACTGGAGTGACAAAGGTACAAGACATTTAAAGGTGTCATTCCACTTTTCCACGCTCCTTTTGGAATCTGATGACTCACCCAGACTTACCAACACACGCTCCTTTGACAGTGGTTCATCACCTCCACTGGCTGCATTCACACTAAACAACAAGAGGAACCAGAGACCCAGAAAAAGATGGTCCATCTGATGTCAGATGGACTTTAGCGTCACCCACGTGGAGTTAATCCCGTCCCTCATTGCAGCAAATCTGAAGTAGCATTAGCATTAGCATCTACAAGAGAAGACGGCGCCATAGTAGCTGCTGCACAAACTGGAAAAAATGGCGGATCCACCTGGTTCATGTGTCTCTGTGGAAATAAAGGCTGGCTTTTTCCCTGCACATTTTCAGAACAAGGAACGGCACTAAACCTAGCTGGATGCTACTCTGTTAAGGTAAATACATACATAGGGCAATAGGGGGAGTGTTCCTTCAAGTATTCTGAGCCAATCAGAGACGCCTCGTGACCGTGTCATGGAAATGTATGAGGAAGTACCGGTAAACTCTGTTGTTCGACCTCAAGTCATTTTTCTACCGTGAAAAAACAGCTGGAAACAAAACAATCTGGGTGCTTTTTTTTTTTTTATAGAACCAACACACAATGTATTCAATAACAATGAAGAACACAGTAATATTAATGAAATAACCATGGAATGACAGCTTTAATGTTGGTCTTATTTGTTCAGGTTATTCACAAATTTTCTGAAAGTTTGTAAATGTAATATATATATATATATATATATATATATATATATATATATATATATATATATATATATATATAGTTTTTTCGACTAAAACAAAGTGAAACATTTGGAATTGTCATAAATATATGTTATTATGATGGTTATTTTACTGCTCTGACCCATTTGAAATCACATTGGTCTGTATGTGACCTTTAATTGTTAATATTTCAGTGTAGTTTTAACATTTCGCATTCTCCTCCTGTGGTTAGATTAGACAGTTTGGAAGGTCTTCTTTGACCCACCCTCCCATGATATGTATGACAGCCTGAGGCCGATGCTCACCTGTTTGCCCTGGTCTCTGAAGAACTCTCCTGTGTTTTCTATGACCTGCTCGTCAGAGAGCTGGGAGTACGGCTGCTGTCTGCACAGAGTCAGGATCTCCCACAGGGTGACTCCGAACGCCCACACATCACTGGCCATGGTGAACTTACCCTGGAAGTCAGACAACACACATCTTAATGACAGCTCTGTGACGAGGCGCGCTCCCCCGTCTGCCCCCAGAGAAGCTTCCGTCACTGATTCCAGACGAGAAGGGATGAACACAACTCTACAAAAACATTTTCTGTCATTAGGAGTTTGGATGAAAAAGCTCTCATGTTCCCACCGGGGCAGACGCCTCATCACAGAGTAGAGGTGATCACTCAGAACAAATTTGGATTGATTTGCAGGCACCCTCCCACTGAGGCTGTATTTCCCAGACTGTTTTTATTGGGACGCTAACTGGCAGGAGAAGGGAATTCATTTTCTTAAGTAAAACCGCAGAAGAGAATTTCCAGGAGGAGTTTATAAATGAACAGCTTCATTCCAAAATGCGATATATCCAATTTCACTGTTTTCAGGAGGGAAAAAAATATTTGGAGGAATGTGATGAATGCAGTTCAATGGTATCCAGTTTAACCCTTTGATTCAATTCAATTGTATTTATAAAGCCCTAAATCACAACAAAGTCGTCTCACAGGGCTTAACAAAAACACAATCAACTACAGAGATACATGAAAAGTCCCAAGCACCCCCTGTCCTTAGACCCTCCCCCTGTCCTTAGACCCTCCCCCTGTCCTTAGACCCTCCTTCTCGGCAAGAAAAAACTTCCAAACCCAGTGGGAAAAAGAAGAAATCTTGAGGAGAACCACATTGAAGGAGAGATCCACTGCCATGGACGGACAGGCGATAGATGAACGTCCATTTATAAATGAAGGAGGGGGGGCTGGTCCAGACAGGCAGGGGCAGGGGTCCGGGGTCACAAATTATATTTGATGCATCCTGGTCAGTCCAGTGGACAGTTGTTCTACAGTTGTTCTCCAGTTGTTCTCTTGTATATTCATGGGTTTAATTGTTTTAGTTCATATCATTACTGTAACTGGTCTGTTCTTAACGTTCACCTGGAAATCAGTTGCTCGTTGTTATTAGACTAATTAACTGTCTCTTCTTAAACAAAAACTGCATTAAAATGTTTTATTTCGTAGTGTTCTGATATTGTGTTTTAAATCCAAGTGTCTTTGGTTTGAAGTTTAAACACGTTTTCCAGCTGAGTGGATATTTTTGTAACTCCATGAAAAATATGTTCATTAAAAATATTTCAATCACATTGTTTTTTCAGCCTAAAAAGAAATAAAAACACTGAGGAAAAAAATCTTGACAAATGTTCTTATAATTCATGCATCAAAGGGTTAATACTTTATTAACTAAATTATTAAACAAAAAGTATGAAAATTAAAATCCTGAAATAACGGTGAAATTTGTAATGAACCAAATAAAAATGTTTTTTTGTCTAAATGTGATACCTTTTTTTTTTTTTTTTAAACATCAGCTTTAGCCCATGATCGATACAAACCGCCAATATTTCTAAGCTGATATTGATTTTTTTTCTCTGTCAAATGATAACCAATGTCAGAAAATGTCTTTACTTCCAATTACAAAATAAAAATGACATAGTTCCTTTTATTTCTTATATTTAATCTTGGAAACTTGATCCAACCAGTCATTTAAGACTTAAGTTTTCTTTATCTCTAACACAATATCATTAGCTTTATTCCGGAAACATTTGATTTGTAGACCAGTATTATTATTATTATTTTATATTCCAGTTAAATTATACATTTTACTGTTTTTAATCAGAATTCTTGTATATGTTTTTAGAAGTTGTCTTTTATTTTTATAAGCCTTTTGAATGTATCGTGTATAAATAGTCTATAAAAATAAACCTGCCCTACATTTCATACTATATGGATGCATCTGCATTAATTGTGTTCACCCCTTTATTATTTTCCTTGTCTTTCTATCCCTGAGACTCATCACTCTGTTCCTCACCAACAGGATGCTCTCCCACGACATCCAGCGAATAGGCAGGACCGCTCGGCCCTGGATCCGGTAGTAGTCTCCACGGTACAGGTTCCTGCTCATGCCGAAGTCAGCTATTTTTATGGTGTAATTTTTACCCACCAGGCAGTTGCGGGTGGCTAGGTCTCGGTGGACGAAGTTGAGAGAGGACAAATACTTCATACCGGATGCAATCTGCACAGCCATGCTGATCAGTTTACTGTAGCTGCAGAGAAGCAGACGGACAAAGATGAAATATGGACTGAAACAATAATCATATACAAGGCAGAAAATTATACCAGAACATTTCTACACTTTTCTTTTTTTTAGAAATTGGAAGGAAGGTTATCAGTTAAGAGGGGAACATAACTTCAAAATGAAAAAACAGGAAAACAGATTTAAAAGGTTTTTTTGTTTGATCTGTTTTTTATATCAAGTTATGGAACAATCTAAGCAAACTCTCAAATATTAACCAGTTTGACCAAATGTACAAACTTTTTTTTTTTTTAGGAATTACAATTGATACTTATCATTACTGATTATTGTCATTTAGTCATTACTATAGCATAGAGAAACCATATGTGGACGTGTATATGTATGTATGTATCAGCGTATATGGACCATTTTACCCAATTAGTTCAAGTTGTCTGTGAAAGTTTTACACTATTTTGACCACATCTAAAGTATTCAGTGTTTCCCACACATAGAGTAATTTGTGGCACAGCGCCACAAATAGACTGCTTGCTTAAAAATTAATGTAGGTGTTTCCTTAGTTAAATAAATTAAAATGAATATTTGTATTTTGTATTTTGTCATATTGAATTTTTAGGATAGATCAAAATCAAACACTATTTTTCTTGTAAAATGTATAAAGTTGATTATATTAATTTCACCATTAATGAGAGTTGAAATTACACATACACGTAAATACACCTAGCTTCCTTCAATTTTCATTTATATATTATGTCGTGCAAATAAGTAAATTAGTAGCATTCAGGAAGCCTGTACCATTTCCATATTCACCACAAAACAATATATATATATATATATATATATATATATATATATATATATAATTTTTTTAAGTGCAATAGTTGTACTTTTATCTTATTGTAAAAAATATCTGTAGATTTAAGAGGTTTTTAAGGTTATTCAGTCGTGATTTTATTCATTGTAAGTTAATTTACATATGTTATCTGTAAAGTTATCTACTGTGCTTCTGTATTTTCCACAGGAATTCTCTGGTAACAACAGCTGCCAGCTTTTTCCTGTAAAAACAACTTGCCTTTTTTTATTTTAATTTTTTGTATTTCGCAGTGGGCCATATGAGCGTACCTGACCATACTCTTCCCCTCCTTCTCCTCCTGCTCTGGCTTGTCTTCTTCCGTCTCCTTCAGCCACAGATTGCAGAGGAACTGGTTGAGGTCTCCATTCTCCATGTACTCAGTGATCATGCACAGGGGGTCTGTGTCAACGCACACCGCCAGCAAACGCACAATGTTGGGATCCCTCAGACGTGACATGATTCGTATTTCCTTCAGGAAATCATTTCTGCGACACAGTGGGAGGAAAGGGTTGTAATTTACTGCCTGATTGGACGAATGTAAACAACCAGCGGGAGAAAAATCCGTGTGTGTGAAGTTAATCTACCTTTTTTTTTTTTTAAATCAAACAAATGTTTATAATGAACATGTAACACAATACAAATAGATATATATAGTACATACATACTCTCACTCTGTTTCAGCTGTAAACATGCCTTCATTCTTACATAACGGTCATGTATAGATCTTAAAAGAACACATTAACACATTTAGGCCTCAGGCCTTCATCAGGAAGTCAAGCAAAACGGAAGCTTGGAAAACTGTAGGTTCTTTTAAAGCAGGAGTCGCACTGGAAAAAAATATAAGGCAGGTAAGAGGGATTGTTTTTGTTTGTCTTGTTTTTTTGTCCGTTTGTCAACAACTTTACGTAGAAACTACCGGACGAATTTCCATGGAATTTTCAGGAAATGTTTGAGGTGGTCCAGAATAGATCACATTACATTTTGGTGAATGTAGGTCAAAGGTCAAGATCACAAAAATTCGCCAGTCTGTCTGTTGGTCTGTCTGTCTGCTATAGTCAAATTAATTAATCTGCACATAATTTAGCAGTTACTTTTTTATAGACTTATATTTAACTTCAGGCATTAAGGGGCTAAGGTTTGCTGTGCCCAGCAGTACTTGTTTTGTTTAAAATCATAAATTAAAAGTTCCTGGTGCATACCTTGCATTCTTGTTGGCGTCTTCTCTCAGTGTTTTCACAGCTACAAGTAGAGGTGACTCACTGGTTCCCTCTATGGCCAAGTCCTCGTCCAGGAAGTCCTGCATGTCCTCTGCTTCACACAAGTGTACCTGTGTTTTAAAGAGTCCCTTGTCACTCTATCATCCACTTGGCGCCGGGAAAACCCATCTGTTCAGCTCTGTTTAATACTGCTAAGTGCTAACACACTCACACTTCATCATTTGTCTTTGGAAGCGAAAGCACGAGGAGATTTATCAACAAAATGATAGGCATGAAGGGGACACGGTAAGGAATCTAATGAGTCTTTTTGACGTTATTTCGAACATACCCGTGGAAATTCGGTCAGATTTGAAGTATAAATCTAAGCGTACCTCTCCAAACTGGCCCTCTCCCAGCTTCTCCTTGAATGTGAGCTTGTTTCTGGGGAATTCTCTCATGGACGAATCAGTGCCAGCGAACAGATTCATGTTGACAGCTGTGATGGAGTAGGTGCTGCTGTCTGAGGACTCCTGAAGGCTGATAATATCTGCCTCTGCGTAGTGGGGGGCAGCGTCTGGACCAAGGCCTTTACTGCAACTGTTTGAGACTGTGATGGAGGGAAGGGTTCAGACAGAGAAGCACAAATTACACTCAAGTATTAAATGAGTTCTATGCAGAAGTGATGTTAAAGTCTTTGCAAATCAGTGCTGTGTGTCCATAGGCTGTATTACCGTATTTTTTTTTACCCTTTTATGTAAAGTTCAATGGACGGTAAAGCAGTCTATGTCTAAGGCCTTCCCCTATGTTCTGTGCGTCCACAGGTAGGGGTAGGGGTGTCTCAATTCACGTTAAGGCAGAGGGGTAGTGGGAAGGGCTTTATAACCCTCCTGGAGATTTTCCATAGACAGACTCCAAATGGAGGGGTATGAGAAATTACCCAGAATACAATGCAAATCCTTTTAAAAATGGCGGCATCTACAAAAGAAGTAAACAAATGTAGTATTTTTGCCATAATTAATGCTTTTTAAGTTGCGATAACTTTTTTTCTCCATAAAACGCACATGAAAAATAATGGCTATTTCAATCGTCTGAGGAATGCAGAGCACTTCTCCAATTCAACATAGATATTAGTAAAATAAAAATATCAGCATAGCCCAGGACAACGCCACAACTACAGCAGCAGACATGTTTGTTTACTTCTGGTTAAAGCCGTCGTCTTTGGTTACGTAACAACTGGCAGAGTGAACTGATGATGTAGGTGAGTGTTGAAGGGGTGTCCCAATTCATAGCCCTACCCCATCATAGCTGTGTTTGAAAGAGTAAGGGGTAATGGGGTAGGGATAGGGCTAAGGGGTGAAATGGGATTTAACCTAAGTCTATAAATCGCAGTTTTTTTCCATAGTTTGGCCAGCAGTGCAACTTATACTCTGGAGCAACTTATATGTGAAATTATTAACACATTATTATAGAATTTTGCATGTTTTCCAAAAGGGCGCTCTAGTATTTGTAACTCTGAAAATTGATCATTTCAACATTAGAGGTAATTTTTAAAATCAACTGAGAAGGGCTGAACCAAAATGACATGGGAAAGAAAATCATATCCTGCAGATTACAAGCTGCAAGTAGTTAAATATGCAGTAGAAATAGTAGACACATTCTGGCTGAGACCAAAGTGACACAAATTTCATTCAAATCAAATTTAGACATCTGCGCTGATATTTTTAGATGAGAAAAATATTGGAGCAGAGTTACTTTTACAATCTCTTCTTATGAAAGCATCTGTTTGAGGTAGTATTCTGTTAAATTATTCAGATATTTATTTATACTAAAACAAATAGGGGTACTCATGAAGGATCATTTAATACTTAAAATATTCAAAATCAACTTATTTGGAGATATAGGAAACATAAAAAACTGTAATCTGAAGAGTAAATAAAGCAGTATACTGGGAAAAAATGCCCCTATGAAAACCAGTTTGGTTTTTTTTAATTATGCAAGATATCTTTGCTTGAATGGAAAATAAATAAATAAATAAAAAATAAAAAAAATAAAATAAAAGTCCACAAGTGAAAATGATCTTGATAAGAATTCTGGAAATAAGATTTTCCAGATCTATTGTCTAAAAATAAGTTATTCCATATTTCATTACTAATTCCATTATTACCTATTTCATCAATACTTATTGATATGGTGTTCCTTACCTCTAACAGGTAATGGTTCATTTAAAAAAATACATGTTCAAACTATTTTTTTAATGTTTCATCAGTTTACCACCAACATATAAACATAGCATCACATAACAGTGTGATATTTCTGACACCCTTTTACCACCAGTTTGACTGCTGGGTCAAATTGACCCGAACAGTAACTATGTGATATAAATGATGAACCATTTTCATATTATATGTTGGTTAAACTCATTAAGGCAGAAGAAGTTTCATACTGAAAAAATACTTGAAATTATTTTTCCTAAATGTTCAATCTTTAAAACGGGTCAGTTTGATCCATTTAAGTGTGATGAGATATTTGGACTAGAAATGACAAAAATACACTTGGTAAAATTTAGATTTTTTTTCTCAGTATAAAAACTGTAATCTGAAGTAAACAAAGTTGTAGTGCAGTAAAAAAAAAAAAAACATTATAGATTAGATGTATCCAGATTAGAGGAAAACCACTTTTGTCTTTTTACCGAGGTTCTCAGTGGACTGTGCGAATTCGGGCAGTTTGCGGATGAGGCGTGAGGGCTCCTGGTAGTCAGAGCAGAGGGGGAAGATTCTCTCGTAGGTGGAGTTTGAGGTGGAGCCGCCTTCGCTGGACAGCGAGGAGTGATGGAAGGAGAAGGCCTGGGTCTGCACGGCAAGACGAGCTGTGAGTTCATCATCCAACATACGACGTGACGCCTGAGACCGAGTCAGAAACAGGAGAAATCAGACTGGAATACATACATGTTCACATTAAAACAACACAAACATATAGATGTGTGCAAATGTCCTATAGGCCAGTATTAGGTCTGTTAGTTTAGTCCAGTTATAATGATCACACGTATGCATTTCTAAATCTGCATCATCTATAACCAGTGTGTTTGTTTTTCAAACTAAAACCAAAAAAAAAAGGTAATGAAAAAACTAAAAGTTGTTTCCAAAACCAAAGGAAAAAATGGATAACGATGTGGTTTTTCAGTTTTCCTTTTTGTGTTTAAATGAATAATGGGTAAAAACGGATAATGGCCATTTTTCCGTTTTATCCAATTTTGACTTGAAGCAATTTGAGTAAACTGGAAATGACCGTGACCCGCGGTGACAAAGATGGAAACCTACATGACGATGGAGAAAAGTGGTGTCATATCATACCATAATGACCTTCAAGTCCAGTGTTTCTTTCAGTTGTTAAGATTAATTTCCGGTTTACACAATTTGCTTGAGGTCAAAATTGGATAAAATGGGAAAACGGCCATTATCTATTTATTATCCATTTATTTAAAAACGCATCACTATCTGTTTTTTCATTTTGGTTTTTGGAAACAAATAATGAAGAAACAAGGTGTTTTTTCATTGTCTTATTTTTGGTTTTATTTTTGAAAAATTAAGTAACGACTGATACACGGATTATCTACAACAGTGATTTTCAAAATTAACCTGAATGAAAAAGAATAAGTGAAAACATGTGGTTAGCCAATGACAGAACACACCAAAATCACACCTCAAGTGAAAATGAGAGAGGATATAGAGTCTGGGGCGAGCAATAATTGGAGGAAGATTCAGCACATTTAATGTCTGAAGCAGATACTTTCTAAAAAATAAAAATAAAAATAGTAGAGCAGTGTTATTGCCATGAGGTCAAAGGTCACAATAACTGGTAACTTTTACTTTCAGAATGCATTCAGTTAATTTTTTTAAGAATGTGCAAACTTTCACTGTATTTTCCTGTATGTATGTACGTTCATTTCAACCCTAGTGAAACAACAAACCTCGAGGAGGCCAAAGACTCTCTAGTGTCTTCTACATCCCATCATATTGAATACATGAACGTCTTCATACCTTCTCGAGCATCTTTTGCCAGACCTGCCGCCACAGGATAATGACAATGATCGTCAACAGGATGGCGATGATGGCCACCAAGCAGCCAATCAGGATGCGGGTGTTGCTGTCATCCACTTTGTGAGTTGGATCGTCGCCTAATAAAACAAACAAGAGCCGATTCTTAAGATGGATTTGTCTGAGTCAAATAAAGATCCTATTATGTCCTGAAATCATTCAATTTTAATACCACTGATGTTTATTTGCAAGGACAGCAGCAGCCGCAGCCACAGCAGGAGCCAGTTATTTTTAAGGTGATGTAATGTCACATATAATCAGAAGGGGGCACTGTTCAACCAGAAAAGCAAGACACTTAAACCACATTTTAAATTTCTATAACTTGCACTTAATGTGTGTAATAAGGTTGATATATGAAACTAATTCACATTAATTAAAATCTTATTTAAGTCTCTTCATATACTCGTTCCAAAAGGTCCTTGTGAATGAGAAAATGAGAATGAGTGTCAGTTCATGTTCTTTCTGCCACCACATCATCTGACCTTCCCCTCATTACACAGTTACAAGTGCAAACGCAGAGATGTTACTGATTAACTGTGGCTCTGTTCCATTTTGCTTCGCTGCGAGGATATTCCACCGACCCAGCATGCACGGCGCCAAAGGTTTGGAGATGATTCGCATAAATGGGCCACAGCTATTTTTAATGATCCCAATTACACGTGTGTTTTCTGCCATAAACAAGTGAAAATTCTACTCCCTGAAGCGTTTCAAATGGCTCCGTCTCTTTGTACGTGCACTAATTTAAGAATTAAATCATAGGGTGAATTCAGCTGTTAGATGTCGTCACCTGGTGTGTTTGTGGGATGTCCATGTTTGCGTGGAGTCAGAGAGGTGTTGTACACCGCTGAGCCTGGAGAAGGAACAAATAGATAATAAAAACAGAGATAAAAGAAGAAATGTCAGACTGGGTGCAGGGTTTTTAATCTGCTTAAATGTTGTGTTTGTTTGCTTATTTGTTTTAGTTAATGTGTATGCTGCAAATATTTCAGTGTAAAAAATGCAGTGACAAAGTATTTAAATTCTTTCAGTTATTCCAACAATAGATGAGTAACATTTAACTAGATAACTTCCAGTGTTGGTGAAAATAATTGTAGTTAACAGGTGGCATATATTCACATCTTTTGAAAAACAAAAAGTATTTTTCTGCAAGTATTTCATGACGGTCTCGGAAACTGTGTAAAAAGTTAAGGGTGTGTGAGAACTTTTTCCAACTATCGTATGACTTATTCTTATGTCAAAATACAAACTGTTCACAATGGCCGAACTGACACTGGTGATTTGGAAACTGTCAACGTTGAGGGTCAAATGCACAAAGAACACACTGCACCCAATAACTACACCATAAATTGAGCTCCATTTGCAGCAACAATCTGCTCCACTTCACCAACCTCTTCACCAAGGATTTTGCGCTGGTAACATCTTTTGCACCTGTATGCAATTTTGACTTGTTTTGCATCAGAGTTTCTAGAGTTTCAGGCTTTTCTCCACATTTTCACGCACAAATTGGACTATAATGAAAGCTGTAGAGAGCAAAAAAACCCCTGCTCAAATTTCACATCTTTGATTAAGAGATATTCACACACTTACAGCTCCCCACAATCACGAACCAGGTTTCAGGAACGTTTGTCACTGATTGTATCTGGGATTTGTAGAAGCATTATATATAAGCACTGATGATGAACATTACACATTCAATGTTGGATTACATTGGATTAGACCAGGGGTGTCAAACTTATTTTAGTTCAGGGGCCACATTCAGCCTAATATGGTCTAAAGTGGGCTGGACCTAGCCTGGCAAGCCCAACTATGATATGAATTCATAGTCTGGAGACGATCCATAGACTGAGTTTAAGCGTACGGGTCAGATCAATGGCTATCTGCACGTAATAGGCCAGCTCTATGACCAACGAACAATGTGACGTATACAGAGCAATCTAAACTAGGGTCTATCAGGTTGTTATAGCATCCTATAGGCAAGGCTAATTAACGTTAACACACTGGTAACAGTGGTGGAAAAATATCTAGGTGTCATTCTGCTGAAAACCATTTCCCCATCCTCCTTTTGGAATCTGATGGGTCACCCCGAGTTACCAACACATGCTGCGATTGTTGCGTGGTGTGTCCCCTCCACTGGCTGGATTTACCATTCATAGAAAACAACACAGAAAAACAAGCCACTCAGGTAAAGCCTGTCCACTACACTTCACAAGGACATTGGCATCACCCACGTGGGGTTAAGCCCACCCCCCCATGGGGAGGCTAAGTCAGGCCGCTCTACTTCCGGTCCATGGGTGCTTAGCTAATTGAATGGGACTGAATGGAGCAAGTCAAGCTAAATTCTGATTTCGTTTGACAAGTGCTCTGAAATTCACATATGATAGCATTTAATAAGAAATATTTGATGTGGCATAGACAGACCACCTGTTTTTGATGGGATGCAAACGTGACGTTAGGTTTTATGTGGGTTTAATAAGAGACGACAATGCGTTACATATGTAACATCACACTCCACTCAGCTGTGGTGTGAAGTAAATGGTCTGCACTTATATAGTTCTTTTCCACCTTCATGGTGTTCAAAGCGCTTTACATAAGCTTCACATTCCCCCAGTCACACACACTCACACACCAGTAGGTTTGTAAGGTCTAAGGTCAGTCCTACTGGATTCAGTGTCTTGCCCAAGGACACTTCAAGGTGCCGGGATGTGAACCGCCAATTCTCGGTCATTGGGCGACCCACTCTACCAACTGAGCCACAGCCGCCCCCAAGAGTCTGTGGTGACGTCACATGCACGCCAGGTGTGTCGTCGAAATCATTAATGAGTTTTACTTGCAAATGAATCAGCCGTTGGTTAACTGAAGCATTTGAAACACACATCAATAATTATCATTTATAATGAGGTACAACATGCGTGTGATTCAGGTCACATGACAAACCAGATACGATTTTAGCATTTTATTTCCCATTGAATAACGGTCATAAATTTTCTGATCTCAGGCCCCAGAGCCTCCTGGAAGGGGCAGAGACTTAAGCTCCCTATTGCAGCAAATCTGAAGTAGCATTAGCATTAGCATCTACAAGAAAAGACGACGCCATAGTAGCTGCTGCACAAACTTGAAAAAAAAAAAATGGCGGAGCAAACTGGTTCATGTGCTCTCTGTGGAAATAAAGCGTTGTTTTTTTTACCCTGCACATTATTTTACCATTTCTTCCTTTTGCTAGAATCAACATTTCTTGAAAATTCCATCAAAATCTGGCCATAACTTTTTGAGTTATAATGCTAACAGTCAGATAAAGGGTGATAAAAACATAACTGTGCAGTTCCTTGGTGCAGTAACTATAGACTAAATAGATATTTATAAGTGAGTGGTAGTGTAAAATGTCAGACAGTGCAGATGAGACCCAGGGTTACGCTGTTGTGTTCAACAGCCTGACAGCGGTGAGGATGAATGACCTACGACAGTGCTCTATCCAACACTGTGGGTGCAGAAGTCTGCCGCTGATGCTCTGTGTGATACCAGCCTCACACAGCAGTTCAAACAATGAGTCTCCAGAGGAAGCTGTGTGCATTTGTAATTTAATTATTCACAGATTGGCTGGTAACTGACGGTAATTCATGCTGCAGCGTCTTCAACTGTTAGACTGTGATTGTGCTTTTATGAGTTGAAGTTTTAATCTAGTAGCTTGATTACCATCAGCGCTGTCTGGACACTTTTATTTTGATATAAATGAAAGAACGTGATAAAGCACAAACTCTCTTGATACTAGACATGTGACGAAAGATTTAACCCTTTATATGATGGTATGTAGATCCACAAAAGGAAAAAAAGTGAGTGAGTGAGTGAGTTGAAATAGTGATTTTCATAGTTTTTTATTTGTTTCAGTGCAAAAAATCTCCCCATTAAATTGTGAAAATACTTATTTTTATAAACTATCCAAACAAAAAAATGTGAATAACCTGAAAAAAAAATCTTACAAAAGTACAATTTTAACAATATTCTGCCTCAACTTCTCATTTCTACATGTGTATAATATACAATTCCTTTTTAATCTCATAATTTAGATTTATCTCACAATGTCGACTTATTTCTCAAAATTAAACAGTTATTTTTAAATGTCATGTTTGACTTTTTTTTTTTTTTTATAAATCTCATAATGATGACTTTTTTTTAATCTCAATTGTAACCCCCCCTTTTTTTTCCCTAAATTTCAAAACAAAATTGAGCATGGTGACCCAATCAAACACATTTTCTACAACTTACTTTTAAATATTTTATTTTTGGATACTTCTGAAACTTTTAAGATATTTTTCGGTCCTGATTAAATCAGTATCATTTCATCCAGGGCAAAAAAAATGCAATTTTACTTTTTTACTTGATACGTTGTACTTTAAAGAAGCTGAATCAGCACTTCTACTTTTATATAAGAGTATTTTTCACACGAGTAGAATGTGAGTACTTTTATTACCTCTGATAAAATGATGTCACAATGACAACACCCACACCCACACCCACACTTACTCCCACACCCATTCCCACTCCCACCCTACCTGACTGGAAAGCGACTTCACTGAACAACAGCCACAGGTCACTGAAGTGGAATCGACACTTGATGGCGCTGGCCGTGCGATCTCCGAGGGGCACGGTGATGAAACGGGCGCTTTGGCTCCCACGGTCCACAGTGGGCCTGAAGGACACGGGGTCGGCCTCCCACTCTGATCCGGACCGGAAGTAACAAGTGGCCTGTCTGAACATCCTCACCCCTCGGCTGAACATGTTATTACAGTGGACCTGTGGTAGAATACATGAAGAATAAATAAACATAGATGCAGCCGTGAACCAAATAAGTAGATTTAAGGAGGACTATTCCATCTTTAGAGGAGAAATGTACTGAACTGTGTGATACAGTGTGTGATACAGTGTGTGACACAGTGTGTGATACAGTGTGTGATACAGTGTGTGACACAGTGTGTGATACAGTGTGTGATACAGTGTGTGATACAGTGTGTGATACAGTGTGTGACACAGTGTGTGATACAGTGTGTGATACAGTGTGTGATACAGTGTGTGATACAGTGTGTGACACAGTGTGTGATACAGTGTGTGATACAGTGTGTGATACAGTGTGTGATACAGTGTGTGACACAGTGTGTGATACAGTGTGTGACACAGTGTGTGATACAGTGTGTGATACAGTGTGTGATACAGTGTGTGACACAGTGTGTGATACAGTGTGTGACACAGTGTGTGATACAGTGTGTGATACAGTGTGTGACACAGTGTGTGATACAGTGTGTGACACAGTGTGTGACACAGTGTGTGATACAGTGTGTGATACAGTGTGTGATACAGTGTGTGATACAGTGTGTGACACAGTGTGTGATACAGTGTGTGATACAGTGTGTGACACAGTGTGTGATACAGTGTGTGATACAGTGTGTGATACAGTGTGTGACACAGTGTGTGATACAGTGTGTGATACAGTGTGTGACACAGTGTGTGATACAGTGTGTGATACAGTGTGTGATATAGTGTCAAAGGCGGATGTTTGGACTAAAACCTATTCTCTTGTTAATGCTGTGTGCTTCATCATCATGATTGCCAAAGGTGGTCAAAGTACTCACATTCTGTACAGTTCTTGTGTGGAAAAATACTCTGATTAAAGTAGAAGTACTGATTCAACCCATTTACTTAAGTAAAAGTAGAAAAGTACAACCTCCAATTGTAATAAAGTACAAAAGTAAGCCAATACTGATTTTTTTTCTTTGTCAAATGAAAATAAATCTTGTTTACTTACAATTAAAAAATAAAAAGTGTGACAGTTAAAATAATAAATATGACCCCCTTTTCTGTCTTACGTTGTTCATGTTACTTATTATTTTTGTTGATTTATTCATTTTTTCTTCATTTTTATTGATCACTTGGGCTGTTTTTGTTCATTTTGTTGCTTATTTTATTTATTTACTTACTGTGGAACTGCTTAAGTCTTAGGAATTAAAGGGTTAATGAGCTAACCACCACTGAAGTCATTCGTTTTATGATTCATCTTATTAAAGTATGTAAGATTTAGCACATTTAATGTCTAAAGCAGGTACTTTCTAAAAAAAAAAAATGTAGACAAGTGTAATTTTCCTTACTGCCTATTATTTAGGTTTTTTTTTTAAAGCTTTTTGTCCCAGTAAAATCTTCAGCAGTCAGTGAAAACGGGTGCTGTGCCAGAGAGAAATAGCTCAGTTTAACATAGTGTCAACTCAGCGGTTTTTAAAAATATCCCACGCTTTAGCCGCTTATCTCTAAATCCTCTTCACAGTGATTTTTTTTTTTATTACCTTCATGGAAGTGAAGTTTCGTACGTGGTCGAACTCAAAGGTCATCTCCACGTAACCTTTGGGGAAGCTTTTGTTGTTCCAGCCCACGTAGTCGTAGCCTGGCCACATGCCATAGATGTGACTGTGGAGAAAATCATCCAGACCCCAAGTTCCATCTGTTAACTGACCCAGGCCTTTTGTCAGTCTGCAGGACGGACAGACAGATGGACAAAACACAGAATGAGGAGTCAGTGCAATCATTTCTGAATCACCGGCAGCTATTTCGGCTCATATAAACTTTATATTACGGCCTCAAATCTTTATTTTGAGAAATAACATAAATTGGTACAAGTTGTTCTGTGTGTGTAAAGTGGCAGTAAAACTCTGACCTCTCTGCAGATGCTCCGTCGTACACAGAGTCATTAAAGTAGACATCCAAGCCTCTGTAGATCATTTGGTGCCCATCTGGAATGCTGTAAGACACCAGGCCGTCTAAAATAGACACATTCAGACGGAGAATTCACTTTAGCCTTGAAAATACTGCATCACCAAGTCCATTCAGGCAGAAGCTCCCCAAGAAATTTGACATTATGTTCCCATTATTGCTGGAAATTACAAAAGGTGTGCAGACTACTTTGGGGGTTTTACTTTTTCATGGCCAGAAATATAATGAGAGAAATTATTCTAAAATGCTTTTACCGAGCTGTAATAATGCCAATTTCTGTTTTACAAAAGTGAAAAGAAAAATCAGGTGGTTTATGAATGTTGTATCTGTCCTTTCTGACTTTCCTTGAATAAAATATAAATCACTGTATTCATTTCTTCACTTCTGCTTAAAGACCATCTACTGTACATTTACTATATATATATATATATATATATATATATGTTCACAACAGTAAGACTGATTTTCTACTCACCCTAATTATTTTTGTTATATAGACAGACTAAATGTTACCAAATACTTTTGATTTCAAACTAACATAAATCTCACTTATGTGTCAAAATTTTTAAGACTATTGAAAATTCGATTTAAGACATTTTAATGATAATTAAGGCCTTATTTTTAGAAGAATGAATTCAATGCTTTTTAAGACTTTTCAAGGATCTGCAGGAACCCTGGAATAGAAAAATGGTTCATCTCACATATTAGTGACCCCCCCCTCCTTCATGTTTATATGACAGATACTGTTCAGGTCTATTTGACCCAGCAGTCAAACTGGAGGGTGTCAGAAATCAGGAAACAACTGTGAGACATATTATGTCATGTTTTAATGTTAGTCTTTCAAAATTAGAAAAACAAACAAAAAAAAAAAAACGACTTAATTATTCTAATTGAGGTAAGGAAAACCATTGCACTATATACTGATAGAATAGTTAGTAATGAAATTCTTAATGAAATATTAACATATCTGTTCAGATTTTGGGAGGTTTTGGACATCTTTTGGATCATTACACATACGTCTGGGTCAAACTGACCCAGGAACACCATTACTGTTCCTGTCAAATGAACATAACAGGAGGGTTAAGCCTGCATGGAACATACAAAGAAACAACAATAACAGTGAGAATAGCAATAATGGTGCTTTTGAGTTCTTTGTAGGGGAGGCTCACTTTGCTATAATTTGAAAAGCCCTGTATTATGGGATGTATTACAGGATGACTAACCGAGCCATTCGCAGCCGTAGAGCTCCACTCTCATGCACACGATCATGGAGTGGTCGGTCACAGGCATGAAGCGGACAAAACGAGCGATGATGGGAGGTTCCAGATCCTTCAGCACCACATCATAAGCGTTCCTGTTCCCCTCAATGACCTGGCAGAGCAGCAGCAGACCACACCAGTTATGACTGAAACGTGTCAGGGATAAAAATCCAACCGCACCATAAATATACAAGACACTGGGGCTCTGGAGTCACTCTGAACAGCTGCTACATTAAATCATGCTCCTATTAATTTGTGATCAGGATGTCATTTAGTTTTGTAATGACTTTTTGCTTGTAAGGACAAATGTGATGTACTGTATATATTTTCTGCTGGTCTACACTTGTATTCTGAAGAGATAAATAACATCCTTGCTTACTTCACTACATTTTTCAGACAACACTGGGCTGTCATTTTTCAGAAATGACCCGTCTCATAGATGAAATGCGCTAAATCTTACACGTTTTAATAAGATAAATTCGAAACAAATGACAAAGTGCTGATGTTATTAAAGTATTTGATTAAGTGTTATTACACATATTGGTTTATATACATTTAGAAAACAGGTTTATACATTTTCCTCTATAAAGAACCTATAAAGTGAAAGTATTTGAATGTGCAGACAGTGTTTTGAAGTCGACCTGGTAACTCTGAGACAAAAATCCATTTGGATTAAAAGACATTTGTTCATTATTTTTCCAAAATTTACATTCTGACCTAAGACTGCAATTTGGAAACTCCAGCCAATTAGCATTTTTTTACTTGAATTTTCCTGGTTAGTGTCTCAAACTCTATGTCTGTAAGGACAAATGTGAGCTACTTTATATTTTCTGCAGCAGAAAGTTTTGCATGTTCTCCTCATGTCTGCGTGGGTTTTCTCCACTTTCCTCCCACCATCCAAACACATGCACTGATAGGTTAACTGGTTAATCGAAATTGTCTATAGGTTTGAATGTGAGACTGATTGTTTGTCTATATATGTTCAGGCCTGAGATGAACTGGAGACTCATACAGGGTGTACCCCACCTTCACCCATTGGAGCTGGATTAGACCCCCAGTGACCCCAGTGAGGATAAAGCGGGTTCAAATGATGAGACGAGACATTTTTCAAATAACACTGGGATAAAAGTTTTCAGAAATTATCTGTCTCATAGATGAAATCTGGTAAATTGTCCTTATTTTAATAAGATGAATTGGAAACAAATGACAAAGTGCTGCTTAACTGATGTTTTAATGTATATGATGAAGTCTTACTACACATAGATATTGGTTTGTGTACATTTATAGAACAGTTGATAAATGTTCCTCTATAAATAACATGTAAAGTGAAAGTATTTTAACGTGCACACAGTGTTCTAGCTCTGAAACAAAAATTCCTTTGGCTTAAAACCCATTCGCTTATTAATTCTCACAATTTCACATTCCGACACAAGACTGTAATTTGGAAATTTCTATTCAGTTTTTCCTTATTAGTGTCTCAAACTTGGTGAAGTTTTACTCCTTTTCAGTTGTAGACTAGTATTAAAGTTTTTCCATCTCCTGTATGCACAGTGAAAGCTTTGATTCTCTAAACGTGCTTCTGATAAACTACTTTAAAACTCACCTCCTTCATTTTAAAGTCTGTGGGATTTGATGGAATGAACAATAAGTTGGTGAGTTTTATTTACAGTCCACATCTAAATATGTAGATTTTGGTAACACTTTACTTTACAGAATGGTAATAAGATGGTAATTTTATGGTCATTTTGATGCAATATTCCATGAAAAAAAGCACCTGAAAAAGCTGTTGCATTGTACCGTTTCCAATTTAAGCAATTTCCAATTGTGGGATCAATAAAGTACATCTATTGTATTGTATTGTATTCTATTCTATTCTATAAAAAGGCAGTCATTACGTCCGCCAAGCTGTTGGTTGGTTGGTTTGTTTGTGTACAAGATAACTCAATAAGTTATGGGGGGATCTTGATGACATTTTCAGGGTACGTTGGTAATGGGGAGATTTGGAAATGATTAGAGTTTGGTGGTGATCGGGGTGGGGTGTCTACCTTGGCTGTGCTCTCAGAGTGCTTTTCAAATTTAACATAAAAAAGCCCAAATCTTTAGTATTATAGTATAGTATAATATATATATATATATATATATATATATATATATAGTATTATTAGTATTATTATTAAATATAATAAACTTTATTGTCATTGCACACAAGTTACAATCAAATTGCACTTTAGTGGGTCCACTCTGTGCATGAAAAAAATAATAAATAAAAACAGCAATAAATAAACAAACAATGGAAGTTTAAAACAATAAGGTTAAAGGTTATAAAAGATTAGTACTTTAAAAAAGTGTATTTTCCTAGGTGTTCAGAGGATCCATAACTGTGGTGCTTATGCTCCACACACCAACGTACTGAATGAACAGTTGTGAGAATATAAAGTGTTGTGTTTCTTGGGTGATTCTCTGAACTGAGTGTCCATTATATAATGTGACTGGAATAAAAACAGTCCAACCTTCAACCCCGTAACAATGATTCATCCCCATAACAGTGTTTTTTGGTTATGGGGTTGAATGTTGCAGGGTTGAAGATTTTAGCTAAAAATAGCCATAGATCCACCTTAGCTAGGGCAGTGTTTCCTAACCCTGGTCCTCCAGGGACACTACTCTGCATGTTTTAGATGTTTTTCTCTCCAACCACACCTGATTCAAATGTTGAAAGGCTGTGTTCCGACAATGTCAATCTGAAGATAAAAAGTTAAATATAGATAAAGTATGGTAATACTGACCTGTCTTTACAGTTTGAGTGGGAAAAGATTTCAATGATGTCACTTCCTGTATGCTTAGGAAGATGGACTAAACCATTATATTTATAAAAAGGTGTGATTGATATCCTGTTATGGGGTTGAATAAAACTAGGAGAGAAAATTAAATAGTGCTATTTTAGAAATACTTTTTTTTCCACATTTGTTATATTAAGGTTAAAGAAGACAGATAAATGATTATATTAGCAGAAAAAACTGTGGTTACTGGCTATTTTTATTTGTTTTATAAAAAGTAACTTTGCTCAGTGGGGACATGCTCATTTGGCTGAACTCTACGCCTCAGAAATCCATAAAATGTCTGAAAACATAATATTTAAAATATGTTTGTGTGTTATAATGCAAAGACACATATGTTTTAGAATGTATTTTGTGGTTTACGTTATGTAAAAGTCTTTAAGGTTAAACTTGTGGGACATAAAATCAACCAAATTCAGAAAACCACCCTCCTGTCTTTCCACTCACCTGCCTCCCCTTCCGGTCGTGCCATCCCACCCAGTTGCTGCCGTCACGACTGTATTTAATCCTGTATCTCTGGGCGAACTCATTTCCCATTCCGTCGGCATGACGACCTTGGGTGCCCACCAGGGTGATGAAATGCAGGGAGCGCAGATCCACCTGCAGGTACTCTTTAAGGCCGTCCGGCTCTGACATGATGTCAGGACACCAGGCGCCGTCACCGTCTCCGTTGTCAAACTCAAGTCTGAAAAATATCGAATGAATCAAAGAGAGAAGAAGAGGACGACGGATTCAGGTGGAAGAAAAGACGCTGAAGTATACAGAGTAAAATAACACTGAAAGAGTTCATTTTAACACTGTGAATGTGTGGTTCCTCTCTACAGAGTGTAAAAGTTACACTGAACCTAGTTACATTTACAGTAGGGCTGCATGATATATATGATTTTCTGCATTTGTATTATTGTTTGGTACAATAGGGGTGGGAGATAAGTTTATTTTTACATTTTCCCACTCCCTTTTGAATATGTTACTTGCCTTCTTATTTTTTGTTATTTAGGCGATTTTGTCTTTGTCTTGTTATTTTATCAATTATTGGCTTTTGAATGATCAAATGTTTTTGTGCTTGACATATTCAAAATAAAATTACTCAACTATTACAAAAAAAACCTTTTTTCTCTACGACATTGATTCACCAGTAAAAGCTGTGGAGTTCAATCAATGACAGTAGATGGTTTACACTTAATTAATGATAAACTGGAAAAAAAAATCAAAATCTTTGAGGCTATTTTTTTCATCAAAATGTCTTGTAACACTTAAAATAAGACATAATATATCTCACACACACACACACACTTTGGCACTGAATATATGACACTGACAGTGTAAAACCTCTATTACAGGCATGGACAAACTATTCCCAAAGGGCCGGTGTAGCTGCAGATTTTTGTTCCACCCAAGCAGCAGCAGGACACTAGACTAGAATCAATGAATCAACTGATCTCCGTCTTCAGAGTCGATTGGTCAAACTGTGAACTCTTGGTTTGTTTGGAACAAAAACCTGCATCCACACCAGCCCATGTCTGCTCTATTAACTCCAATTATTTTCACCAAAAGTAGACGTTATCTTTTTAAATTTTACTCTGTCCATTGTTAGAATAACTCTGGAAAAAAACTAAACTACTTTGACATTTTTTTACAGACAGAAAATAGATAAAAGCAGGACAAAGAAATAGTGAAGAAGGGAAATTCTACTGAGATGGAATAGTGAAGTCAGGAGTGGACTTATCTATTATGTAAGGACTTTCCAGTGAATTCAACATGTCTGCTTATATTCCACTGCTACTGGACTTGAAAAAGTACAGGGTTTATTCACAGCTTCACTTCATTTAACTTCAACGTGCATTGCATAACTTCAGGCAGTTTCATGTTTTGTATTCAAGCCCAAAGCGACGAAACAGTGGAAAGTCTGGAATAAACGCAAGGGTTAGCATAGAACTCTAACTGCGACTGTGGTTGATCTTAAAGAGGAAATTTAATAATATTTAATTTTAACTCTGACTATATAACGACCTGTCTAGGTGTGTTTGTGTTGTCTGTGCAATAAAAGTGTCAGAAAATTTCTCTTTTTTTGTCAATTCTCTAACACTTCGTTTTCAAGAGGTACTTAACTTTAAATATCTGCCCCTTAATTATCATTATTATAAATAATAAATGCTTAAAAAAAGTGTGTATCTGTCATGTTTCTCTAGATTGAATATTGTATTATCCAGCATTGATGCACCTTAGTAATGATAAATCAAAACTGCTATTTTTTTATTTATTTATTTCCTGCAGTCTGGAGGGGATGTGTGCCATATGTGTTGTACTTGTTTGTCTATTTGTTTGAGTTTTGGATCAAATAATGGAACTATGCTCTCGCCCCTAGAAATTTGTAGCATATTTATGATCAGAAACAACTATCAATGTTCTACTCTGCCTCAACTTATTTCTACATGTGTCTTATGGATCAGATCTACAGTGACAGTAGCAGGAAATTATCCTGGCAAACACGACTATGATGTAAATTCATAGTCTGGACACGATCCATAGACTGAGCTTAAGCGTACGGGTGGGATCAACGGCTGTCCTTCAAACTGCTCTGCACGTAATAGGCCAGGGCTGTGACCAATCAGAGCAAAGAACAATGTGACGTATACAGAGCAACGAAAACAAGTCTAAGCTAGCATCTATCTGGTTGTTTTAACATCCTATAGGCTAGGCTAATTAATGTTAACACACCGCTAACAGTGGAAGAAAAATATTCAACCTTTTACATGCTGCTTATCCGACCATAGACTGTACATAAGTTCCTACTACTTCAACCCTGTCGTGATTGTGCTAAGCCCCGCCCTACAATCTCGCTACACAAATGGAGCATTGTGATTGGACCAGTAAAATTTAACTGGTCCTGGCTGAGGTTCTATGGAGTGTCGTTAAACCAACAATTTTTGCCACTAGAGGCGGGCTAGTTTACTAGGCTAGCAGAAAATGGTTGAAATTGTGCTTAATGTACTTTAGACATTTCAGGTGGTTCATATTTGTTCAGGTTATTCACTTTTTATTGTAACAGGATAGTTTGTAAATGTAAATATTTTCACTTGGGAGACAGATGCTAGTCTGGTCATTTTCTTTTGTTCACACTTGCTCCATTTACATGATGTTGTTTAATACTGAATTATTTATTCGGCATAAAATTATTTGGAATTAAAGCCATTTCTGTCATGTTTACATGGACATGTTCATTCCAAATAAAGGTTTCCATGGAAACGAGTGCATTCTGATCTATTTAATTGGGCTTTAAGAGCTGGAGGTACAGAAGGTTCTGATTGGACAGAACGACCGCTTAATGTCTGGATGTCTACTGGAAGAAAACGATCGCATCCACTTCCTGTTTTGCGTTCGTTTCAACTGTCAACATGTAAGATCAGATACTACATGTGACGTTTGACTTTATTTTTGTGATAATTACGATGCAGCAGCTCGACTGAATCAACCATAGGAATCAACAAACTAATGCTGGCGTCATCACGTTGAGACCAGGAGCATGTGCACAACGACAGGAATAATATTAAAGAGGAATTAACCGTTTACATGGCAGAGGAAGTATCGAATTTTTTTTTTAATTAAGTGTGGAATAAATCTGTGACTTTATTTGGAATTAAGTTTAATCTGGAATTATCATTTTCAACTGTAATTAGGTGTCATCTTAAAGCAGAATTAACTTTTATTCAGAATTAAATGGGAATAAAAACTCATGTAAACATGCAAATTTTACTTGGTGAACAGAATTTTAAATGTTTGAATTCTGACCTTATTTAAATACTCAAAAATAATACGATTTGTAAAAGCACAGTGGGGTAAGTGGGTAAAAAGCACCTCAGGATACTGGAGGGTTAATGTTTTAACACTGAAGAATGAGCTTATATTTACTGATCCCTGTTCAGTGGTGGAACATAACTAAAACTGTTCCAGTTTGTTAAGTGTTTCCATTTGATGCTGCTTTCAAACAGTCCTCCTCATAGATCTAACAGAGCAAATAGATTAGTCTTCCATTGGATAATTACTGCAGTGATTAATATATTTCAGGTCCAACAGGTTATTTAACCCCAACTGATGCAGTGAGGAGCTTCTCATTCTGAAGTGGTTATTAATTCAGTCTGTAGTATAAAGACTGGACAACGCCAGGATTCATTAGACTCCATTTGTTAGAGACCGGTTCAGGAGCATGAAGTGTTTTTTTCACACATGAATTGGACGCCAAAGAGTCCAGACCTGAACCCCAACGAGACTCTTAGAACTCCCATTATCAACACATGATGGAAGAAATTAACCCATAAAGACCCAACAGCAGTTTACCTTTTTTCCCTTTTATATTTAACTCTGCTTAAGCAAGTTATCACCATATATTATATGACAAGACATTATGATATTCTCTGAAGTTTGCTTTTTTTTCAGCAAACATCTACTACACTGGAAAAAAAATGCCCCTCTAAAAACAAGTACAATATGAATTCAAGGTATTTTTTGAGCAAAAAATAAATAAATGTCAATGGAACAAATTAAAATGATCTTGGAAAGATATCTTGAAATACAATGTTCCAGATTTGTTGTCTAAAAAAATCAGTTTATATATCTCACTGTTTAGGTGATTATGTCTTATTTTAACCCTTTAACTCCTGAGACTTTAGCAATTCCACAGTAAAAGATAAAAGAAGCAACAAAATGAACAAAAACTGCTAAAGTGATCAGTAAAATGAATATTAAACTAACAAAATAATACATAACATGAACAAAGTAAGACACTCACAGTACACAGTTGAAGAAAAATAATAAAATAAATGAACAAAACGTAGAAAAAATAAACAAAAATAAGCAACAACATCAACAGAAATGAATATTCACAAAATAACAAATAAGACGAAAAAATGCAAAAACAACAAAAACAAAATGAAGTTTAAAAAAATTAATAAATGACTAGTGTTGTAAATTGGTTCCAGTAGTTTTAGTTTTGGTTTTGTCTTATTCTATATCAGTTAAAGGGTTAAGTGTGATTAGATATTTGGACTAGAAATGGGAAAAAATATACTTCCCCCTGACCACATGACAAGAAGCGGCACAAATAAAAAATAAAGAAACAAAAAAAAAAGAAACCTGGCATAACAAGTCAGAAAATTAACGCAATAAATCTCATATTGTATAAGAAACGGATAGTTTATTTTTGCTAATTCAACATTTTTTTAGTAATTCAAGCAAAAAAAAAAAAAACAAAAACACGCCAATGGAACAAGTGAAAATGATCTGGTAAGATTTAATGAAATACAATTTTCCAACTTAAAATAAAACATAATCACCTAAAGAGGAACTTTTCCATTGACCTTCAAAATACACAAATATAACTTGTGAATACATTCATTTTTTTTTAACAAAACCCCTGTTTTTTGATTAAAGGTTTTTGCAGTAATAAGAGGTGGTTTTTCATGTAGAGCAAATGGTACACAAAACTGCAATGAAAAGTAAATATTGCTAAAGTTTTGCACACAAAAACTGACTAATGACATATAAGAACATATTTGTACACAACAGATCTTGAAAACCTTATTTTAAAAAAAATGACCAAGGTAATTTTCACTTGTTCCATTGACACCCTTTTTTCTTTGGCTTAAATTAAAATACATTTTTTTTTTTCCCAGTGTATAAAAAGTCACCCTGCACAGTTGATAGTTTTACAAATGGGTCTAATGGAAAAAAAGTTCCCATTTTATCTGAATGTGGTGTAACTTTTGTTAGCATGACAGACGAAACAAAAGCTCATCACCTCCGTAACTGTTATGAATGACCTGCATTAAACATAACAAATACCGCCGGCTGCATCAAACAGAATGTCAACAGATGTGTGAAGGGCTGTAAAATGATCTCAATGTAATAAAATACACAGTAATTTATTGAAGAGGAAGAAATAAAGCATACAAATGAGATGTGACCGTTACACAGGGTCTGGACCACTTGTTTATACCACATGTTTATGCCTGGAAGATTATAAAAATAGAATAGATATGAGGAAAAAAGGGCAAAAGCAGCTAAAGAACAAATTTATGGTCTGACTTTTATTACACGAGGCCTCAGATTAAAGTTGTGGTTTGTCTTCTGACTCACAAAAAGCAGCACAGTCGGGTCACATTTCATGTATTTATGAGATGTCAGCAGCTCCCCTTAATAGTGATTATTGTCTCCCCTAAAAGTCTCATATGGTTTCACTCCAATAAATATGTAAATCATGCAATATGTCACCAAAAATTAAAGATGAGAGAAAAAGGCTGCAAACCCAAAACAGATGACTGTGTCAGAACTAGTTTTTTTTTTCTTCCCTCTCTTTCACTTCCCATTAATCACGGGTTGATTTGTTTCTGTTTATCAAACTCCGCCTCCAGAAGAAACACCAGTAACGAGCAGAGACAACAAAGCATCAGTATTAATAGTCTAATTATGTCACATATAATCACATCAGTCTCACGGACGCTTTTACTTTTATACTTAATCCACATTTCTTCAGGTAACTACACACTTTTACTTGTCTGTCTTTTCATGGTCATCAGATATGACCCATTTGGATATTCACAGGCTCTGTAGTTACCATGGAAACACCGTCATTTTTCTACGACATTGATTCACCAGTAGAAGCTGTGGAGTTCAATAAATGACAGTAGATGGTTTACGTTTAATTAATGATACACTGGAAAAAAAAATCTAAATCTTATGAAGGTATTTTTCTCATTTCTCATCAAAATGTCTTATCACACATAAAATAAGTCAATCACACACTCATAAATTTTTTTGTCTTCCTATGGCACTTGGGAACTTTTGGTGCCCCCCCACCCCACCCCACCCCTATCCTCATCCCTCCTTATGCTTCCAGAACTTTACATCCTTATATTGCTAATATAACTAGCCTAGCTTTAGCATCATTTCCTGTACTAGAGGGAAAAAAATCTGAAGAAATCATAGATTAAATTTTGATATATATGTATATTCTCATCTTCTGAACCCAGTTTATCCTCACCAGGGTCATGGGGGTCACAGGGGGCTTAAATCCAGCTACAGTGGGTGAGTGTATGAGTGTCCAGTTCATCTCAGGGCTGAACATATATAGACAAACAATCACTCTCACATTCACACCTATGGATAATTTAGATTAACCAGTTACGCATCAGTGCATGTGTTTGGATGTTGGGAAGAACCCAGAGAACCCACACAGACATGGAGAGAACATGTAAACTCCACATAGAAAGGTCCCACTGACTGGTGTTGGAATCAAACCAGAAACCTTCTTGCTGTGAGGCACAAATGCAAACCACTACAACACCGTACCCCCCCCTAATGCCATGAAACATGTAATTAATCCATGATATGTGTATTAATCTAATTTAGTCCCTCCTGACACTCCATACATGTGTTACTCATTATTTTGGAAAAAGATAGTTTGTACATGTAAACATTTTCATGTAACTGTACTGTTTTACACTTAAAACACAGGTAAAAGTTTGGATATAACATTATTCATAGGTTATTATGCTAGTGTTTGTCTGCTCTGGTCCACTTAGGGTCACATGGGCTGTATTTAGCCTCTAAACTAAAATGAGTTTGACACCTCTGGTCTCCTGCCACGTGAAAGAAGTGAAAATGAGGAAGAAGAAGCAGACATGCCTTCCGAATCGTGCCGCCGTTGACTCCGACCACTGACTGGAAGCAGAGATGTCCTCGTCCTGGATCTGCCCACCGGTCATACCAAGGGGATAACGACACATTTCTACAAACACATAAAGCGTCAGTGACACACAAGCCTCTCACATTATAGGAATGTATGTTTTATTTACACATGTGAGTTTTTATCCTTTTTTTGCAGGATGTAAGGGGGTGAGTGTTCAGCGGTCAGCACCCCCTCCCCTCCTTCCTGCAGCCCCACAAGGCCTCTAAAGCTAAACAGAGACATCACTGTGTAGGTGCCAGTCTAAGCAAAATCACATAGGAGTGGTCTCTAAGCACTGCCTGCTCTTCACTTTACACTCCTTTTTTTTTTATTTCAACCAAAGCCACGTGAGGAGTAAATTTTATTATTATTTAAAAAAAAGTTGTCCACTACAAAGGACATCCCATAAAAAAGCATCTTAAAAAACAGTTGCACTGTACCATTAAAAAAAGGCAATTATTTAACAAAAAAAAGTAAAACCTTGTACTTTTCTGGGTCTTAAGATGTTAAAATAACACCCATAGATATATAATCCAAATGTATGTTCTTCATGTATTTTATTTTTGTTTTTAATTCATTTGAAAATGAATTCAGTATCAAACAAGTCCCAATGTTCCACGACAAGGGACATTTGACAAAAATAAATAAATAAATAGTGTGTTTGAAAAAAATAAATGCTGCAACATGATATTTTCAACTATAGTCCTTAAATAAATTATCTTAAAGACCTTAAAATGTGCAAGACATTTTTTTAAAACATACACATATGTTTAAAAACAGAGAGAGATAAAGATAAATATGTTTAAGATATAATAACAAAAGAATAAATAAATTAATAAATATGTTCATAAAATGTACTGTTGAAATCTATTTAACTTTACTGTTATGTTACAGGTCAAATTGACCTGTTTTAAAGTTTGAACATCGAGGAAAAATAGTTAAAAATATTTTTTCAGTATGAAACTTCCTTTGCGGCTTTAATGAGTGTAATTAACATATAATATGAAAATGGTTCATCTCACATAATCGTGATCACCCCCTTCATATCCTTTATATCGCATAGATACTGTTCGGGTCAATTTGACCCAGCATCAAACTGGAGGTAAAAGGGTGTCACAAATGTCAGACTATTTATTTCTTTACAACTGTCAGACATATTATGTCATGTTTCAATGTTATGTTTTATATGTTATTCTTTTAAAAGTAATAAAGTGGTGAAACACACAAAAAAGTTTGAACATGTATTTTTTTTTATGTAAATCCAGTGAATTATCTTAATTGAACCATTGCCTGTTAAAAGTAAGGAACACCACTGCACTAAATATTGATAGAATAGTTAGTAATGGAATTAGTAATAAAATATTAACAGTGCTTGTTGGGATTTTTTGGTTTCACACACGTTTTGGATAAAATATGTACCGGGTCAAACTGACCCAGACACACCACTGCTGTTCCTGACTAATGAACATAACAGGAGGGTAAGAGTAGACACTGGTCAGCAGTAAACAACTGAAGAAGAAGACACAGCTGGTAACGCAATGTTACACAAATGAAAATGAAAACATGCCTTAGTTTCCGTCGTCAAAATACAAACATCTGGTGCCTATTTGCAAGGATCAGTGTAAAAGCAGCAGAAGTTTCACCATAGTGTTAATGTGTTTCTGGCTCTGCATTGGCCAAACTCACTGTTTATCCTCACCATCTCTACCTGGTAATTAGAGGAAGTCTGTGTTGTATCCACCTTCGCACCGAAATGCCTGACATGCACTTGAACGGAGAACAAATAATCCTACTATGAAAATAAAAAACGTGCCGGAGTCAAAAGCAAAATGTGTGAGTGTCATGAAACTAAAAAAAAAGTAAATAAATCTGTGGTCCTGAGGTTTTACTGGTTAAATATGAAATGACTCCTATATATAGCATTATTTTACTGTAGAGGAAAATGTGTTATTCTTTCACAAAAGGTCATTTTAAAACATTCTATTTTTATTTTCTACTTTTTATACATTTTCTGGGCAAATTCTCATTACAGGAATGTGGCCCAACCAAAATTTCTAGTTTTTGAATTAGGAAAAAACATAATAAATACATAATTAAATACAAGTACATTGTTATATGTCAAAAGTTTCATTCAGTGTTGTTTTTTTTTGGTTATTTTAATAATGAATATTCATAATATTTCAAGAAAAGATCATGTCCATGAGTCGTCATTCTCATTAACACAATGTATTTGAAAACTGCTTTGAAAAGCTATAGGAATATGAATATGAGCTGAAACTACCCACAATGCATCTGTACTAACAGAAGATCCAATATGGCTACTGGGTGAGTCACCTTTATTTTATGCTCCTGGAAAATGTTATGATTTGTCTCATAACTGCATGAACATGACA
This sequence comes from Siphamia tubifer, assembly GCA_020466265.1. NCBI lineage: Eukaryota > Metazoa > Chordata > Actinopteri > Kurtiformes > Apogonidae > Siphamia > Siphamia tubifer. The sequence goes on from CM035799.1 coordinate 6,653,724, forward strand.
AGACTGATTCTCATTAATGAAATTAGTCAGCATTTCATAATTATATATATATATATATATATATATATATATATATATATATATATATATATATATATATATATATATATGTTGGTTTAGTAATAGGGTATTATTTTTCAAAATGTGACAAAGGTCATTATTTAGATAGGTCATACTAGCTAATGCTACAGTTAGCATTATTATGCAGAGTCATCGCATTACCACGATAGTTTCACATTTTGTGAGAATCACCCAGATGTATATAAACAATACATATTATATTTTAGTGATATTGTTGATACATAGTTATGATTTGTTGGTTGTTGATGCAGTGAGTTCATTCTGCTGTGGAGTTTGGAATATCAATGCTAGCTTAAACCACTGTAAAAACATTCTAATAAATTATAATTCTGCTACATAGAGTTATGTATGTTGTGGTTTAAGGTGAGTCTCAGATGTAACGTCCGTAATCACATGGAAACACAACGTGTGAGTGTGTGTATGAAATAGAGTGTGTGCTATACCTGCAACTACGCCTAGAAATTTTTGACTTTTTTTTCTTCCCTTAATGCCCCCTGCTTGTGAAAGGCCGGTCTGTTCTGTGGATGTTTGCTGTCTGACCATTAGGTAAACCACACGCACAAACACGCACGTACGCACACATGCTCTTCCATCAGAAGCCCACCCACCTAAAATTGCTTTCCTTTTCCATCTTGTCAACATTCAGAACTCATACCTCAGGAGCATGAAGAAAGTTATTTTCGGTGTACTTGCATATGCGACATCTCCACTCATACTTTATCCCATAATCACCTATTAAAAACTGGTTAAGCTTCAATAATTATCTATTTGATGGACACGTGCAGTGGTTTACACTGCAAAGATCTACATCTTACCAAGTGTATTTTTCTCATTTCTAGTCCAAATATCTCACCACACATAAAATAAGACATAATCACCTCACAAGGACGTTTTCAGTGAGATATTAGAACTTATTTTTAGACAAGCTATAAAGGTGCTGTGGATGACAGTAACCCCAAATAGCAACAAATTGTGTCTTGAATAAATGGAGTCTTTCTGCCATTTTGACCCATATGATACAGAGTGTAGACAGAATATGAGGACAACAGGAAGGTTAAAAGTGATTCTCAGTGTAACAGGGTGTTTAAAAGCTTTTATCGCACCACTGTATTGTCTAAAAACACTGGTCTACAAGTAAAATGCTTCCAGAATCAAACTAATGAAATGTTCCTGTGTGTGTTAGTGATAAAGAAAACTCAAGTCTTAAATGCTGGTTGGCTCAAGTTTCCAAGATAAGTCTGGGGTCAAAATGTGAAATTGTTAGAATGAACAAGAGAATAGGTTTTAGTCCAAAGGGATATTATGTAATAGAATTTGTACTTTTTACGTCATAATTGTGATGTTTTATGTCATAACTTTTATGGTTTATCTCATAATTTTGAAATTTTATCTCATATTTATAACATTTGTCTCATAATTGTGACTTTTTATCTTCGAATTTTGACTTTTTATCTTATATTTATGACTTATTTCATAATTCTGACTTTTTTATTTAGACGTTTCATCTCATAACACTGGTCTACAAGTCAAATGTTTCCGGGATAAAAACTAATGAAATGTTCCCACGTGTGTTAGTGATAAAGAAAACTCAAGTCTTAAATGCTGGTTGGGTCAAATTTCCACCATAAGTCTGGGGTCAAAATGTGAAATTGTTAGAATGAACAAGAGAATAGGTTTTAGTCCAAAGGAATATTGGTGTCAGATCTACTTCAAAACACTGTCTGCACATTATGATCCATTCACTTTACAGGTTCTTTCTAGTGAAATATTTACTAATCCACTGTATATATGTACATAAACCAGCATATATGTAGAATAACACACCATCATATATATATATTAACACTTTGATGCATGAATTATGAGATCAATCACAAGATATTTTTCTTAAGTGTTCTTATTCCTCTTTAAGTATGAAAAAATAAATGTAATTGAACTGTTTTTGATGAACCTATTTTTATGGAGTTATAAAAATATCCACTCAACTGGAAAACATGACTTTAAACTTTGAATCAAAGAAATGTGTATTTAAAATGTAAAATCGCAACACTATGAAATAAAGCATTTTTAAAGCAATTTTTGATTAAGAAAACTGTTAATTACAGTCTAATAACAACAAGCAATTTATTTATCAGTAAACATGTTAGTGCAGATCAGGTATTAAGAACAGACTAGGTACAGTAATGATATGATTTTTTTTTACTGTGATTTTAATGAGTTTTGTTCATGGATCTGATATATGGAAATAAACAGGGGTTAAAAAGAAACTCAATTTAATTTATTTATCTATGTATTTCTACTTCATTTTAGTTTATTTTAACTAAGTTAAGTTATTATTTTGTAAATATTTAGTAGTTTTTGTTAATTTTGTCCCTTATTTTGCTTTATATTTCTACATTTAATATTGTATTTTATTTTTTTCTTCACTTTTGTGCCATTTGTGTCTTATTTCGTTCAGGTCACTTATTATTGTGTTGGTTTATTATACATTTTTGGCTTTTATTGCCCATTTTGTTACTTATTTCATGAATTTTTGATTGGAACTGTCAGTCTCAGGAGTTTTAATCAGTCACAGATTTTAAAACAATATATAATTCTCAAAAATACAGAAAATACAAAGAAAATGTGTGAGGATAGTATGGAAGCTGCACAAAGTAGAAATGAGAAAAATAGATTTGGATGTTTTTTCTCAACTTTAATAAATGACTAAGACAAAAAAAAACCTAAAAAACCCAGAAAGTTAATACCTACCTGGGTTAACTTGAGGTCTTACAGCAGCTGCCAGAAGCATAAATATGACGTGATGTGTGATCCACTGAACCTCCATGACCTTTATCTGGTCTCCTGGAGCCTCTCTCCTAAAAAATCCAAGAACATGATAAGATGCAGATGTATTTTTTTGAAACTTCACATGAGTAATAGCTGTCTTTCAGTGATAGAGGGATGTGACAAAAAGCTCGTACAGTGCGTAACAACCCACAACCCCGGGGAGATACTCTGTGGTGAAAGCACACAGAGTCCCTCTTGTAATCCACAGTCCTGCTCTCTTCACCACAGTACTTTCAGTATGAACCCAGGCTTTATTTACCTTGTTAAAGCCACGTGAGGATTGCAGTGATTTATGGACTATATTATGTTCACAAGGAGCACTTAGAGTATGAAGCATGATAGGTTCAGCCACGCTATTCATGTGCATGTGTCATTAATACCGTTGCACTCTTTCACAGGTAAAAGAAAAGTGCATATATTGAATTCGGTTTCTGACTGATCTTCTTGTGAGGTTATTGTAAGAGTTACTGATCATACGAATGGAATAAAACCAGATATTTTACGTTCTTAAGAATCTCTTGAACTATACTTGAAACAAATCTAAATCTTACCAAGTGTATTTTTGATCATTTCTAGTCCAAATATCTGAACAGACTTAAATTAAGACATATTCACTTAACTCTTTGTTGGTCACACTACAAAAATCACAATTAAAAAATTGTTTTGCTTTTTGCACCCCACAGGGACTATTATAACATAAAACATATATTTTTATTTACTGACCCTAAATTTAACTAAAGTAATAAAACTTAAGCATTCATTCTTCACCAATCTTACCAATATACTTTGTGACTTGGTTCAAATTAGATGTATTAACTCTTTGTGTTTATATCATTACCGATTAGCATTAGCAATTAGCATTAGCATTTCATGACCCTTTACTATCGTCTCTACCGTTTGGTTCAGCATGTTTTCAAAAAATATTACATGAATACCAAAGTATTTCTGAAACATGATGTGGATTATTTTTGTAAAATAGACTCTAAACGTTTAATAAAGTGAAAAAAAATCGAACTTGCCTGCAATTTTGTGTCGAAAAGAAAAGATCATAGCAGAGGTGTACCATCTTCTTCGTTGGTGGTATACTAGCATGACCTGAATATGTCATAGACAGTGTCACCCAGTGGTGGTTTTCTGCATTACATGCTTCTTACAAAACGGGGAGACTGCCCAAGAAGTTTGGTATCAAAGGATTTAAATTTTAATTAGATATCAGGGTTCAATGTTACTTCTACCAAACGGTTGAGCTGACCAACAAAGGCTTAAAGGGGAAGTTTTCAGTGAGATATTAGGACTGATTTTTCGACAATAGATCTGGAAAATCTTATCTTTTCTAAGATAATTTTGCTGGAATTAAACAAAAAAAATTAACAAAAATAAATGAATCTGCAAATGGAACAAGTGATCATTTTCTTAAGATTTTTTAAAATAAGATTTTCCAGATCTATTGTTGAAAAGTAAAGTTCTTATATCTCACAGAAAAGTTATTTATTAGCTGATACAGTCTAATTTTGAGTGTGATGTGATACTTGGACTAGAAATGAGAAAAATACATTTTTGCATCGTTTGTAAGAATGACATTACAACTGAAAAATCTACAGCAAAAATTTTAATCCTACCAGGTTTTTTAACATATCATTTCTTGTCCAAATATCTCAACACACTTAAGTCACTTAAAGAGGAACTTTTCAGTGAGATATAAATAACTTACTTTTAGATAATAGATCTAGAAAATCTTATTTTAACACATTTTACCAAGAAAATTGTCACTTGTTCCATTGGCAGATTCTTTTATTTTTTTAATTCAATACTTTTTAGTTTAATTCAAGCAAAAATAACCTTAGGAAAGAAAATCTTGTCTGGAATGTGGAAAATCTTATTTTAAGAAATTTTACCAAGATAATTGGGGTTTTTGTGGCTTGAATTAACCAAAAAAATTAAATTAAATTAAAAATTGAATTACTGAATCACTGAAAAGTTTGTCTTTAGGTGAACATGTCTTATTTTAAGTGTCTTATTTTGTTTATTTTCTTGATCCTCAACCTGAAGAAATTGTATTGTATTAAAATGACAAACACATTTAATTTTTTTTTTAAATAAATAACAAAAAATTCACAATAATATTAGAATAAATGACCACAAACCACTAAAGAGACAGAGAAAAATTCATTGGCAGGTCCCTACAAAAACAGTTATAGGTCTTTAAAGCTTAAAAGTATGACAAGTAGAAGAAGCAGTTACCGTGGTTACAATGGTTCCTGTCAGTGTTTGATGTTTTAGGAGTCATTTTACTGCTGCTTGAATGTTTACGTTCCCTTTTACTGCTTTAGATGTTCACGCTTTTTCATCCATTTTAAACTGTCATATAGTTTCATTTACAGCAAAGCCACATATTCCATAAGACCATCATGTTTTTATGGCTCCACTGTTCTACGTAGAACATATATCTGTAGAAAGTTAACTTTTATAAGCGTAGAAAAACAGGCCTATTTTCAGTGTATGTTCCAGTTATTAACATATACTTATTTAGTTTATGAACCAGGACAGACAGGGAGCATTTGATCCTTTTAGTGACATGTAGAAAGTAAGTGGCAGCTGGAAGTGGAATAAAAAGTGTAATATTTTCCTTTGAAAAGCAGTAGAGTCAGAGCAGAAAGTTGCATATAATGGAAATTCTCAACTATTGGAACATTTTACTTTTACTTTTACATTCCACCACTCTGTACATACATATAAGTCATGTTAATTTGATTTATATTCAGCCTATTCTCAGGGAAAATGGCACAACTTTTCATTAAAAAGTAAGTTTAAGCCTGTATTTGAAAGTTTTCAGATGAGGAAAAAAAAAGACACATCAGACTTACTTTTTCACGTTCTTCGTTCCTTATTTTGAAACCATCTGTCTCAGGGAATATTCCACATCTACTGCAAGCTGATGCTTTCAATACAGCAAACTGCTGACCTCTTCCACGGAAGGAGTTTCTGAGAATGGAAAAAAGAGAGAGAGGGAGAAAGAGAGAGAGGGAGAGGGAGAGAGAGAGAGAAAGGGGAAACGGAGGCTGATGTAAGAGGCTTTCTGGCTGGAGGAAAAGAGAGAGAAAATAACACGCTTTGGGAGTTTGAGGTCAAGCCAGAGTCCCAGAATTCCACCTGATCCACAAATGGTTCCAATTATATGGCCTGGAGAAGCAGCCGGGAGCAGCAGTATATCTGGCAGCTAACGACAAAAACAGACCCGACTTCACTTTTTACTGCAAAGGAGAACCTGCTAATTACTGCAGGGGACGTGTGGCTTGAGAAGAAGTAACAGAGCACACAAACACAATGAGTCATAACTGGGATTAAAATGGAAATGAACAAATACAGAAAGAATGCAGATGATTTGGTTATAATAAACAATGTACGAATTATAATGAGCTGAAACTTAGAAAGTCTGATATGTGTCACATCTATCGAATGTCAAAATTAACATATTAATCTATCATTATGATTAATCTGATTAATCCCCCCCACCCCCTAATGTTAAAACAGTGCCAGTAAAGAAACTGAAAAAATTAACACATTAATCCATCATCATAATTAATCTGATTGAAAATGTTTATGTAATTCAATTTAACAGTTGTTTTGTTGAAACTGTTGAATAAACATGTTAATTACACACATATATTCATATTTTTAAATGTATTTAGAAATTTTCATCACTTTTTAATGTTTTTTTTGTGAATTTTAGAATGTGTTGTATATGTTCTTCCATCATCATGATTAATTTAATTAAAAATTGTAACACAATTGAATGGAACAGTTTTGTTTCAAGTTGTCTTGTTGACAAAACATGTTAATTGCGCACACACACACACATATATATATATATATATATATATATATATATATATATATATATATATATGTATATATATACACAATATATACACATATATATTCACATTTTTGAATGTATTTTGGACTTTTCATTGCTTTAACTATTATGATTGAATTACTTTTGTGGATTTCAGCAGGTTTTGTATATTTTCTTTCTCCATATTTTTTGTGTATTTTGTGGGAAATTTGAGCATGTCACTTCAGAAGAAGTAACAGAGCACACAAACACAATGAGTCATAACTGGGATTAAAATGGAAATGCACACATACAGAAGCTGCAGCACAAAGAATGCAGATGATTTGGTTATAATAAACAATGTATGAATTATAATGAGCTGAAACTTGGAAAGTCAGATATGTGTCACATCTATCGACTGTCAAAATTAACACATTAATCCATCATCATGATTAATGTAATTAAAATTTTTTAACTTAATTAAATTGAACAGTTGTTTTGTTGAAATTATTGAATAAACATGTTAGTTGCACACACACATATATATATATATATATATATATTAATATTTTTAAATGTATGGTGAATTTTTCATAAATTTTTTATGTTTTTTTTGTGGATTTTAGCATGTGATTAATCTGATTAAAAATTTTAACGTAATTAAATTGAACAGTTGTTTTGTTGAAACTGTTTGAAGTTGAATCTAATTGAAATTGTAACAATTAAATGGAACAGTTTTGTTTCAAGTTGTTTTGTTGAATAAATATGTTAATTGCATATATATATATATACATATATATATATATATATATATATATATACATATATATATATATATATATATATATATATATATATATAGTCATTGTAAAATACATTATAATACAAAAATACCCTCCCAAAATACAGTGTTTTTTCAACGTCTGTATTTTATCTTTCCATTCAATCTTTTACGATGCCAATACCTGTTACAATGTCAATGCAAGGTTTTCTACAATGCCACAGGTTAATGGCTACAGAATTATCAGGCTTCTTTTTCAAAATCATTATTGATGTTTTGTTGCTTGGTTTGTGTTGCTTTTATTTTCTACATAATTGAAATAAAGATGTAAAATAAAAAATCCAATACATAAATCTGTAAATATTTAATAGTAATTAAGAATTTCAAGGACGTCTGAAAACCTTTTGTAGGTTCTTCTAATAAAGGTTCAGATTAAAATGGTCAATTATTGTCAGATGGTGGGAATTACAATACAATACAAGGCTCCACCAAAGAATTGAAGAGTGACAAGACCTGAAAATATATGGTTCTACTGCAACAAAATTGCTCTGGAACAGAACAATTTTATTTCCATTATGCACCAGAAATGACTGCAAAAAAGAAAAGAAAAGAAACAGTGCCGGTGTTTCATGTTTTGTCTGTGTTTTTTTTTTTGCTCTTCACTACTGTCAAACTACTTCTACTGATAAGAAGTGAAAGTGTGTTTTGTTCCATGGTCATATCAGAGTATCAGCAGCACAACACCTCCACCATTTTGGACTGAAAGCAATTGTCAAAAAAAAAGCATCAGAATCTCGCCTGTATTCTTCTGTATTCTTTTCCTCCGCCTCCAGCCTTTTATGGATCCACTCCATCATGTCAGGGCTCCGTCCTTGGCCCACACCCTTTCCATTCACTGGGTTTTTATGAAAATTAGAGCAGTAGTTTTTGGTATAATCCTGCTGGAATGAACAAACACGAGGGATCAAAGTCATAACAGAGGGATTTGGTGACTTTCAGAGCCATACATTCTTTTCTTGCTCTTACATCAGGTTACTTTAAATACTTTTCAAACCTTCATGACTTCACTCACTGTTACGTCTCATAAAATACCCGCAGTTCACTACGTAGGTGGTTAGTAATGAAATATTCTGCTGTCGTGACGTGTCAGATGCTCTCTATTACAGCTGACCACAGTGGGCTAGTGGGGTATTTTTCATGAAGAATGGAAGTGAGATTAAAACATTCATGAGTCATCATAAATGCTGCAGCTTGTCTCTGGTTCTCATGGATACGTGACGCACAGAGATATTCACAGGCCTACACATCTGTAGGAGCACATTAATAATAATAATAAAAAAAATACACGAGATGAACTTAATTGGGAAAATGACTGATGTGTCACAGCATGATGGGAAAAAGGTGAACAAATTTTGTATAATTTTTTTTAAAGAAAATATGTTCAGACATTAAATGTGCTAAATCGTACATACTGTGTCAGAAAACTAATGACTTTAATGCTGGTTAGTTCATGTTTTTAATATATATGATGGTTTATGTACATGTATACAATGGATTAGTAAATATTCCACTAGAAAGAACCTGTAAAGTGAATGGATCATAATGTGCAGACAGTGTTTAGAAATAGATCTGACACTAATATTCCTTTGGACTAAAACCTATTCTCTTGTTCATTCTAAGAATTATACATTTTTATCCAAGACTAGGGGTCTGCAACCCTGGTCCTAGAGAGTTGTGATCCTGCATGATTTAGTAAGAATATAGTGATGGTCACAATAGTGGTGTTTAATAATAATAATAATAATAATAATAATAATAACGATGATACTGAATTAGATTTATATACTGCATTTCTACAGATTGTATTAGGGCATCAACAACTTCAGTTTTTTTCAAGTCGACTTATCCATCAATAAAGTCAAAGTCGTTTCGACATGTCGTGGTGACGTCATCACATTGTCAGCGGATGAACAACGCGGACACACATCTGTCCAGCAATGAGCAACTTGTATTAAAGTTCACTGCAACGTAACAATGTCCACTGACAAGACAAGCATCAGCATTTTAACCCCAACAAAACAAAGGCTAACGTTAGCAAAGAGTTTTATGTTAAATTTAACTGCACAACATCAGTAGGTGAACATATGTCCGGATTTTGTCTGGACTGACGCTCTAAAACTGGACTGTCCAGACGTCCGTCACGCATCCTCACTTCTTATATTGAGTGCAAAAAGTTTAAAATGCACACCACGCTTGTCCACATCATGTTTGGCAAAAAAAGACCATATTGTCTTAATGCACGTGTTCTGCGCTGCTACTCATATGACTCAGGTTAGCTAGCGGATGCTGCTCGTATGACTCAGGTTAGCTAGCGGATGCTGCTCGTATGACTCAGGTTAGCTCGCGGATGCTGCTCATATGACTCAGGTTAGCTAGCGGATGCTGCTCATGACTCAGGTTAGCTAGCAGATGCTGCTCATATGACTCAGGTTAGCTAGCAGATGCTGCTCGTATGACTCAGGTTAGCTAGCGGATGCTGCTCATATGACTCAGGTTAGCTAGCGGATGCTGCTCGTATGACTCAGGTTAGCTAGCGGATGCTGCTCGTATGACTCAGGTTAGCTAGCGGATGCTGCTCGTATGACTCAGGTTAGCTAGCGGATGCCTCTTCAGATGGCTGTGCCATTTTCTTTTTGGTTCAAGGTTAAGGGCCACCCATTAAGTAACATCAAGCAACTTTTTAATTATTTTTTTAATTGTCATCACTAATGACAGTCAGTTTCCTGGGGCACTCCCAGTATCAATGTGTTTCTGCCCCAGAGTGAGGCTGCAGGGTGTTGTCACTGAAGGTGGGCGAGTAATAGCTGCCATTCTTCATATTTTCTGCCTTATCTGCAGCCTTCCATCAGGCCACTGCTGTCTGTGCACAAAGGAAGCTTAATGAGAGGCCGTCCTGTTTAATGACACAGCTGGTGAATCTCTAACAATAAGAGAGAGCCGTCACCTTCCCCGAACTCACGTCTTGATTTTATAAAGCAGTTATAAATACTAATGAGGAAAACATTTGGAAAAGGTCAGCACGGGAACTACTGCCACTTATATTCAGCAATAGAGGTACTTTTAAATCATCCATGCATGCAAGCAAATGCACAGAATTGATCATGACACCGGTGGTACACGTGGTATTTGAGAAAGGGCATTTAATTCCACAAGGAGAAACATCCATGTAAGTGCACTTTCATTATTATTTTTTTGTACACTTTAGTGTTAACAGACATAACCTTGGAAAGCAATTGCTTGATATGGAGAGAGAGAGAGATGGATCGAGGGGACAGATTGTGAGTGCGAGAGAGCGAGAAAGAGGTGATGAGCTTCCAGGGAAAAGAGACGAAGAAGGTGAGAGTAGACAGAGAGAGAAAGAGAGAGAGAGAGGGGCGGAGCTATGAGGGAGATTAATTGATTTTGGAGTGAGCTCCAAGACATGCCACCCGTCTAAGTGATTCACAGAGTTGGCTCAGTCAGTGGAGCGTGTGCGACAGCTGGCCAGACGAAAAATGAACATCTCTGGAAGCCGCCTCCATCTTTCCATTGACTTTCCAAACAATTCCTCTTCTTGGTGAATGGACAGTGACGCAGCACTTATCACTGCTGCAGTACGGCACTAATAAATAATATTTACACATGGCGGCTGCACTTCAGCGGCTCAGATAAGCTGGTAGCAGCACCTACACACAGTGTGAGGTTTCACCCCCAGACTCAGCACCAACGTATCTGCTTTACCATAGAAAACAGGAATAAGAAGAGTGTGAATAAAAAGTCTTTGCCAAATATTTTACGCATTGCATCAAAGCTGATTAAACTATATACAAATTACTGAGCTGGAAAAAAACAGTCTGAGAGAGAATACATGCTGAGAAACATAAACCCACAATTATAGGTGTCAAAGCAAGCACTGTAGGGGTCACTTTTCAAACCAAAGCCGTTTCTAGCTTCATGGGGGCCCTAAGCAAAATGCTATTTGGGGTGCCCCTAGTTTGTCAGTGGGGGAACTTTACATGATCATGTTTATTCCTGTTTATTTCAGAATAAAGGTGAATTCCGCTTTAAGATGAGTATGCAAATATGTAATTCCAGTTCCGAATTAAACTTAATTCTGAATAAAGTCACTGGTTTATTCTGATCTAAATTCCAAATTTGATAATTCCTCTGACATGGAAACAGTTAATTCCTCTTTAAAATTATTCCTGTCATTCTGCACATGCTCCTGATCTAGTCACAATGACACACATATTTATTGACTCGGACAAGCTGCTGCTTTGTAATTATTACAAAAATCGCATGTATTATCTGTTCTTCCATGTTGCCAAACAGAAACTGGACACGATCGTTTTCTTCCAGTAGACATCTAGACGTTAAAGGGATAGTTCACTATTTTTACATGAATTTGTATGGAATCAGCGTCTTTACTTTGGTGCACCCACAGTGACTTACCCCTGACAGTGTCCTGTGAGTCAAGTTCTGGTCTGGTTTTGGTCAAAGCGAAAGTAGTCCCGGGAGTTTTCCTGGATCAACAAAGTACGTGTTTCTTCTCAAAACAATATAGGTTTGAATGAGAATTCACACCTCATAATTGCTTTCTCTCAATAGCGATCAATGCGTGTTGTCACTGCTAACAGCTGTGTGCCTTAGCAAACTACTTTCATCAGTTTTTTGGCAGTGTTTGCGGCTGCTATGTGCAGGCACAGAGCTGTTAGCAGTGACAGTGTAAACATTTTTATGTACTTTTCCTTTTTAAACTAAATCATAGAGAAACTTTGTAGTTATTATTATGTATATGTCCTTATAATAATATTCTACTGGTCTGACCCATTGGAAACTGGTCTGTATGTGGAACATGAATTAAAATGATTTTGACATCATTGATTGATAATATCTTCAGTGTAATTTTTTAATTTCACAAATTCATCCCAAGGGCCAGATTAGACCCTTTGGCGGATCGCATTTGGCCCCTGGACCACATGTTTGACACCTGTGACATAATGGATGTAATAAACATAAGATAGAAAAAACCAGGACATTTCTCTTGAGCATGCAACTTTGGCGCCCCCTGGTGGCTTGGGGCCAGAAGTATTTGCCTAGTTCGCCTATAGCTAGAAACGGCCCTGCTCCAAAGTTTTTGTTAGCATACCCAGACAGATTTAACACACATGTTCAGACCTTCTTTAGGAAAAAAACCCAACAAATCATAATAAAAAAAACCCAGCAAGAATAATCAGATTCATGCCAGACGTCTCACAAATCCATAAACACAGAAACAACCACAGTGTAAGAAGTCCATCAAGCAGCGAGTCAGAGAACCGAACATATGCACGGAACACCAATCATCAACAAACACAGACAAGGTAAATGACGAAAAACACGCTGCGTTTGACAGACGGCAGAGATTTTCAGAGAAACGGAGCCTGAAACATCACAGCGTTTTCAGCATCTGACAAGAACTAGCATGAAAAAATATGCATATTTTCATCTTACATCAGACACTGGAGGTGAGAATGGAAGAAATGTCAAATTGATTTTAATTTTCAAAATAAAAGCGCATCTACTTTTTCTCTTAAATAAAGTAATGACTTGGTTGATTTGTTAAGCATGTTTATTGTTAATCAGAACTGTGTAGACTATGATGTTCATTATTAGAACTTGTGATTACATTGTCATTATTCTGTTAGATTTCGTCATAAAGCATGCAAATCAAACTAAATCAAGCTCATCAGAGGATTGTTATTGCAATTGAGTTCAAGTTATAATTAAGACCAAAGTTGTTATCTAATTGTAATTGCATTTGTTTTTTTATATCATTTAATTTACTCCATTTTAACCACTTACAGAAATCTCATAAACAGAACATAAACTAACCAACCAGAAAAGTAAAATTCAACACTTTTTTTTCTGAGAATAGTGCGTGACCACTGTGTACTGTATATCGGGGTATAATAGGATTATTTCGACATCCCGATGTTCTGACATCCCATTGTTCCGACACTCCTGAGGGTCGCTTTGCTTTTAGAACCCCCCCCCCCCCACAAGTCACTGGGGCTGTCGCAGGCGGACTGTCTTTGGGCGGTGTGCCTTCGTCCCCTTAAGTGCAGACGACTTTGGCTGTCGGACAGGGTCTGTTTCTGCTTCCCCTTACGTGTCAACGGTCCTGGGAAGTTTGCTTGGATGTTGGAACATTGGGATGCTGAACAGAACCTGTATATCAGGGGTCTTCACAATGTGGGATAGTGAGCCTCCCCTAAAAGAACCCAAAAGCAGCTGTGCACCCCTCCCCAACACATCTTACATTTTGTGTTTTTAACAGTTTTTAAATACATTTCCACATCCATGTATGTTTTTTAATGTCAACAAATACATCTCACACTGTAGTTACTTAAACACATGAAGTTACTGTAGTTAGCTAAACACTTGTAATGTAGTTAGCTAAACACATGTAGTCACTGTAGTTAGCTAAACACATGTAATGTAGTTAGCTAAACACATGTAATGTAGTTAGCTAAACACATGTAGCTACTGTAGTTAGCTAAACACATGTAGCTACTGTAGTTAGCTAAACACTTGTAATGTAGTTAGCTAAACACATGTAATGTAGTTAGCTAAACACATGTAGTTAGCTAAACACATGTAATGTAGTTAGCTAAATACATGTAGTTACTGTAGTTTGCAAAATACATGTAGTTACTGTAGTTAGCTAAATACATGTAGTTACTGTAAGTTAGCTAAACATATGTAGCTACTGTAGTTAGCTAAACACATGTAGCTACTGTAGTTAGCTAAATACATGTAGCTACTGTAGTTAGCTAAATACATGTAGTTACTGTAGTTAGCTAAACATATGTAGCTACTGTAGTTAGTTTCATTTACATTCAGTACATGTGTTTAGCTAACTACAGTAACTACATGTGTTTAGCTATGTGTTGCTGCCATTTTTGGGCAGATCTCCCTTGAAAAAGAGATAATTGATCTCAATGGGACAAACCTGGTTAAATCAATAAATAATAAACACATATACTGTAATTAGCTAACAACATGTTGATACATTTTTCTTTTTAATTCATTTTTTTTTTTTTTTACCCCCCCCCGAAGCCCTCTGGGCCCCACCAGGGGAGGCCTGCCCCACTATTTGAAAACCCCTGCTGTATATAATTTATATGCGTAGCGTTGTGTATAATGTTACATTATTTATGTTTCACTGGGTCCTTCAGATTCCCCTCAGGATCCACATGCAGCAGTAAGAGAACACCTCTACACTGCCATCTCATCTCCTAAGGAGTCTGGTAGGATCTCTGCATTCAGGACGTTGAGCAGACGGGCCGCACCGTCAGGCCCCGCCCCCTCCCCTTGACCCCAACTGTCCCGGTCATCGCTCTCGTCTGTGTTTGATTCATATTCTGATCCAATTCCTGACTCCCTGAATCGGAGCAGCTCCAGGGCTCCCAGCACCTGCTCCCCCAATAGAGAGCTCTCGTCCGGGGCTCCGTCGCTGGGAGTCTCCCCCGTGTCGTGGCCCTGCTCCTGACTGTCCGGCCCCCGGGAGGAGAAGCGGAAACACTCCAGGCGGACCGCACCACCGCTGAGCCCCACGGGGCTGGCGTCAGCACCCATGGTACCCGGAGAGCACGGCCCTGGTAAGGTGGACACCCAGGGATTGTCACTGATCTGATGCTGGGACTGAGACGCCAAGGGCCCCATGGATGAAGAGGGAGTCAGGGTGTCCCGGGACGCTGTGGGGGGTTTGGCACGGAAGGTGATCTCAAGAAGGCTGTCCTGGGATCCCACTGGGTTAAGAAAAGATATGAAATATAAGAGAAATAAACACAAAACACACCCTTACACTGGAAAAAGAATCAAGTGTATTTTTGTCATTTTTAGTCCAAATATCTCTGTTAACCCTACAAACATAATAACCTGCAAATGTAATAAAAATGTGGAGGTCATGATGGTTGAGGTGGAGAGAGGACTCAGATGCTCAGTGGTGAAGGGGAAAAAAACAGAACAAAATGCAGACAGAGACAGAAAATTAACTGGAACAAAACCAAACAAAAACCGGGGGGGTGATCAGCCAGAGTCCGTGGTGATGAATGAACTGTCCAGGTTATGGTGACGAGGGACCTGACGGACTGTCCATGTTATGGAGATGACAAACACTGGAATGGTCCAGCACCGGCAACTGCAGGCTTCACTGCTTAAACAGCTGCAGATCACAAACGACTTACAGCTGCACGGTGCGGAGCAGGTGAAGGTGGTGAGGATCTGGGGGGAAGGTTGTGACAGTGCAGCTTTCAACATAATAATCCCACAAATATAATAACTTTCCCACAAACAATATTAGTCTGCAATTCTTTAAAAACAATTCTGATCTATTTGTCATTGAGGAGCAAGAAAAGAAACAAAAGAAAAACAACCAAATTAAAGGAACAGTTACAATAGTTTGTGTTAGAATATGTTTAGATTGCAACGAAATGGTGAATTTCCAGAGGGTGTAACTCTGCACTCGGCAATCGACTGTTATGGACTTCCTCCTAAAGACATATTCTGCATCTGGAAAGGTACTGGCTTGAGATCAGTTACTCTGGACACAATATCCGACGACATGAAGACCTCAGGACACTTGGGTTTGCCTTTAGGGACCCTCTACTTACTACCATGTAAGTGTGATGTTGTTTAGAACTTTAGAAAAGGTCTAAAAATTGTGTTTCGTATCGGCGAAAAGACATGCCCTAATCACATCCATGCTAACACAGTTTAGCTCAAAATGGCAAAATCTAAATTTCTCAATGTACATCCGAATGGTGTGATTTTAATGTCAACTATATGTATCATCTAAAAAAATGAAAACTATTTTTTTTTTTTTTACTAGATAATCCCTTTAATGTCTGAAGAAGATACTTTCTGAAAAACCGTAGAACAGTGTCAACAGAGGAAAAAGAAGCACTTAAAGCTGCGTTCAGGAACCATACAGAATCTGGACTTAGCTTTTAACAGACGCCAGAGATGTAGCAGATGAAAAACCAGGCAGTGACTCCATTCAATAAAACTGACCCGAAATATCCCATATAAACAGAGAGCAGCAAGAGAGGCTTGAGCAAAGCAGATAAGATGATATGGAGGTGGATGACGACTGCGCTCAGATAATTCACTGCTCCAACAGCGTTGTGCCCGTGGCTACAGGGAAGAAGAGCAGAGCCGAATCCTCTGAGTGGGCTGCCACGGCATAATTAATTATGGGCCAGAAATGGATGAGAAAAGGAGGCACAATGACAAGAACGGGTTAGGCAGGAAAAATGGATGACTTTAGGAATTATGGGAGGAAAATATGGCACAAATTAAAGGAGATTAAAGGCAAGTTCCCAAGGAAACCGACAAAGTTAAGTTTATAAAGTGATGGATGTGAACGGAACCGCCCATTATTTCCATCTGTATATGTTGATTTAACCCTTTAATGTCTGAATTTAAACATAAATATATGAACAAAAAAAGTAGGTCTGTTAAAGTTAACCCAGATTAATCCATCATCACGATTAATCTGATTAATTTTTTTTAATGGAATTCAGTGTAACAGTTGTTTAGTTGAAACTGTTGAAGGTGTTTAATAAATGTTTTTGCATATGGTTTAGATATTTCATCAAAAAAATTCCCTAATGTTATTAGAGTTTTTGAATATGCATTGGGGCAATTTATTACAAAGTGCACTGTTACTACAAAATGTGGCTTTCTGAAATGGGTCCTTAAAAATAGGATCAAATTCAATGAAAATTTAAATTTAAATTAAAACCAGATTATTATTATTATTATTATTATTATTATTATTATTATGAATAATAATAATAATAAAAATAATACAATTTGTTTGTATAGCGTTTTTTATGGCGCTCAAAGACGTTTTACATGAAGTAAAAGTAGAACAATAAGAGTCCAACTACAATAAAACAATAGAAAACAGAACACATTAAAACAGACAGAATAAAAGTTCCATGGCGCTTTTTTTTCTTAATTAAAATTTTTTGGGGTTTAATTTAAGGCAGATTCCTTGTTCAATTGGCAGATTTAAAAATTGAATTGAAATTGAACAAGTGACAATAGATTTTGGTAAAATTTCTTGAAATAAGTTTGCCAAGATCTATCGTCTAAAAAAACCCTCTTTTATATTTTACTGAAAAGTTTCTCTTTGAGTGATTCTGTCTTATTTTAAGTTGAGTTGAGATATTTGGATTAAAAATGAGAAAAATACACTTTGTAAGATATTTATTTTTCCCCAGTGTATCTATATGAAGGTCACGTTTTCACGTACATACAGCTGTAAGTATTTCATTAATTATTTAGACAGTGTGGGCCTAATTTGTTCTGTCACGCTTTTATAATTAATTAAAAATGCTTCCACACAAACATAATAATGTAGCACCTATAGCTGTTGAACTGATTATTTCTTCAGCTGCAGCAAAACAGCACATTACACACTATCTGCAGGTTATGGCGGACTAAATCCAAACACTTTAGTGCAGACAAATGCTAAAATTATCACCATAAATAGAAATAAACTAATTACTTTGCAGCCTTGTAGGTGATATGAATGCTACAAACCCAGAGATTAATGCAGTGACCTCTGTTAAATATACTTACACTGGAAAACGTGCCATTCGAAAACCAATTTGAGCCGAGTACAACATTCGTGACACTGTTATTTGTTTTTTCATGACAGTATGATGCGTCTTAAAAACTACACAATAAGACAAATTAACATTCATTTTCATTCACAACATTTAATTGTGACAAAATTATCAAAATTATCCAGTCATTAAAACAATACTAGTCCTATATCAGTACAACAATAAAATCTAATGTATAAATAATGTATATGTATGTAAAAAATAGTGCAAGAATTAAAAGTGCAGCATGTTAAAAATAAAATAAAACAATGGAATAAAATGAAAACAGCAGTGGTGTCTGTAGGCGGGATGACTATGTGTCAGCATTTCAAAGACTGTCAGTCTTTAAATTAATTTAATTAATTAATTAATTTGTATCCATTTATTTTTATTTATTTATTTTATGTATTTGTCTTTTTTAGTTATTTATTTTATTTTGTTGCATTTTTAATAGTTATTTATTTTTAATTCTTTATTTTATTTAATTACTTTGGCTACAAGAAAGATGATATTGAAACGTATGTTCTGGGTGGACCGTTTGTGCCGCCACCACACAACTGTTATTTACTCCTGAGTATTTTTTCATATCACAATATATATCGCAGAGTTAAAAAAAATATATATCGTAATATCTGTTTTTTTTCTAATATCATGCAGTCTTAATGTACATCCATACACCAGTGTGAGCACTGAGGGAGACACAACAGCACGTGTCAAGGACAGAGCAAGATTCAAACTGCCAACCCTTCAGTTATTAGATGACCTGTTCTACCAACTGTAATTCCACATCTTTGTATGTACTGTTACATTGCTAAAAGAAACAAAAAAAGATTGAAAAAATAAATGGTGTTTTTTTCCTCTGGCATTTTTCCCAGAACCTTTAAACAGGAGATAGAGTAGATTTCTCTTGTGGATTATTTGCAAAATGAGAATCATTGGAGTCATGCCTTTGTTTGACTTCCTTTGTGCGACTTGACGTGTCCCACAGTGAGTCAACTGTGGACACAATGTGGAGACAATACCTGTGTGCAGATAATAAAACCACTGCCAGAGCTAATGGAAGCTAATCTATTCAACGTCCAACAGCGAAATAAAACACAGGTAATGTTATAGTAAACCACCTCAGCAAACCAATTAAGATAAGGAGAAAAAGAAAAACGACTCAAAAGAACAGTTACCAATATTTTAATCAGACTAATGCTAATCTTTTTTGGTCTCAATTTTCTCTCCTATGGTTGTAAT
The DNA here is from genome assembly GCA_020466265.1 of Siphamia tubifer. Classification (NCBI taxonomy): domain Eukaryota; kingdom Metazoa; phylum Chordata; class Actinopteri; order Kurtiformes; family Apogonidae; genus Siphamia; species Siphamia tubifer. The sequence continues at coordinate 6,673,192 of CM035799.1, forward strand.
AAAGTAGAGAACGACTCCTTAAACACAACACTTCTATTCCATATATATATATATATATATATATATATATATATATATATATATATATATATATATATATATATATATATATATATATATATATGTATATTCAACCTGACTCCCACCAACTTGAACCTCGGTACCCACTTCGAATGTGTCTCATGCTCAGTTTGACCTGACGTTGGCTGGAGAGAGAACTGAAGCCTGGTCAAGACAAGGCTGTGGAATTTTAGTTGAAGCTCTACATACAACCCAAGACGATCTAATGTCAAATAATAACAGCATAATAACCTGCAAAAAATAATCTTCTCAATTTGACATGAAAGAAATAATACTACATTATGCTAATAAATAATGACAACTTCATATTTTGGTCTGTTTTTAGTGCAAAAAATAAAATAACATTAAATTGCAAAAAATATTTACATTTGTAAACTATCCTGTAACAATAAAATGTGAAAAAACCTGAACAAATATGAACCTAAAATGTCTGAAGAAAATTAAGCACAATTTGAACAATTTTGCGGTTATTAAGTGTAGAAATAATAAATTGAGACATACTAATTGTTGACATTCCACTTGTTTTTCTTAAGAAATTTCAGTTAGAACTTATTTTGATTGTTTTTTTCATTTTTATTTGGATAGTTTACTTTTATAATTTGATAATTTTTTTTCACTAAAGCAAAGACAAAAATGTACAGTTGTCATTATTTATAGGTTATTATGTTTTAATTTTACTGGTCCGGACCAGGTCAAATCAGGCTGAATGTGTCCACCTGAAGAAGATGAGTTTGACACCCCTGGTTTAAAGGGTAAAATATGTGACATTTCTGAACGGTTCCATCTTCTCCACACGTTCCACTCCAGAAATTCTGAAAAGAGCTGTGGAGACAGTGAAGCCGATAGCAAGAACAAAGCTGAAAAACTCGCCCACACCACTGCAAATGTCAATGTTCTTGAGGGAAATACAGCTGAGGCACACACTTTCTCAGGCTTTTTATTCCTTCATGTTTTGTGACAGGAAAAAAAAATGGAAAGAACTGTCTACATGTGAGCTGTGCCCAGACAGAACTGCGATACAGAGTTCCCACACCTTGGTTAGCATCAAATTCAAGGATTTTCCAGGGTAATTTTTTTTCCGATTCCAGGATCACATGCATTTCGCAGCATTTACCTACTGCTACTGCTGAACATGTTAATTATGTTAATTAACTATTTTAATACTATAAAAACTCTAGACTGTGGGTATCTGTCTGTTGGTTAAGATTCACTGCAGTAGAGTAAACTGAATGGAGCCTACGTTTATATTATAATATTCACAGCCTGAGTTCATATCTGATTTTATAGATATGTCCTGGGTGCCATTTGCGGGGGGAAGGCATCCCACTGTGTGGTTTTGGATGTCACTGTTTATGAGTCTATGCATCTTTCTGGTGGTGTGAACACAATGCCTGAAAGAGGAACTTGACAAACACACAATCCAGTGGTTAAATATCTGACCGTCCAGATCAGCAGAGGACAAGTGCATTCTGGGAACCTCACTGACAGACAATGTAAAATGCAGGTTCGATGACAATGGTCTAATCGGTGCGTTTGCTGTGGCCCTCGAGCTGCAACACTAATTGAATTTGAAAAAACAGAAAATCAGATTCCCACTCACTTGACGTTAAGTGTCCGGCAGCTTTGAGCTCCAGTTCCTGGATCTGTTTGACGAGCAGGGAAATGTGCTGCAGCAGGTCAGTGTTCTGCTGCAACAGCCTCTGGACTCTGCACTGAGCCTCTGACCTGGCACACACCTCCACTGAGAGCTGGTCCTGGAGAACATGCACCTGCACACACACACACATATATGTACATGTCTCGTGAGGACCAAGTTTGTAATCATCACTAGTCAGTAAATGTACTGCACTTCTATAGTTATTTTCCAACTTCACAGTGCTCAAAGTGCTTTACATTAGCCTCACATTCACCTATTCCCTCTCTCTCTCACACACTCACACTCACACACACACACACACACACACACACACAGAGCAGCTGGATAGAGTCATTTATTAAAACCCACTGGGCTGGCAACCTGCTACTTAAGCTCCTCAGTGGGTGTTAAATTCAGAGTTCGCTGGGCCCACAGATTCACTCTTTAGCTGTTAATGAATTTGTTGAAAGACTTTGGTTTGTGTAGAAGTCACATTAGAAAAGACAGCATTAAGAAACAGTCTCTGTTAAAGCCCAAGACTCAAAACTTCAGACTTAAACAAACCTTCAAAGACCTGAAACTCCAGCCCAGACCATGATGACCGTCATTTACTGAGAAACTCTGTCAAACTTCAGGCAAAAGTTTAGAAGAACGATTAAGGAAATACAAAAAAAGAGGTAGATTTAATGAATGAAAATACCTGGATATTCTATTTAAAATACACCGCTGGTTAAAAATTGAGTGAGTGAGTCAATGTATTCATTATTTAGTAGATTGAAAGTCAGACATCATTTCCACTGAGGTGGTTCATCCCTGTTGCTATCAGACAGTTCAACTCATCTGCCTGAAGGAATTATTAGACTCATTAAACAGAACAAACATCCACCCACCCACCCACCTACCTACCTACTTATCCACCCACCTACCTACCCATCTACCTACCTACTTATCCACCCACCTACCTACCCACCTACCTACCTACTTATCCACCCACCTACCTACCCATCTACCTACCTACTTATCCACCCACCTACCTACCCACCTACCTACCTACTTATCCACCCACCTACCTACCCATCTACCTACCTACTTATCCACCCACCTACCTACTTATCCCATCCATCCAGTTTTTTCTGTTTATTTTTTGTCAGTTTTAGTGTATTTTAATCAAATCATGATAAATTATTAAGAATAATAATAATGGATTGGATTTATAGAGGGCTTTTTTGGCCACTCAAAGCACTTTGCATTAGTGATTCATTATTCATTCGCTCTCACATGCTCGCTCTGGTGGTGGTAAACTATATACAGACTGACAGAAGCGTGGAAGCCATTTTGTGCCTACATTCCCTCTGACCACCACCAAACATTCATACACCAGTGTGAGTGATACTAGAGGTAAGGAGAGTGAAGTGTCTTTGCCCAAGGACACAAGGACAGAGTGGGATTCAAACCACCAACCCTTCAGTTATTAGACGACCTGCTGAGCCATGGCCGCCCCTCCAATTCAAAGCAAACCTGTGATTAGCATAATAGTAATAATAATAATAACCATCATTACCATCATCATGTCATTTCCTAATATTTTTGTGGCAGTGGTGGTAGTCATAATAAAACAACTAGTTAGATAATTTAACACTTGTAATAATATATTTCTATCATTTATTACCAGATTTAATTCATAGGTATTCATTTGAATGAATGTGGCTATTCATCAGTTGACATTTTTTCCTCCTTCCAGAGGTTTAATTTTAACTTTTATTTCACTAAAGGTGTTGGAGGAAGAAAGCAGACACTGCATTTCTTGGACATTACGCTCCTCATTTGGCTTCAGGACACATTTTGGTTTTCAGTTTGAAGAAAGTTCAGGAAAAAGAACCGTCTAATGGCCCTGGCGGAGTTTGGACTTTGTTCACAGCAGTAAAACAGTCAGCGGTGGGTGAGTGTGTGTGAAAAAGGCTGAACGTGACACATTAGCGCACCATCAAAGTGGAAAAGCGCAATAGAAATGCGGGTCCCATTACCATTAATGTGGCAATAAACAGATGGAAAGTACGACAGGAGGTTTTTAAGTACATGTGACATACTTAGAAGGTAGATGGGAAACGGGGAACTTCAAATGGGATTTCAGAGCTTGTGCCGAGTAACATTATTTTTCCCATCAGCCCCTTACTGCTTAAATATACTTAGAATTACAGAAGGCTTTTTGTGTTGTTGTGACACATATCATAAATTAAGTGGTTAATTTGAACAAGCACAAACAAAACGAAGCAACATTTTATCTTATTTAACTCTGCTTATTTTAAACATAATCATAACTTTTAATTTATTTACTTATTATTTTATCTTGAAGCCATTTCCATTCTGTATTTACTCATTTATTTAAGTGCTGACGTTTGTATGATTGTGTTTTTCCTTGTGTGGAGCGGTGACTGTACTTTGAGGATTAATAAAGTAACATGAGGGATAACTGTCATAATAGTCCAATCTCAGGTTATTTTACTGATGTTGCTATTGATCTGTTATTCTAGTTTATAACCCAAAAAATGCAAAACTCATTCCAGAAGTCAGTGGGAGGACATGAAATTAATCAATAGCACCATTATAAAATAAAATAATTCATGAAGTAAAAGTAAAAAATTAGGCCAGGTTTCACTGCCTAAACTGGCGCCAAAACCTGGCCACTGAATAACATCCTGGCGGTGAGGCTTGATGGTTTTGATTCCAGGGCCTCAGGAAGATTGAAGTATCAACTGGAGCTAGCATGTTAAAAATCAGACCCTAAGGGACCAAACCCAACAGCCCCTAGCATCTCGCCTCGCAGCAATGTGGCGAGTGTGCTTTTATGGCCACATTCTCCGACTGCCCGTGGAACACCCAATGAGCACCATCCTTAGAACAAATCAGGCCTTTTACACGTAAAATGTGACACTACTTACGAAAAAAAAAATCACATTTTGAAACCACTTTTGGAATAAATACATTTTGTAAAATGATGTACTACTGTATTTCATACATACATTACAAAATTTGGGGCCACAAATTAGTATTTTGTGTGCACAAAATACCTATTTTGTGGCTATGAGATACTAATTATTGGCCACAAATTAACTTTTCGTCCACACCTTGTGGCCAGAATTGAGATTTTTTCCCCCCGTCATGTCATCAGAGGGCCTCCGTACCATGCTGTGGGGACAGAGGAACTAAAAAGGTTATAGGAACTACATCAGGTTCCTACAGTGGGAAAGTGCCTTTGGTGAACCAGTGTGAGCAGTACCTGAGCTGAAGCTGCCAGCGCCTGCTGTTCCTGCTGTTGCAGCTGCTTCTGCAGGAGCTGGACCTGGTGTTCTGCAGAACACGACGCCTCGGCCGCTAACGGACCTGAGGCTCCGAGCAGAGGAGAGTTCAGCAGCAGAGATGGGTCACTGGATGTCTAAGGACAGAAAACGGAAAATTAAGCATTAAATCTTTCATACACCTTGTATAAAATTAAGTTAATTTTCTCCTTAGTGTGTACATTTTCAATATTATCAGTCATTCTCAGCCTAGTTTGAGTCTGTTATTCCTGTAGGTATCTGTTTTATTACTCCCTACTGATGCACAAATCTTAAAAAAGTCTGGATAAACAGCTTATGAAATGTCAGCGCTGCAGGACACTGGATAATCATCATCATCTGAGCTTTACTTTAGACTGAACTGACTGATAAAGTTAAAACTCAGCAGGAAAAGGCGATGACTTTTATCAGCAACTGAAAAATCTGTCGGAAATCACTCACGTTTGAAACCACAATCCACATTTTTATCTTCATTTTAAATTGAACTCTGTTATATTTCTATTGTTTATCATTCATTTTATTGTTCTGGACCTGCTTTGGGTGTGTCACCTCCCACCGTGTGTAGTTTAAATGATGTATTTTTTTTGCCCAGTTTGCTTAGTATATTCTGTCACTGTGAAGAAATTCAAATTTTCAGCTGCCACACTGCAGATGAAAAACAACCTTAGGGCGACTCTGGTACAATGCATCACAGAGCAACATAAATAATTAATGCTGTACATGGTCAACAAACGCTTCCAAACTGCTTAAATTCTCAGGTTTCTGCCGGTGTGATCATATCCAGCATTAACACCAGCCACAGGAATCTAATGTTCATCAAAAGTACACAAAAAACACTCTAAATAATGGAGTAACTGTGGAAAGAACAACATAAACCAAACGCTGATGTGTAGAAAAACGTCTAAAGCGGTTTTCAAACTGACAGCCTTCCTGAATGTCTGAGCTGTGAGTCTGTCTGCTTTCATCATGTCGGAAAAATCCACACATGGATTCCAAACACTAGAAATCATCTCTGGGAAATGTTGCCGTGAAACTTTAAACTGTATCGGCTGTACACACCCAGGCTGATTTTACGTTTAGCAGACTGCTTTTCCGCAAATGAACTGCAAAAATAAATGTGTATTTTTTCTTATTTCTAGCCAAAATGTCGTATCACACTTAAAATAAAAATAGAATCACCTAAAAGAGGAACTTTTTAGCGACATATAAGAACTGATTACACTGGTCTGCAAGTAAAATGCTTTCGAAATAAAACTAATGAAGTGTTCCCACATGTGTGATAAAGAAAACTCAAAGTCTTAAATGCTGGTTGCCTTAAGTTTCCAAGACAAGTCTGGGGTCAAAAGGTGGAATTTTACTTTCATTTTGCTAAATAATATAGAAATTTTTATTCATCTTATTGATTTTGTTAATTTCTGGTCATCTTTAACATCAACAAATAACACTAGCCTACAAGTAAAAGAACCTAACCGCACTATCCCTATCATTACATATATGGGTCTAGTCATGCTTCATAGTCAGGGGAGGCGGGGCTAAAAGGTTGTCTTTCAAATCCTCTGTATGCAATAGGATGGTACTACAACCAATCAGCGTAATCGTTAGGATGACGTAGTTAGACGCCGCAAAGTTCACAGAGGAGTCCGGAGAAAGTTAGGAATGATTAAACAAAATGGTGGATTATGGAGCTTAATGACTGTTGTTGCTTCTGTAAAAAGAATTTAAAGATTGCTGACGTTTTCTCACATTCTTCATTCATCTTTGATAAAAGGAAATCGCCAGCCATTATTGTTCTTCTTCTATGGTTGTTTCCGGTTGTTTCTCTCTGAATCGTCGCAGCATCACTCTGTTGCGCCCGCCCTCTGAATCTATGCTTCACCGTGATTGGTCGGCCAGTGTCAGGGAAATCTAGCCAAAAGTTACATTGAGTGAAACTAGACTACTAGCAGCAGCAAACTAGATATGCTGCCGCTATTGGCATCTAGGCTACAAATAAAATGGTTCCAGAATAAAATTAATTAAACATTCCCACATATGTGTTATTGATAAAAAAGTCTTAAATGTTGGTTGGCTCAAGTTTCAAAGATAAGTCTGGGGTCAAAATGTGAAATTGTTAGAATGAACAAGAGAATAGGTTTTAGTTCAAAGGAATATTGGTCTCAGATCTACTAGATCTACTAGATCTACTTCAAAACACTATCTGCACATTATGATCCATTCACTTTAAAGATTTTTTCTAGTGGAATATTTACTAATACATTGTATACATGTACATAAACCAGTATATATGTGGAATAACACACCATCATATATATTAAAAACATGAACTAACCAGCACTAAAGTCAATTGTTTTCTGTTTTCATATAATTAAAGTATGTAAGATTTAGCACATTAATGTCTGAGGCAGAAAAAATAAATTGAGCAGTTGAGCATTGACAATAGATCTGGACAATTGCATTTTGAGAAATCTTACCAAAATACTTTTCACTTGTTCCAATTTTTGTTTTCTTGAATTAAGAAAAAAAAAAAAAAAAAAAAAAAAAAAAAAAAAAAAAAAAAAAATATATATATATATATATATATATATATATATATATATATATATATATATATATATATATATATATATATATATATATATATATATATATATATATATATATATATATATATATATATATATATATATATATATATATATATATATATATATATCAGTGGATCAAGTGTAAAATACACTTGGTAAAATTTACACTTTTGCAGTGAACTTACACCTTTCAAAATCTAGCAGTCATTTAAAATGTACTGTATGTTACAATAGTCCCAACATGTCTTTTTCTTCGCCAATTAATACAGGTGTGAATTAAATTACTGCAATAAACTACCAAAGCCTAGAAAGATCAGTGTCTTAGATTCCAGAAACTGTTGGAATTTTTCCAATGATGATCAGATATTTGGACTAGAAATGAGAAAAATGAGCATGCAAGATTTAAATTTTTTCCAGTGTAACCTCCTTGGCAGTGGTAATAATAATAATAATAATAATAATAAAAAGAATAATTACGTCTTATTTTAAGTGTGATGAGACATTTGGACTATAAATGACAAAAATACACTCAGTCGTATTTACATTTCTGCAGTGTAGTACCTTCACAATAGCTCCAGGTCTAGTGGCTGGTGAGCTAAATATGTGTTTTATTTCATGCTGTAGGTATGAGCAGTAAAGTGTTCACTTTGGCTTTAACTTTAGAGGGTTTGACAGCTGGCGGCAGAAGAGCAGAGACGGAGGAGAATGATGTGCAACCAAAGTCAGCTGGAGTGGGAGTTGAATCTTAGGATGCAGCAGCGGCAGCAGAGGCGAGACACCTACTTAAGACTCATGGACTGTATCGGTGCCATGTGGATCCATCACCGCTGCCCTGCCTCGTTAGGAGACGAGCAGGTCAGGAGTCTACTCGCTGCTCACAGATCGATGGCTGAAGTAAATATTAGAGCCATTTTTCAGAGGCCACTTCTGACACGAACATGGCACTTTTTAGACAGATATGTCAGGAGAACATTAAGGTTGTGTGGAAGCTGTCTCTTCCTCTCCTATAGGTCTGGTAATAGTCTTATCTCTTGAAAGAAGTGGCAAAATAAAAACCGAAAATCTGTATCAAATGTGGACATGGACAAGTAATGACATTTATGGAAATAAGAGCTAGTATAATGAGCTAGTTTGGATCTGTATTAACCCTTTGATGCATGAATTATGAGAACCTTAGTCAAGATGTTTTTCCTGAGTGCTTTTTTTTTTTTCTAATCATCTTTAGGCGTGTAAAAAGCAATGTAATAGAAATATTTTAAATGAACCATATTTTTATGGAGTTACAAAAATGTTCACTCAGCTGGACAACATGTGTCCAGCTGAGTGTCCAAATGCAAAACCACCAGACTATTTAACAGCTTCATTCCACGCTGTCAGAATGTTGAACTGCTGATACGCTTGCACTTTGCACTTCGGTTTTAATTTTAGTATTTTTTTAAATTAATTTTAGTATTTAACTAATTTTAGGATTTTAAACGTGGATGAGAGGGAGGGTGAATGCATGGATCCTGAAGGAATGCTCTTTCATCTTGTCCACACTACTGTTGTATGCACAGCAAAATGACAATAAACTTGATTTGATTTGATGTGTTTAAGCTTTGAATCAAGGAAACGTGTATTTAAAACGCAATATTAGGACACTGTGAAATAAAATATTTTTAATGCAGTTTTTGTTTGAGAAAAGACTGTTAATTACAGTCTAATAACAAACAAACAATTGACTTACAGGTAAACATGTTAGTGCAGATCAGGTATTAAGAAAAGACCAGTTACAGTAATGATATGAACTGACTGATATGGAACTAAAACAACACAACCCATGAATATACAAGAGAACAACTGTAGAACAACTGTCCACTGGAGTGGCCAGGATGTGTCAAAGGGTTAAGGCTGAACCCCAGTTGATCTCTCATCCCCCCCTCTCTCTCTGTTTTGCACATTTACACGAAGGACTAGTGTTGTCCCAATTCTCAATTAGACAGGGGGAGGGGCTAAGATGAAGGGGAGGAGCTAAGGTGGAAGGGTGTATTGGCCTTGAAATTGAGAAAAACCAGGACCACACTACAAACGGAGAGGAAGAAAAAATGTCCCATAATTCTGCTCAAAACCTCAGCCAGGTGGAGGAAAACACCCAAAAATTGACAAAAGAAACACGTAAATGTAGAGAATTTCTCTGTAGACAACTAAATAATTTGATTGATTGTTAAAGCTGTTTCAATGTTTAAAAGATCGCATTAATTGGTATGTACAGCTGCTGGTGTGAGCAGGTGAAAGTTTTAACATCTAATAACAATAAAAATAATGGATTATATTTATATAGTGCTTGTCTATGTTAATCAACCAAGAAATAATTCACTGCAAAAGTCTATTTTACTCAGGTCTTCGCAACTCTGGAAAAAATTATCAAAAAAGATGAGAGATTAACCAAATTTACATGCATTTAAAAGAACACTAAAATCTAAGGTGTACCACATGTGAAGGTTGTAATTTTATTTTATTTTATTTTTTGGGATGTGTTTACTGTTATTTATTTTTTATCGCATTGCCACTGTATTTGCTGTGATTGATGGATATATTTTATATTACGAATCATGTACATATTTTTGTTGTGAATAATGTATAAACACTACTGTTTTTAACTGGGACCCCAGGAAGACTAGTGACCACTACAGTGGAAGCTAATGGGGATCCCCAATAAACACATACACAAAGTGCACAGTGGATCCATTATTCATTCACTCTCACATGCTCTCTCTGGTGTGGTGATAAACTACATATGTAGCCACAATTGTCCTTGGACAGACTGACAGAAGCACGGCTGACATTGTGTGCTTACGGTCCCCCCTGACCACCACCAAACATTCATACACATCCATACACCAGTGTGAGACGCTGGAGGAATTATGAAACATATGACACATGTCTGTTACAGACTGAAACACACTGCGTGAGTGAAGGCCAGTTCATCACAGAGCTCACATACAGTCAGACATTTATCTTCTTGGATGACTCCACCCTGAACAAATGGGTTGGACTTTACACCACCATCTGACTCTGTCTTCTGATTGGACGCCACATATGAATGTGACCTGCCAACTGTCAGTCTACGTCTTGTTCCTGGTATGTGCTACAGTATGTAAAGTGTTGTGACTGTTGTTTTTGATGTGGATCTAATGGAATGCAAGGTCTCAGCTTCTGTAGCCACAACATCTGCTTCAGTGAAAATAACTGACCTTGAATCTTTATCAGTACTGATGTCTGTGAGTTTTTACTGAGAGACGAGCTTCACTAATAGACAAATGCTGACTTTTCCAGCAGGTCAGAGCAATAATGTAGTTATTTTATAATTATTTTTCAATATTACTGACAGTTACTTAAGCTGTAGCTCCTCTAGGAAATGAACACATAATGTTATTCTATTAATAATGTATTTTATTTAGCCTTTGAATCAACTTTTGTTGATCCACATGATCGTCTAAACATTCTCAACTGTGTATTGTTTTATAATCTTAGAATGTGCCAGTGGACAAAATTCTTTGGAAACGACATGTATTTGGGATATACAGGGTGTCCCATAAGTCTCCATACATAGGAGACATAATACTTTCCATGCATCTATGGTTCTAACATGTAACTGTAACTAAAAAAGGAAAATTGACAGTGAGAACTGGACAGAAAGAAATTACAATATTTTTTAGCTGAAAATCAAGGTGCTTGTGTTTGTCTAATTTGTCCAGACTGCTGCCTTGTTTAACGAATTCAATGTAAAGAAACACCACCAGACAAAACATGCTAACATATGACAAGCTAACAGGAAGTGAGCATGACCCTGTGAGTTACATTAATCAGTCACCATGGCAACCTACATAGTTTCCAAATATTACTTTTTGAATGATCTTGTAAAAGACAAGAGGCAGACTCGTATGTCTTGTCTCACTTTAACCTCACTAGGGTCATGGGGGTCTGTGGGGGCCTAATGAAGCTACAATGGGTGAAGGCGGGGTACACCCTGTATGAGTCTCCAGTTCATCTCAGGGCTGAAAATATAATAATAATAATAATTATTATAATAATCAGTCACTGTTACCTTCACACCTATGGACAATTTAGATTAACCAATTAACCTATCAGTGCATCTGTTTGGATGGTGGGAGGAAACTGGAGTATCTGGCAAAAACCCACACAGACATGAGGAGAACATGTAAACTGTCCCACAGACTCATATGTTTTAATCTTAAATGTCAACAGACTTTATATTGCTGAGTAATATACGAGTAACGATTCATGTTTAACCCTCTAAACTTCCACTCAATTTTGCCAACATTTCTGAATAATGTCAATTGAATGTTGTTCTTAAACCATTTTGATAACATGCAATTGCTGTTTGATTATATTATAAGTGAAAATATTAAGATGAAAACTAGGTTATTGGAGGCGTTAAATGATGCATTATTTGGTATTTGGGGATATTTATGTTCGGGATATTTATGCTTTGGACAACATTTGGACACATTTTTGGTTTGTTTTGGATGTTTTTGTTGGACTATGACTGCATTTGTTGGAATATGGTTCCTCTGTGGATAATAATGAGACAAAGGATCAAATCAGCTGTTTGACATTTGTATTTTTGAACAAATGAGTGATTGTACCTGCTGTGGATATTTGATCAGAAAGTGGTTTTATATCTTGGGATGTGTGTATTGTCAAATTACATTAGGTCATGTGACATTTGGGACAGGTTTGGTTAATATTTTTGAGCGACTCCAGCCTATGTGTGGAGTCTTGGAAGTTTAAAGGGTTAACATGAACATGGGATTCAGATTTTTATCAACCCCAGACCCTCCACAGTTTGTTCTGTTACTGATTCCAGAGGGGAATGAAAGGCAGAACTTTTATTTTAATTTGTTCACACCTGAATGGATTAGATTTTGTTACACTGATTTAAAAAAAGATTGTAACAATGAAGATAAAATTGTTATAAAACAGTGCATTTATATGTAATTTGTACTGTTTACTAATGTCAGAAGGGACCACTGACCCCTGGTAATCTTCACATTATCAAACAGTGTGGGCACCTCTGCTGTAGATAACCCTGGTTTCATCCACCATTGTTCTAGAGCAGAGTTGACGGTTATCTGGGTACTTCTTCTGAGTGCAGGATGTTATTACGGTGCGTTTGTAAGATAGCTTTGCTCTGGTGGAACATGAACAAATGAGGAAGGAAGTTGTGGCGTTAAAATGAATAAATCTCACCACACAGAGGAGCACACATCTCCTTCAAATCTTGGCGTTTTCAGGGTATAGCTGCTTCTGTTCTCTTGGGAATGTCAAAGTGATGAGACCAGATAGAGGAGGAAACTCAGAATGACACTTCTGTCAGTTTATGATGGACACATTCACCCTTATTCTGACAGAACTTCCAAACAGTCAGACCAAGGATGAAGCCAAACTCAGTCCATCACATCACATCTGTCTGCCTCTGGTGGAGTCTTGACAGTAGCTCATCATTACCACAGTTCATTTCACATTTTCAAAACTTCCAATAATTGGATTTGGGGGAAAAAATGTAGAGTGACATGATCATTAATTAAGATGACTAAATTGTGACTAAAACTAAACTTACATTTTCGTCATGAGACTAAAACTAAATAAATTTTTTCCTGACAAAACAAACACTGGACGATTCTTTATGGACAGAATCCTGACACAGTGTAGCTTCACTTCATTATGCAGGCTTCACCCCCCCCCCCCCCCCCCCCCCCACCTTCGCCCATTGTAGCTGGATTAGGACCCCAGTGACCCCGGCAACTCTAGTGAGGATAAAGCAGGTTCAGAAGACGAGTGATAATTTTTAACAAAACAAAAACACTGGTTGTCTTTTTTTCTTTTTTTAAAAATAAAAATTATTAATTAAAAAAAAACATTTAGTCGACTAAAATAATTTTAGTCGACTAAAATTCAAAACATAAAATTTTATGAATTTTGGTCAACTGAAACTAGACTAACACTAAAATGATTTAGATGACTAAATTGTGACTAAAACTAAAATTATATTTTTGTGATGAAACTAAAACTAAATTAAAAATTTCTGACAAAATGAACACTGGACGATTCTTTATGGACAGAATCCTGACGCAGTTTAGCTTCACTTCATTATGAGTATTTTTTCATGTACGTTAACATTGTCCTGCATGTTTTAGATGTCACCCTGCTCCAACACATCTGATTCAAATGATCAGCTTATCAGCAAACTCTGCTGATGTGCTCTTGAGCAAGGCACTAAAGTGGCATTTTTCATTTTTGCAAGTATTTTCCTTGGGTGTGCAGTGGTTATCACTTGTGCCTCACAGCAAGAAGGTCCCTGGTTCAAACCCCACACCAGACCTCTTTGTGTGGAGTTTACACGTTCTTCTCGTGTCTGCGTGGGTTTTCTCCAGGTACTCCAGTTTCCTCCCACCATCCAAACACATGAACTGATAGGTTAATCTAAATTACCCATAGGTGTGAATGTGAGAATGATTGTTTTCCTCTTTTCTCGATTTCCTTTTTTGTTTTCTCCCCCCTTTCCTCTTCTTTTTTCCCCTTCTTTTTTCTCTCAGTAAATCATGGCTGGTAGAAAAAAGGAACATATCGGCCAATGCAACAGGCTGATACCGATACAAGAAAAAAAACTGAAATATCTGCCGGATATACAGTATCGGTCTGCCGATATATATCTATTGATCATTAATTAAGGCTCCTTTGTCTTTTGTTTTACTTCACAATGGTCCTGAAACTGCAGTTATCCCTTATTCCTTAACCTTTTCTGGAAAACAGCACATAGTAAAGTGTTAGAAAATCAATAAAAAGGATAAGGTTGCTGTTGATGGGGCATTTAGATCCGTTCCCTGCTTCTATGATGGATTTCTACTCAGATTTCAGCTGAAGCCTGAGATCAAAGTCTGTTCGCAGCTTGCCCTTTGATTCTCATCCAAACATGACATTAGTTCACATGGTGTAGAGACGAGCATTATTTATAACCTATATTTATTTATTTTTATCTTTGAAAATAACTCAATTTGATGTGGCATCATTTATCTAAAGGCAAACACCTCCACATACGGCTGAACAGTGGACAGAGACTATGGTTTAGCATAATAATTTAATATATAGAAGACAAATGGAAGGAAACAAAACAATATTTTGCATCAGGATCTCAGTCAACACTTCTATTGACTTTTATTAAAACATGGTGATGTTTTGTTCTTTACACTGAAGATTACAAATTACAAGTTCTTTTTTTAAAATTAGTTTTACTTAATTGTTTTGCAAATTGTTCCATGTTATTTGATATTTTGTAAATATATGTTGTTCATTTTGTTGCTTATTTTGTTTATTTTTCTACATTTTGTTTTGTATTTTAGGATTTTTCTTCAATTTTGTTCTGTTTATGTCTTACGTTGTTTGTGTTACTTATTATTATTGTTGGTTTATTCATTTTTTGTTCATTTCTATTGATCACTTGGACTGTTTTTGTTCATTTTGTTGCTTATTTTCATTTATTTATTTAGTGTGAAACTGCTAAAATCTCAGGAGTTAAAGAGTTAATGCAAATACAGTAAAATGAGAGAAAAATACTGACAAGTGGTGTGAGGCACAACAAACCCCATCCCTCGCAAAACTCAGAGATAATACTGCTAAAAATATACTTAGTTTTCTTTAGAAATTTCAGTTTGTTCATGTTATTCACATTGTTTTAAAGGAAAGTTGGTAGATATTAATATTTTCATCACATAATTTTCCTTTTTTTCCCTCTGGAACATAAAAAAGAGTTTGGAGTTGACATTATTTTTATATTATTATGTTATAATTTCACTGGTCTGACCCACTTCAGATCAAATTTGGCTTAATGTGGGCTTTGAAATAAAATAAATGTAACACCCCTGATTTAAACGCATTCAAAGAAACCAAACAGCTTGAAGATTTTTCCTGTTATTTCACGATGCCAGACGTATCATCTCTGCAGTGCTGTAACCAAACGCGAAGATTGCATAATTGCGTAACACTAGCAAATAACAGCTAATTTTGTTTCATTTTTATCAAGGCTCCACTCAAGCACGGCTGTAAACAATTATGCCAAGAAATTGCAGACGTATTACAAGACAGAGCATAATTAAATGTAATTAAACAGACGTTGCTTTAATCAGTCAATCTATAAAAAAATCCTGTTCAATAGATTCCTCGTCGGGGAATTCTGAGTAACGTGGCGTTCGAGTGCTCCTCTGTGTGGAACAAAGTCGCTGCTTACGTGTTGTATCTGAAGGCGGATCAATATGTTGATATTAGTACTCGACTGAAGGACACTTGAAATCCACAGGAGAGGCAGGAAATGTGAAATCTGACCAAAACGAGGCGCCGCTTCACTGCCGTTTCTTTATTCTCAGGTGGCCGTGAAACTGGCTGTAATATCTATTCATTCCAAACTAATTAACTCCTACCCAGTTCCATGTTAGCTAACTCTATTGGGTAATAAAAGTGGCGGGGCTGCTGGGAAACGATGGGAAAATGAGACAAATTGAGGAGCAGCAACTGTCTGTTTTGACAAGAAAAATACCCACATCAATGCTCAAGAGTCCAGTGGAATATTTCATCACAAAAAGTCTATTAGGGATGAAGAGGAGGTGAAGGACTGAAGGTTATAGCCGTTCTCTCCTGTTGCTCTGTTACAGCCTTGTTAATATACACCATAGTATTTAAGATGTTTATTGTCACAGGGATGTATAGTAAATGTACTGTGAAAAACTTATGTTGAGGGGTGCTCCATAAAACACAGGAAAAAAAAAAACAGTTCATGAATAACAATACTAAAACTTTGTAAAATTAAAAAAAAAAAATTAAACAGTTTTTAAAAGTCACACTATATAAATAAATAAGTTGTGGATCCACATGGCTGATTTAGGTATATTCAAGTGTAAGGAGGTTTTTGATTCATTCTAAAACTCAGCCAAGATAAAATGACACTGACACCAATATATGGGAACACTGTAGCTGTCTGTATTCTAATAATTTATCATTTATTTATTTCAGTCGTAGGAATAATTAGTAGGAATTTCCTTCAACAGAATCTAGGTTTATTCGTTGACTTCAGTGATTACCATAACAGGAATGACACACGTCTTAAGATACACGGTGTGGAACATATAAAACCTTTAGTGAGGGGTGTGTGGGGGGTAGAATAAAGAAATTAAATCAGAGAGAGACCTTCTGGATCCATCATCTCGAGGCTATGCAGTATTCTGGTCTTAATGAACACATTGACTTCACTTGCTTTTTATAACAGAGGCTCATGTGATATTGTCTTTCTACTGTGTGGTTTATGTATCATATGTATGTCTTACACTGTTTTAAGGAATTTTTGTGATAGGTTACGAAGGGGTCACATGACCCTGATGTCACTTTATAGGTGAGGCAACACACCTGTGTCTATTGACTAAGCCCTGAGGAAGACCTGTATGATCGAAACTTTTTTAATTCTGATCTAGCTAAGCTTTAATAACGGCTTTTTAATTTACTTCCTCTTTGTTCACTTGGAGTTGCTTGGATTTATCTTTGTTTAAAAATAATCTATGTTGTATTGATATCACTACTCTGGTGGTTTTATTATATATATATATATATATATATATATATATATATATATATATATATATATATATATATATATATATATATATATATATATATATATATACACATTTTTATTATTAATTTTATTTAATTATTTCGGATACAAGACGGATGATACTGAAACATATGTTCAATGTCGACCACTAATCTGTTTGACAGTTTGCGTCGGCACCACACAGCTGTTATATACTCCTGAGAATTTTTTCATATCGAAACATATATATCGCAGGGTTAAAAAAAAAATGACAAAAAAAGTTTTTTCTGATATCGTGCAACCATACGATCAAAACACAAAATAAAGGTGCTGGTTTTTTAAGATGGATTTCTGCCTGAATTTGAGGAGAATATGAACATTGTTTCTTGATCTTGATCCAAACATGACATTTATACAAAGTGCTACAGCTGAAAATCTTTATTTTTATTTTGTTTCTGCTGCCTTTGAAAACCCTTCCATTTGACACGACATCACTCACTTTGGCAAGTTCTACACAAAGATCAAAGAGAATAAAATCCACAGAACACAAACACAGCCCTCATGGAAGGCCAGCTTTTGTTTCTGAATGATGTGAAAAATGCCTGAGATTAGAGCTTCCTTTGCCGTCACTCAAACACCAGGACCGGTAAATCTCAGAGGGTTGAACACTAATATAGGCGGCTGCAGTCTCTACTCGCCTGCTGGATATTTCAAGTTCTTAGCGGCTGCGTTTATTTTTTTAAATTTTGTTTAATCTGTATTTCATCAGATGGTCTCTTTGAGATTTAAGATCCCTTTAAACAAACCAGACGTGAAAATAAGAAACACTCACAAGAACAGCTGAGCCGATCTCACCAAGGAATGAAAAAAAAAAAAAAAACCTGCAAGAATTATGACAAAGCTTTAAAAGCTACAAGAAAAATCAAGGTCTGTTGTGAGGTTCATTCTTTTACAAAGCTGCTTGGTACCTAAAATAGAAACCCCAGCTCTGCAGAAAATGACAGACTGACAAATAATAACCTTAAAAAATAAACCTTACAAAAAAACCATTACCAGGTATATTTATCTCACTTTTAGTCCAAATATTAGTAACACTACATTACAGATGGCTAATAAGGTGGTAATCCTGTGGCCTATTGCAAACAGAGGGATTTGAAAGACAACCTTTTAGCCCCGCCTCCCCTGCCTATGAAGCATCACTAGACCTACATGTGTGTAATGAACAGGGATAGCGCAGATAGATTACATTTGTGCACAGTATCTTCAAAATATTCAGTTGAAACCAGTTATAAATGACGGATGTGAGGTTGTTTCTATGACAGTTTTTTATCGTAAAGAACAGACTGATTGGTATAATCTTTATTTTGGAGATAAACTCCTCATGTCTGTTTCATGTTACATTTTCAGTGCATTTTTTTTACGTGGATTTCCTGACCCCTCTCCTCAGTTTTAATGTCAAGGGCAGATTTACCACTTACAGATAAGTGTTGAAAGATATAAAAATGTTGTTTACTGCGGCTGCCATGCATGGCATCATCTCTGGAGGATTAAAGTTAACTTTTATCAGTGAATATTCATGTTGCATCATTACATGAGCCTCCTGAAACTTAAAACTTTCTTTTATCATCACTAGTGCAGCCTGTATAATCCCAGACCAAGGGTGTCAAACTCATTTTAGTTCCGGTGCTACATTCAGCTAAATCTGACCAGAAGTAGACTCAACGACTAAAATAAAATATATAAATAATAATCAACCCCGACGCATTGCCCATGTTTTCGAGCAAAAATTATGAAAATGTTTAGGGGTAATTTTCTGAATTTGATGCACTTAGTCCCATAGAGACAAAGATTTTCATATAAACTAAATACATTCTAAAACATGAAATGAAAATGTCCATGTGTCTTTGCATTATAACATATTTTAAATATATTTTCAAACATTTTCTGGGTTTCTCAGGTGTAGAGTTCAACCAAATGAGCATGTCCCCACTGAGCAAACTTACTGTTTTATTGAATATAAAACTAATAAAAATAGTCAGTAACCACAGTTTTTTTCTGCTAATATAATCATTTATCTGTCTACTTGAACCTTAATATAAGAAATATGAAAAAAATATTTTAATTATTTATAAAATAGCACTATTTAATCTTCTCCCATAGTTTCATTCAACCCGTAACAGGATATCAATCACATCTTTTCTCTCTTTTTTTTGGTTTAGTCCAACTTCCTAAGCATTTTTGTCTACGAAATCTAAAATGATATTATATTATATATATAATATAATATAATATAATATAATATAATATAATATAATATAATATAATATAATATAATATAATATAATATAATATAATAAAATATAATATAATATAATATAATATAATATAATATAATAGATTAGATTATATATAATATAATGGATTAGATTATCATAGATTTTGCTTTGGATAGACTTTTTCCTTAATTCAAGCAAAACTAAATCTGCTCATGGAACCAGTGAAAATCTTGGTAAGATTTTCCAGATCTATTATTTAAAACGCAGTTGTTATATCTATCTGAAAAGTTACTCTTTAGGTGATTATATCAACTTTTAAGTGTGATGAGATATATTGAAAAGAAATACACATAGTAAGATTTAGTGTATGTTAATAGTCATAACTGGTCATTATCATTGCTGAAGTGTTTGAATGTCTGAACTAAATATTTCAGTCATTTTTTTAACCATTTATTATTCATGTTGGAACGCTGTGCTTGAAGAACAGGTGATACTGTGGTCATAAATGCAGAAGTAGAGACATTAATAAATAAAGTCTTGGTCTCAACACACTCTGGTCCTGGTGTTGACTGAAATGCTTACTGACAGGTATTGTCAAAAAGTCATCTTTACAATATGAAAGTAATTTTATACACTACTATATAGTGTATTACTTTATATACTGCAATAGTACTATGATTGTAACGGCATAGTAGTTAGCGGCAAAGTAAAAAAAAAAAAAAAAAAAAAGATGGGTTAAAGTGGCAGTCTGTTTTTATTTCCCCTTGATTTTGCTTTTAAATGTCAATATTCAAATTAATTAAAAAAATGGGTCATAGGTCATTCCATGTCAAAGCATCCAGACCCTCCCAGATGACCCATCTAGCTTCCTCTTATTGATTTATGATATAATACCAAGTTTTAGACCAATATCCCTCACAGTTTTGAAGTAACACCCCCCAAATATCAAAATTCGGGGGTCATGTGAAATCAGTCTATTAAAAACCATCATGTAAACTGAGAAAATGTCTTGAAATAAGATTTTCTAGATCGATTGATTCTAAATCAGTTCTTTATATCTCACTGAAAATGTTTCCTTTTGGTGATTATATCTTATTTTAAATGTGATGGGACTAGAAATGACAAAAATACACTTGGAAGGATTTAGATTTTTTTCCAGTGTAACTGTAATGACAATGGTGTCAGAAAAGTCTCTTAATTACACTTTTTTCGGAGCCGGTTTCTTCTCTGCAGGGAGTCGACAAACTCCCACTGGGCAGAGCTTTGTAAAACACACAATGAAAAGATGAAGGACGGCTCATGCACTCTACCTTCCCTCCGTTTCCATGGGCTTCGTCTTTCTTGCTTTTCTCCAGGTCTGAGGAAGAGACGCACTCGATGCTCTCCTCTGTAGTGGCTTCAAGGTCGGTCTCTTCTGACAAAGCCAGTCTCTTCTTGGCTGCACAAAAAGTCCATATAAACAGCACGAGGTCAGAGAAAACACAGATTACGAACATACATACTCAAGTAGCATTTGTCACATATTCTGTTAGAGCACAATAACTCTGTCACACATTCTATACACATTATTAGTCCAAAATTATCTTACATTATTACTATGCACGGATGAATTATTCATATCCTCATGAAACCCAGCAATGCATTTTTATCCTCTGTCAGGGACAAAAGTTTGACTGTTTTCCTTGAAAAAATCCTGTCTATGGCCAAGGTTATTCCATTAAAAAAAAAAAACTAAATAAATTCAATTTTAAAAAATGTATATGAAAAAACGGTTTCATTGTGCAGTTTTCAACAGAGACAATTATTTCATATAAAAAAAGCTGAAATTTTCAATTAACCAGGTCTCAGAAGGTTAAAAATCATTACACCGAAACTAAAAGCAGCAGGTTTTCTCTTCTTTAACAAAAACTACAATAACATTGTGACCAATAATATATTGCAAAAAGTGTCTAATCTTGCCCCTATTTTGTGCCAATCTGTCCATACAACCTTTGTTAAAAACCAAACCAGATACATCTACACGTTTGGTCTGACCACAAAAGCAGATCAGAAAAACCCTTGTTTCTGTAGAAGCTGAAACTGTGGACTGAAAACTCGACGCAGCAGAACCAGAGGCTTTAATCTGTCATGAAGGTGAAGCAATAACACCATCAGTTTTAGTTCAGGTTACCCAAATCTATTCTATACATGATGTGGATTTGTCCAGTGTGTGGGTCTGGTCCATTTCCCACAGGTATGGCTGCTGACCTCCATCTAATGCAGGTCACACAATCATTTATACACCTGGGTTTGATGTAATAACACAGAAAAATGGTGGTGGAGGCATGTTGCTAATGTTTTCCAATGTCCTTGCCCACACTGGGAAAAAATATAAATCTTACCAAGTGTATTCTTCCTCATTTTTAGCCCAAATATCTCATGACACTTAAGGTAAAACAGAATCACCTAAAGAGGAACGTTTCAGTCAAATATAAGAACTGATGTCGAGACAATAGATATGGAAAATATTATTTCAAGAAATCTTACCTAGATCATTATTAGCCGTTTCGATTACCCTTGGAAATTAGCAAAGTGTAAATAGGGCTATAAAAAACTGAATTTTGAACAAACACTCATGTCGATAAAAACGTTTTTACACTTTCATGAGGTGGTTTTTCAGATGCTTCGATATTCTAATATATTTCAAAAGCACAATGGAAACACTTTTTCTGCAATCACAGGACATGATCACTTCTCTCAGAGTGAAAATGGTGCGATACACATGGACAGAGGAGGAGACGGAGACTTTTCTGCAAATAATTCACCTGCCATTTTAGACAGAAAACAGCAGAGAAATGCAACGTACTATCAAGACCTCAAAAGGTTCATGTTCCAGCAGTGAAATCTCACAGGATGATATTTCACAAAACATCATTAATTTTGAAAACAGCAACCTGTTAGTAGACTAAGCTTTGCTGTTGCATACAGTTTCATTTCAACTTGTAATGAAATACTGGACTATGTTTTTAAAAAAGAATGCAGCGAAATCGTGAATTTCCAGAGCGTGTAACTGCACTCGACAATCGACTATTACAGACTTCCTCCTAAAGATGGTTTCTGCATCAGGAAAGGTACTGGCTTGAGATAAATAACTCTGGATAAAGTATCCGATGCCATGAAGAGCTTGGGACACTTGGGTTTACCTTTAGGGACCCTCTACTTACTACCACATAAGTGTGATGTTGTTTAGAACTTTAGAAAAGGTCTAAAAATAGTGTTATGTGTCCGCGAAAAAACACACCCTCATCACTTCCATGCTAACACAGTTTGGCTCAAAACAGCAAAATAGAAATCTCTCAGTGTACTGAATGGTGTGAGTTTGACGTCAACTATATGTACAGTATGTACTCCCAATCATCTAAAAATCGAGCCAAAATTAATTTTTACTCCGGATAATCCCTTTAAGGATGAAAGACAGGACGGGTTTAAAATTAATTAAATAAATAATTAAAAACATATATAAAATAAGTAAATAAATAAATATTTCATGCCTCAATGATGAAATGCAATAAAGTGAGACAATTCTGAGGCAAAATTAAAAAAAAAAAATTCAGAGTCCAGACTGCTCTCAAATACAGTATATTGTAGTGAGTCTGGAGATGCTCTGCTTTTTGTTGTTTCTTAGAGTTCCATAGGAAACTAATCCAGCGGCAGAACCAGCAGCAGTGGCTTAAGCTCTGGCACTCCACCACACAGGCTCCGGCTTTGATCACTGGCTTGTACCACTCACTAAAGCCTGCAGCAGTAACGTGCTAAACTGCTAAAAAACACCATCAGCGGCGGGATAATGATATCTGTGCTCAGACAGGTGCTGCCGCTTCTGCAGTCACTCTGGCTGATTGTTTGCATGAGACAGAAAACATGAGGTAGAGAAAAAGATGAGGCTGGGGGAATGTTCTGAGAGGGAAAAAAAGTTGTTTGAATATAAAGTCTGTGGCAGAAGGAGAGAAAAGAAAAGAGGCAGGAGGCTACGTTTCTGGATAGAGCTGAGTGGGATTTACAAAAGTACAAACACTGGCATATTTTACTTTGGTAAAAGTACTAGAGCTGCACAATATATGGCAAAAATATCATTATTGTGATAATTGAGTGTGCAATATTTCAGTCAAATGCATCAATAACTTTTTGAGTTATCTTGCTAAAAGTCACACAAACAAACAAACAGATAAAGGATGGCAAAAAAACAACTCTGCTGGTCCTTGGTAGAATAAATATTAAAGGGATAGTTCAGTATTTTTCATATGAAACTGTATAGAATCAGCGTCTTTACCCTCAGTGACTTACCCCCGACAGTGTCCTGTGAGTTGAGTTCTGCTCCAGTTTTGGTCAAAGCAAAAGTAGTCCCGGCAGGTTTCCTGGAGTCACCAAAATAAAACGTGTTTCTTCTCAAAACAGTATATTTTCGAATGACTGATTTATTTGCATAAAAAAATGGTCACGGAACAAATACACCTTGTAATTGGTTGGAGCTACTTCCTCTCAACAGTGATCAATGCTCATTGTCACTGCTAACAGCTGTGCGTCTTAGCAAACTACGTTCATCAGTTGTTCGGCAGTGTTTGTGGCTGCTACGTACAGGTGCACAGCTGTTAGCAGTGACTACGCACATTGATCGCTGTTGAGAGGAAGTACCTCCAAGCAATTACGAGGTGTGAGTTTTTGTTCCATGATGGTTTTGTTATGCAAATAAATCACTCATTTGAAAATATACTGTTTTGAAAAGAAACACATTTTATTTTGTTGACCCCAGGAAACCTGCCGGGACTACTTTCGCTTTGACCAAAACCGGACCAGAACTCGACTCACAGGACACAGTCGGGGGTAAGTCACTGTGGGTCCACCAGAGTCCATACAGATTCATGTGAAAAATACTGAACTTTCCCTTTAAATAACACTAGTTTAAAATTGGTATTGTAACCCCTTCCATAAAACATAAATTAACAAAGGTTCAATTTAAATACAAACATGAGACATATCACATATTCAAAGTTTTGTCAATATCATTCAGCCCTAAAAAGTACAATTACTAATTCTTTGCCGAGTTAAAAGTGAAAAAGTACAGAGTCTGAAATGCAAAATGTTTAACAGCCTGTTTCTGTGTAAAATAAACCCAACTTTTACAAATTTAACATCTTTTCAAACCTGAGGCTAGAGATGTTGCACTTTGAAGTCATGAACTTTTAATGAAAATCTATGGTATATCAAATATTATTAAGCTCCTCTTACGATATAAATGAGTTTAATATAATGTAATATCTCCATAGGGTGAAAGTCAGAGGAGAAATAAGAGTTTTATCATTTTCTCAGGTTTATTTTTTGTGACTTAAAAACAAACTCAAACTCTTGATCTCTTCTTCGTTCAGGGGTCAGGTTCAGTCCAATTTCATTTCAAGTAAAATAATAACATAATAACCTATAAATGATGACAACTCCCATCCAATGTTTTGTCTTTGTCTTAGTGTAAAAAAAAACATTAAATTATGAAAATGCTCACTTTTTTGTCCTTGTTATACATTCTTTTTTGTGATTTTGGTGCATATGATGAACACTAATGGATGCACCAAGGAAATACTTATGAAATGGTTGTGTGATTATATGTTTCATTAGTGGTGCAGTGGTCCCTGGAGAAGTGGGCGTTGATATTATATTGTATTGTATTATATATACAGTTCCTACATTAATGCGTCTCCACTTGTCACACATCAAATGGAAGCAAACAAACCCATCTTTCTGAAAATATAAACCATTCTGAAGGGCAACAGCAACACCACATACACAAAAGGATGTTTTATAGAAAAGACAAATATAAGAATTTATCAGGTTGAAAAACTTTTCCAAGCCCTAACCTGCACAGTTTCAAAGCAAAGAAAAGAGGAGGTAAAAGAATAATCCAATTATAGAGGTACGTGTCCTTTTATAATGTTAAAAAAACTTTGATGTTACTTGCTAAACTGAAATGAAGCAAAGTTAGCTAATTATACTACTGTAGATAAACTGTGACATATCTGTTAAACCATCAGATTTACTGCTGGTTAACTAGTTTATATGTATTTCTATATTTTTTAGAATAGAATAAGACTTTGTTTATTCCACCATGGGAGAAATTCTACAATTATAGCAGCTAAAGTAAAATGCAGGTATGAGGGCAGAATAACATATTCACACAATATAATTTGAATTTTAAACAGTATTTGCCTTTTCACAGTAGTTTACTTCTTTTTTTTTTTTTTACAATATTTGGATTTATAATTTACTGCTACTGAACTGGTTTCAATGCGTTTCTACCTGGTTTACTGCTGGTTAGCTGGTTAATATGCTTCTATCTGGTTTACTGCTGATTAATATGTTTTTACTCCGTTTACTTCTGCTGAGCTGATTTCTGTACATTACTATCTGGCTTATATGTTTCTGTCTGGTTAATATTATATGTTAATCTCTGGTTTCTATACATTTGTTTGGTTGACTTCTGGTTAGCTGGTTTATCTATGTTTGGCCAAAATGGCTAGAACCAAACCTGACCCAGCTGATCCACACCTCACTTGTCTTCGAATAGGATTGTGAGGAAGATAAAAGATATGGAAAAACTAAACTAATGCTAAACTAAAACTAACCATTCAGAAACAAGATAATTAAAAAAACTAGCAAACCTGTTCAAAAACACATTAAAACTAACTGAATTAGAGGGAAACAAGTCAAAACTAACTAAAACTAAATTGTAATCAAAAATCCAAAACTATTAAAACCCTGATCCTTAGTTTCCATTTTTCCATTCTTTTATTTTATTTATTTATAACGTTGTGTTACGTTAGTGTTATTCACTAAGTGTTAAATATGTACATTAAATATGTACCCATTTGTAAAACATTTTCTTCCCATTAAACAGAGTTTACTTGTGGGAAGGAAACCACTCAGTCTCTTCATTTAAAAATGTTTATTTTTATGTCATGGGGTCAAAAATATAGAACACCCCCACTACCCCTGTCTATTGGAATCAATGTCTCAGTTTAATCACTACCATCTTTATATGGCTGATCATCAATTGGCAATCTCTTCCCTGATAGTGTGAGAAACATAGGGACCCTGTACCAAGATGGCAGCTGTGGCACCTGAGGCTGACCATGCTAACATGCTAACATGCTGATATACTGTAGAGTGTTCTATATCTATGTCATTGGGTTAGCATTTGTTGAACAAGGCACCTTAAAATTCACTAGAATAAATGAAATTCCATCTGAGAAGTCAATTTTCCACCTCTTAACTTTGTCATTCCGCTAAAAACCACTTTTCCACGCTCCTTTTGGAATCTGATGGGTCACCACGACTTACCAACACATGCTGCCTTTGACAGTGGTTTGCCACCTCCACTATACCGCATTCACAGAAAACAACAAGAGGAACCACGGACCCAGAAAAAGGCGGTTCATGCGATGGACTGTAGCATCACCCACGTGAAGTTAAATCTGTCCCCGGCAGCGAATCTGAAGTAGCATTAGCATTAGCATCTACAAGAGAAGATGACGCCACAGTAGCTGCTGCACAAACTGGAAAAAAATGGCGGATCAAACTGGTTCATGTGCTCTCTGTGGAAATAAGCCTTTGTTTTTTTCCCTCCACGTTTTCAGAACAAGCAACGGCAGGAAACCTAGCTGGATGATAGTTGGGTAAAGGTAAACACATACACAGCGAGAGAGGAGGGCGGGGAGTGTTCCTTCACGCATTCTGGGCCAATCAGAAACGTCTCGTGACCGCGTCATGGACATGTATGAGGAAGTACCGGTAAACTCTGTTGTTCGACCTCAAGTGATTTTTCTACTGTGAAAAAACAGCTGGAAACAAAACAATTCTGACATTTAAAAAAAAAAAATAGAACCAACACACAATGTATTCAATAACAATGGAGAACACAAGAATATTAATGAAATAACCATGGAATGACATCTTGAACAGAGTTTTCATATCAACACCCAGGAATGGACACAATGTTTTCTCAAAGTTATACATTACATTATACATACAAGCACACTTGTCAGTTCATTATATGCTTCGTTCAAGACAGGTTCCACTGCCACTGTCAACACTGGGGGCTGAGCACCCCTAAAGGTCAGATGCTAGAATTGCCCCTGAAGTAAAGGGCAACAAAATGCACCATTAATAGAGGATGAGTCAGACCTCTAACAGCGGAAAAAGTGATTCAATTATGACCTTTCTGTCAGTTCCATCCTGTTGTTTTTACTGAGCTGAAATGAGATGATTATGCAAAAATAATATCAGCAAAAATAACTGTGATACGTCAGTTATGGCATCACTGTTTATGGAGAGTTAAGGTGAAGTGGTCAGAAAAAATAAATACTGTACAGATGGATGCAAAGTCACTTAAGCACAGAAACAAGTAAGGCTGGGTGATTAATATAGTGAATATAAATATAATAATAGATTTATCATTCTAAACTTTTTTGTGTTGTTTCCATTGGAAGCTAAAACCTTCCAATTGACTCAGTGTTTTGTTGTTTTTTTTAGCGACCAATGCGCGTTGTCACTGCTAACAGCTGTGCACCTTAGCAAACTACTTTCATCAGTTGTTCGGCAGCGTTTGTTGCTGCTACGTGCAGGTGCACAGCTGTTAGCAGTGACAACGTGCATTGATCGCTATTGAGAGAAAGTAGGTCCAAGCAATTACAAGGTGTGAGTTCTTGTTCTGTGACGGTTTTGTTATGCAAATAAATCACTCATTCAAACACATACTGTTTTGAGAAGAAACACGTTGTATTTTGATGACTCCAGGAAACCTGCCGGAACTACTTTCGCTTTGACCAACCAAACCAGAACTCGACTCACAGGACACTGTTGGGGTTAAGTCACTGTGGGTGCACCAGAGTAAAGACACTGATTCCATACAAATTCATCTGAAAAATAGTGAACTATCCCTTTAAAGTGTGAATTCTGAGAAAAAAAAAAGTCAGATTCTGAGATGAAAAATGGAATTGTGAAGCAAAAAGTCAGAATTCTGACTTTTTTCTCAGAATCATCCTCATAATAAAAAGAATACTGGCCTTTCTTTTTACATTTTTTCCCCCAGTGATCCTAATCCTCTTCCATATGTGTAAACTCATTCCGTCTTTTTCTTGTCTTACACATCCACCCTTATTTCTAAAACAGCCCTCTTTGTCCTCACACCTTCCATATCAGTCCCTCATAAACACATGTGAAGAACTCCTTTTCCTTCCCACCTCTGCTCTTCACCGCCTCAGACTCCTCCACCTTTCCCTCCTCATCCTCCTCGTCCACCTTCTGTTGCATGGTCAGCTGGTGACACACATCGAAGGCCTGACCCACCGTCCGAACAATCCTCATGGCCTGAGACTACGAGAACAAAACAAAACAAAACCAGCTCCTATTAGTGAGATGTATTAGGGTTCAAGGAGGAGCCAAAGAATGGAAGAAACATAAATGAGGATGTTCGGCAGGAGAGAAAACGAGACACCAGAGGAGGCATGTAGGAAGAAAAGCAGAACTATAATGGACTGTGTTGAGCAATTTGTGCAGAAGTAATGAGAAAGGAGGGAAGCTGTGATGTGTATATATATATATATATATATATATATATATATATATATAATTTGTTGCTTGATTTGATTTTATTTTCTACATGTGGAATAAATATTTCTAAGAAACCAGAAGATTAAAAATGGCCACAATAGGAACAGGATTCATATAGAGGAGTTTGAAGCAGAGAGGGAGGTGAAAACAAAGGCAGAGGGAGATAAAGACAGAATTAAAGTCAGGAGGCATTAGGAGCTCGGCCTGCCTGTCCTTGTCTATGTGCTCTGTGTGCATTCTGCTGTCAGGGTGATGGATGGCTCTGGTTCAGGGGAAAGTGTGTGTGATGGCCCTGGGTGTGTGTGTGTGATGGCCCCGGGAGCGCACAGGAAGTTTGTTGTCATTGCAGGAGAATTGGTAGGCGTGTCCGCTCCATCAAACCATTCATCAGGAGACGTTTAATTTGCAATAACACCACCACAAATTAGAAACCAAAGGATTCAGAGGATGTTTCATGCATTAAGTGTATATATATATATATATATATATATATATATATATATATATATATATATGAGCAAGAAACGGTATGTATATGTATGTCACCTAAATGGAGGAATCAAAGACGTCATTAAATGTGTATGATAACCAGGAATATCCACACATTTTAACATTTGAAGCACAAATCTAGTGACTTTTAGTGTCTCTAGAAAAGGGGTATTAAACATGAAAGGGTCCACACTGGGGGAAAAAAATCAAAAAAGGCTAAATCTTACCAAGTTTATTTTTCTATGTCATGTAATTTCCTATTCAAATATTGGTACAGAGATTTTAGAAACATCCAAATATTGGTGTGGACCATAGCGTCCATACACATGGTGTGTATACTTTCAAAATATAACTGGTTTTCCAAGACCACCTCCCCTACTTTTAACATCATATTTTACTGGTCTCATCCATTTTTGAATTGACTGAAAATGGTTTTAACTTCACTGTTGATATCTTCAGTGTTATTTTTGCATTTCACAAATTAATCCCACGGGCCAGATTGGACCAGTTTTGGCCCCGGGGCCACATATTTACCACCTGTACTTTAAGGTTTAGACAGTATTCCATGATTGATTTCACAGCTTCTTATTCGCTGAAAGCCTTCACATGCAGTCTGACAGCACCATTCTAAATCCAGTGGAATTAAACTTCATCCAGCATGTCCTTTGTGAAGCTGACAGAAGGTGAGTTTTTGTGTTTTTTTTTAGATCGATTGCTGGCAAAGGAAGACTTTAAAATGAATAATTTGTTGCCAGCTTTGGAGGATCAACCCGCCTTAAGACAATCATTCCAATATGTCAGGGTAAATCAAGCTGGAAAGTAGTTCAATCAAGTTGAACGTGAAATAAAAGAAAAATAACACAGGATTAAACCCAGTGGTGAAATAGATTATTTTTGCTGGGTTGATATAAAGTGTGAAGCTGGCCCTTTGTGAGGCCAAACACACACCATGCTCTGATCTGACATGTGTGGCCTACTGAGCCGCAGCATGTGCTGATGAAAATAAATCAAATCTTCTCTTATCATCTGGTCCATCTCCTCCTACTCAGCCACATGCTTGGTCTGCAGAACCAGATAAATGTTCTGCAGCCCCGGGGATGAAATCAGGCGCCGCTGACCGTGTCCCTGGAGAGGAGGTGGGTGTTCACGGGCAGAATTTGTGAAAATGTCTTTAACCCTTCAATGCTAATTCCCACATACATTAGAAGACAGTGGCAGCTACAGTTCCAGTGAAGGAACAATCTGACGTCTAATGTTGTCTACAAGGTTTAATGTGGTCTACAGGGTCTGTAAGGTCTAATGTGGTCTACAGGGTCTGTAAGGTCTAATGTGGTCTACAGGGTCTGTAAGGTCTAATGTGGTCTACAGGGTCTGTAAGGTCTAATGTGGTCTACAGGATCTGTAAGGTCTAATGTGGTCTACAGGATCTGTAAGGTCTAATGTGGTCTACAGGGTCTGTCAGGTCTAATGTGGTCTATAGGGTCTGTAAGGTCTAATGTGGTCTACAGGGTCTGTAAGGTCTAATGTGGTCTACAGGGTCTGTAAGGTCTAATGTGGTCTACAGGATCTGTAAGGTCTAATGTGGTCTACAGGGTCTGTCAGGTCTAATGTGGTCTACAGGGTCTGTAAGGTTTAATGTGGTCTACAGGGTCTGTAAGGTCTAATGTGGTCTACAGGGTCTATAAGGTTTAATGTGGTCTACAGGGTCTGTAAGGTCTAATGTGGTCTACAGGGTCTGTAAGGTCTAATGTGGTCTACAGGGTCTGTAAGGTCTAATGTGGTCTACAGGGTCTGTCAGGTCTAATGTGGTCTACAGGGTCTGTAAGGTCTAATGTGGTCTACAGGGTCTGTAATGTCTAATGTTGTCTTATGTTGAAAAATGTTCAAAAACTGATCATCTTATGTTCAAAAACATATATATTCCTTTCACATTACATGTGTTTTTGCTTAATTTATTAGATTCTTGAATGTTTTGGTCAATTACAAGTAAGGAACCAAATATAGTAACTATAGTGACCTTCATTTTCTGCATAATAAAAATAAAAACAAATGTCATTTGTACTGACATCTATGATGACTTTAACCATACTAAGGTTGAGGTGTATACATTCCAGCGTATATGGTGTAAAGGGTTAAATGCAGAGTTAAAAAAACCTCCTCTTCCTGTATCTTATTATTATTCAGCTTCACCAAGTCACTCTGTGTCTGGTATCCATGGTGAACGGATGGGAGTCAACTTCACTCATGCTCTGTCGTTGTCGTTGAGGGAAAGAAATGGTATGAGCTTTGACATGCATAAATGTGGAGGAGAACATGTCTTTCATTCTCAAATCTTTTACCAGACAAATATGAAGCGCTCAGCCTCAGAGATAAATTGGCCACATGTGCGGTCGAACGGCTCCATACATCACTGAGACAACGGCCATAAATATCTTCATCTGAGGAGTGTGTGGTCGGGCTGAAAACCACACACCATGGCTCGGTTTAAGATCTGAGATCAATAAATAAAAAGCCTGCTTTGACTTTTTTTAAATGTTAAGTCAAAAGTGCATGGATTATTTATTAGATACAAGATTATTTCTATAGGAATCTTCAAGAAAAATAAGTACACCCCGCACAAAAACTGACACTGAAATTGCATTTAATCAGGAATTCATCTGAATCGGTTCCTGGTAAATCAATATTCAATCAATTTGGGGAAAAAGCAGCTTTTCAATCCTACGAAAATCTTAAAATGTAAACTTAGAATTTACCTCTGGACCCTTTGACTATTTATTTACTTATTTTTTAATATTTTTTCTTTCTTATACAGTGTCTAAATACAAATGTTTACATAATCTGTGTAGTTGTAGATGATTTTGATGTATGATGTCTATTAATTAGTGATCGACCGATATCGATTTTTTGGGGCTGATACAGATATGATTTTTTTTTTTTACATCAGCTCAACCGGTGACCAATACATGCTGCTGCACAACAAATATGCCAGTGTTATATTTAACACCCATAGTGTCTATATGTGTCCACACTATGCAATGTAATATTATCACTTTTGAAAGTGTTAAAAATTTAAGACGTCAAATGTCATTGGTCACTAAAATGTTTTTGGTTTTTTTGGGGTTTTTTTCGCCGCAATGATAAGAGAGGGCAAACCAGGAAAAACGTTTTCAAAGGACAGGGTTTGTTGTGCCTGACACCATTTCTTTAATTATTTTTTTGCTACTTATGAGTAAGAAACAAAATATAGTTACTTTATTAACTTTCATTTTCTACATAAAAATACAAGATTTTACTAAATTTCAGAAAATTAACAAAATGGTGCCAAACAAACCCCCGCCTGATGTGAAGGATTCAGCTGTTAATGGAAATGGATGGACGGGTGGATAGATGGATGGATGGACAGACAGACGGGTGGATAGATGGATGGATAGATGGACAGGTGGGTGGATGGATGGACAGGTGGATAGATGGATGGACGGACAGACGGGTGGATAGATGGATGGACAGACAGACGGGTGGATAGATGGATGGACGGACAGACGGGTGGATAGATGGATGGATGGACAGACAGACGGGTGGATAGATGGATGGACAGACAGACAGGTGGATAGATGGATGGACGGACGGATGGGTGGGTGGATGGATGGATGGATGGACGGGTGGGTGGATGGATGGACAGATGGACAGACAGACAGGTGGATGGATGGACAGATGGATAGACGGACAGACAGACAGATGACAGCAGTAGTAGGGTTCAGGTTCCACCTCACCTTCCTCTTGGACTTGAAGACGTTGCAGCGGAAAATGTTGCTCTGTCCATCTCGGGCGATATAACTGAAGATTTTTAGGTCTTGGGCGTCGTGGGACACATAGAAAATCCTGGTGAAGAAAGAAAAAATAAACATTAGATAATTTACCTGTACAGGTTATTAGTGTTTAATATGTTTTTTTAGACAAGTGTACAAAAAAACCCCCAGCACAAACACATTTTCAAGAAAAGAAAAAACGAGCAGGTTTTTACCCAGTTTTAAAGCTG
Organism: Siphamia tubifer; assembly: GCA_020466265.1. Lineage (NCBI taxonomy): Eukaryota > Metazoa > Chordata > Actinopteri > Kurtiformes > Apogonidae > Siphamia > Siphamia tubifer. Next base: position 6,706,906 of record CM035799.1, read on the forward strand.
AAGGTCCTACCTGTAGATGGGGTCCTGTGTCACCAGGGTGGTATTATCGTCCCATGACCAGCCTTTTCTCTGTCACACCATGACAACAGACAGAACATCAAGAAGTTACTATTAAAATAAACAGAAGTCATGTCCTTAATAGTCATTTCTAATATATTCCTGTTAAATAACCACTGGTGACTAAAACAGGGGTGTCAAACTCATTTTAGTTCAGTTCATGGGCGTACAATTGTGTACGGACGCTATGGACGTGTCCATATTTGGATGTTTTTAAAATGGCCATACCAATTTTTGAATAGGATATGACATGACATTTGAGAAACAAAAGGTCACTGTATTTTCTGGACTATAAGGTGACACTAAAAATACTTTAATTTCCTCCAAAAACCACAGAGCACCTTATAACTATATGGATTAATTATGCTTCTGCTTAATGACTGGGAATTTGGACTTTTTTATCTCATAATTTTGACTTTTTTTCCTCATAATTGTGACTTTTTATCTAATAATTTAGCCTTTTTTTAATCTCAGAATTTTGACTTTTTATCTAATCATTTTAACTTCACTTAATGCACTTTATAATCCAGTTCACCTTATATATGAAGAACCTAAAAAATAAACCATTCATTGACAGTGCGCCTTATACTGACTAAATATTGTCATTAACAAACCTTTAACACGTGACAAAAATGAGATGAAACTAGACGTAAATCTCGGTCTTGTGACGATAACTATAATAAAATATATAATGCAGTTATAAATGACCAATAAAACTAAATAAAAAACATTCCTAAAATGTCTTAGTTTTTGTTGACAAAAACAAAATTAGGCATTATTTAAATTATTTTAGCCATGTTCTTATTTATTTATTTTATTTTTTTGTTGCAGTCTCCCAGGGTTCAGGTCCACATTCAGCCCAATATGATCTGAAAAGGGTCAAACCAGTCAAATAATAATAGTGAAAAGAGTAAAACTACATTATGATAATGTTTATATCTACAATGTTTCTCTCAGACTGTGAATAACATTTACACGTCTTGAGAAAAACAAGTGCAATTTTAACTTTAAAAACTTAGTTAAGTTAAAGTTTATCAGTTTATCATTTGCACATGCGCAGAACAACGAGCATTTCAATTACAAATACACTAAACATTTAGTAATAGGCAGAATATTTGTACAATTACACTTCTCTTCAGATATTTCAGCTGGTATTTATTCAGGGTTTTGCAAAAGGATAGTTTGTTAATATAGTTTTTCAGCAAGGCCCTCGCTCCACAGCAAGCATGAATTAATAAAGTATTATCACATAAAGATGTTCATGTAATTTGACTTTTTTTTTACATTAAAATCTGCAAATTTCATTATTTCTTGTTTTGTCTTAATGTTTTTTTAAATTTAGAATTTAATTTAATGTATTTATTTTTTTACTACTCCATGAACACATGATAATAACAAAAATAATAACCATAATAATAATAGAAGCATAAATTCTAACATCACCACAACAGACAGAAAAGACGAACATTAAACATGTGATACGTGACATTCTACAGGACTGACCTTCTTCTTTTTGCGCAAAATCACTTTGACGCAGTCGGTGGATATGACGATGTTGACCTTCTTTTTCTTTATGTTCTTCAACTTGAATTCATACTGCGAAGAAAGAGATGAACATTCAAGGTGTGCAAAACAGTGATAAAACTGTTAATTCTGTAACACTTTACATTAAGGATCACTAAGGTGGTAATTCTATGGTCATTTTGACGTCATTTCATGTTAATACCTTTTGACCAGAGGTGGAAAGTGACTCAGTAAAAGTACTTTGTTACGTAATTTTTTGAGGTATCTGTAACTTTACTTCAGTATTTATTTTTCTGGCAACTGGCAATAAATATCTGTACTTTATACTCTTTACATTCTCAGAAAAGACTTGTTACTTTTTCAAACTAAACAGATGTGACGGGAGGAAAAAATAAGTCACCAGAGGAAAAATCAGTGGAGGAGAGAAATTGTGACTTTATATATTCAAGTTATATGACTATTATCTCACAATTTTGACTTTTCACAATTTAAAAAATGCAGTTGTACTTATATACTTTATTACAATTCTGAAATTGTACTTTTTTATTTTCACTTCAGTAAAGGAGTTGAATCAGTACTTCTACTTTTACCAGAGTATTTTTTCACACCAGTAGCTGTACTTCTACTTAAGTACAGAATGTGAGTACTTTGACCACCTCTGTTTGTAACTGTTTATTACACATAACAGATTGCTAATAAGGTGGTAATTATTAGCGGTAATTCTTCAGTGAAGCTCCGAAAAGGTAAAGAGGAAAAAGAAGCCATGTTTCTAATTGTTTTTGTATTCTGCTTTAAAACACTGAAGCATCAGAAACCTATGGAAACATGTCTGGAAAATATACAGTTTGTGCTTAAACATGGGAAGGGGGGGCAAACGGTAACCATGGTAACTAATAATGGTTTGCCAGCCAGTTCAAGTTAGCTATTATATATCAACCTAATGGACTTAGCTAGCATTATGTTAGCATACAGTAAGCCAGTGTGTTAAAGATGGGTGGAACAACAGGCACATTTCATACAATGTCACTATTTTATCACAAATTACATTAAAATGAACAAAGAATTATCATCTTATTAGCAATCCATAGCGTAAAGTGTTACCGTTAGTTCCAACCTAATAGATTATATTACACTGTGCATTAAACACCAGAGACATCAGGCTCTTTAAATATGATAAACCATGGAATAGAAAATAAAGAAAGACAGGAAGATGTTTTTGACTGTCGTCTTCATGAGGGAACTGTGTGATACAGTAAACATGCAGGAATTGTCAGCTTCTGTGTCTGGGGGCTGTTTAGGCTTTCAAAGGCACTAAAGTCCCAGGGGGGGTTAGGCTTGTGTGGGACACTTTCATCCTTCTCTATGATTAATACTAGATCCTGGACCCTCTGCCTCCACTGCAGGCTGAGCCTTCCAATACCAGCGCCCAGAGATCCAAGAACAAGGATTTATATGAAATAACAAGCTTTACTTTCAAAACATAAAATCCAACATCAGATGATTAATTGATCAGATGAGATTCAACACCCAAAGCATCAACCATGCAGCACCATACCCTTCCATATTCTCTAACATCTTTCCTTTTCATTTGTATAAAAATAACCTCCAGCAGTTTTTTTTCAGCTGCATTGGACATGTCTGCTCACTCGTTTATTCATGTTATATAAAAATATTTGATGATTTTAGCAAAAACAAAAAAAAAACTAGTAGTAGTTAGTCTGACTAATGGCCCTTCCACTTCAAATTTAATCTCAGTTAATCTTCATCCCTTTCACTGTAGGAAGTTTTTCCTTCACATACAGTTTGGAGTGAAGATTAGGATGAGAGCAACAACATAATACTGGCTATATATATATATATATATATATATATATATATATATATATATATATATATATATATATATATATATATATACACATACACATACAGTATGTCTGTGTGAACTAGACACAAGGGCATCGCTTTCTTTAAACCTATTTTCTTCTAAAACAATGTTATGTCCATTTTGATAAGATGACTGATCTTATGATGTAACACCAAAGGATTGTGGGTATTTAAGATGTTTCTCTTTATATGTTTACTCAGAATGTCACAGCTGGAGTAAATCTTTTCATGGGAGAAACACTAGTGTGTGGATTTTGTTGATCTACTTTATTCTTTTAATGAATACTGTCTATTTGCAGAGGTTTCTCTTCCCTTCCAGCAGTAAAAGTGATGCTTTTGTCAAATTTAACCTGCAGCAGTTGATGTTTTTTCTATGTCAGATGAACTGAAGTAAATGAAGTTGGATGCTAAAGCAGTTCAGATGCGTCGCTACAGTAACTGAGCTGCTGGTGACTGCAGATGTCAGACGATAATCCCCGTTTTACACAGATGCTTCGACAAGTGTGGAAATATTTTAGTCGCCATGAAAGTGTGACGTCAGCAGTGAGCAGAGACACTCAATTAAGTAATGAAACATCAAACTGCAAATCTGCACGCGCCTCCTTGCTCAGAATTTGTGGGGAGAAGCCACTGCATTAACCTGTGAATTTCTCCATTGTTGGATCGATAAAGTTTCATCTTTTCTTTATAGTGTTGTGATCTTTCTTTGCAGAATTGAACAAAGTGACACCATTTCTGCCAGCGCTCTGTTGTGTTCATATGATTGTGTAACTTCAACAGCTGATCAACCACCCATTCCTTGTACAAAGCTTTGGAGAAGGACAGAACTCCCATATGGACTAAGATAACCGTCAATATATACGTGTCCACAGATTGGATACCCATGCGTGTTTGTCTGTAGTTGTGCATAAACTAAATATTTGTGAATTCTCAAATGAGTCCAGTCATGTATAAAATATATTGTGTGTATTTTATCCATCAGGATACAAATGGAAAAATTAGGACTTCGAAAATTTACAAGTACAACTTCAGGTAAACCTTGGAAGAGTACATGAGCACATGTTTCTGGGGGTCATAATTGACCAGGATATGAGTTGGAAACCACGCATTAGTCATATAAGATCAAAGAATTTTATGGAAGACAAGACACATTCGATTTGAAATCCTTGTACCTAAACCCGAATGTTCAGAATAATTAAATATATTCAGTTGTGAATACTAAAACTTTCAGTAATAGTACTACTAACTCAAATGTATTAAGTTGCTGTAGCATGTTCTTCTTTTTAAGTACTTCCAACTAATATTTGTTTATTAAGAGGAACTATTGTGGATATAAGTGAACATAACTGAACATAGATGAGGTTCAACTGAGTGGAATTAAGTCATTAAATGTTGAGAATGATATTTTACTCTTATTTCTATGGTTTCAAATAAGGATGATAAAAAAAAAAAAAAACTTAACTGATGTAGTAGATGATGAAATACAATTTCAAAGCACTCCAACTAACCATCTATAACATCCAAAAAACTGCAATCACAAAACACAGTACTTTCATTCAGGGGCGGCTGTGGTTCAGTTGGTAGAGCGGGTCGTCCAATGACTGAAGGGTCAGAGGTTCGTCTGTCCACATGTCCAAGTGTCCTTGGGCAAAGACACTGAACTTAGTCTCCCAGTAGGACTGACAGAACCTTAGAATACTAAGTTAATAAGTAATGTTTTAATTTAAGTATATAGTTTAATAAGCATCTAACCTGTATTGATTTTATATATATATATATATATATATATATATATATATATATATATATATATATATATATGATGTTCGAACACTGAGCTAGGAGCTGTTTCTTAGTCAGTGAGGATGTGGGGTTTTGAAGCAACCATTTCTCCCACATCCTCTGCATGTACCCTCTCTCTCTGGGGTTACTCCCGTAGTAACACTCCATCAGTACCATGTTCTCTGCCCTGCTCCATGAATGTCTTGTTCCAGTAGCCAATTTAACATCAGGGTGTCCTGGTTCCTCAACCCCTAACGCAGACCTTGTTGTCCCGGGCGCCGTCCGAGCCGGTATGACTCTATTTATTGTATCGCTCATCGTGAGGTATAGGCATGTATAGCGTAAAGTGCCTTGCCTAAGGGCACACCTGGGAGAGAAAATGTGGAGTGTGAAGGCAACAGTGGTACCAGTAGTGATCGGAGCACTAGGGGCAGTGACCCCCAAGCTGGGAGAATGGCTCCAGCAGATACCAGGAACAACATCAGAGATCTCTGTACAAAAGAGTGCATTGCTAGGAACAGCTACGATCCTGCGCAGAACCCTCAGGCTCCCAGGCCTCTGGTAGAGGACCCGAGTCTGAAGGAGACACCGCCCACGTGGGACGAGAGGAACATTTATTTTATTTTTATATATATATATATATATATATATATATATATATATATATATAAATATATATATATATATATATATATATATATATATATATATATATAAATATATATATATATATATATATATATATATATATATATATATATAAATATATATATATATATATATAAATATATATATATATATATATATACATATACATATATATATATATATATATATATACATATACATATATATATATATATATATACATATACATATATATATATATATATACATATATATATATATATATATATATATATATATATATTAGATGTTCCTTTTAGATTATATGTGTTTATATGTGTGTATATATTTTTCTTTGTGTCTTAATACCAAGAGCTGCTGTAAGTAATTTGGTTGTGCGTCACATAATGACAATAAAGATTCTTGATGCTTGTGGACGTGTTGATGACGTATTTTGACAGTTGAGTCACTTGTGGGAAGTTCTTTTCATACCAAAGAAAGGCTAAATGTAAAGTTTGAAGTCAAACTTGTAATTTTTGAAGTCGTATTCTGATGGATAAAACACACAATATATTTTATGTACAACTGGACTCATTTGAGAATTCACAAATGTTTATCTTATGCACATTTACAGATAAAAATACACAGGTATCCCATCTGTGGACACCAATATATTGACAGTTCTCTTCCTCCACCAGAACTCCCACAAACCGTGTCTTCTCTAAATTCAGCTTCATAGAAAGTGGGACAGGAGGGCCATCCATCTCTGCACATGCTGCTGTCTGAGGGCGACAAAGTGGATCACAGGACGACACTGTGCCACTTTTCCATGCACATCACATGCTCTCTCTACCCTGAAGTAAACTAGAGCTGTGCAGGTACTCAACTTTAGTCTTAGCTTTAAGCCTCTCGAGTACTTCAGGTTATTTAGGGCCACGTTAGCGGCCGAATACTAAGCAGAGCCTCTTCATTACAGATCTGGCTAACAGCCAGACTCTGCTACAGCTCTGTTTTTATGTTATCAATTTAATCTCAGCCCTGTTGCAGTTGCTGATTTTCATTCACTCTGGCCTCTTGGTGTTTTTCTTTACCGTATGTTTCCTCAGCAATTCATTACGTTATGCTTTGAAGCCTCAAAAAGAAGCTAAACGTGCTCTCAGATAAGAGAACAAAACAAAAATATTTAATTGGTTTCTTTGTCGATCGGACAGAAAGCAATGCACAATGCACTTCCTGTGTGGATTGGAAGCAGAGTGTGTTTTTTATCAAAGTGTTCTGAAGTAAAAACGGTCCTCTGAGCTCTGCAGGGGGGTACTTGGAAAACAGGGGTCTCAAATATGAGGCCCAGGGGCCAAATGTGGGCCGCCAATGGTTGGGATGAATTTACAAAGGTCAATAATTCCACAGTCAAGGCTGTGGAACTCATTTTGGTTCAGGTTCCACATACAGACCAATATTATCTAGCGTCAAATAACAGAAAAACCTACAAAAAATAATAAATCCATATTTTCTTCTGGTTTGATGTGAAAAAAAAAGTTTTTTGGTAAATGCATCTATTGAGTTTTTAAAGTATACAAGCAGTCAACATTAAGTGTTAAATCAAAAACAGACGAGAAAAAACAAACCGACAGAACAAAACCCTAAACAAAATAAAAGCCCACAAAAGTCTTCAAGTTATTTTACATGAAAAGTAAGTTTTGACTTTTTATGTCATGATTTTGACTTTTTTTTTCTCATAATTTTCACTTTTTATCTAACAATTAAGACTTTTTATCTAATGATTTTGAATTTACTTCATGCCCTTTATACAGTACGCCTTATAGTGACTAAATATTGTCATCAACGTACGAACCTTTATCACGTGACAAAAATAACTAGATGTAAATGTGGGTCTTGGGACGATAACTATAATTAAATATGTAATGCAGTTAAAGATGACCAATAAAAAACAGACTAAATGTAGCTTCAGAAATAAAAACATTCCTAAAATATCACTTAGTTTTTGTTGACAAAAACAAAATGAGATGTTATTTTAATTCTTTTAGCCGTGTTCTTATTTATTTATTGTCACCGTCTCTCACGATGAAGTCACCAAATTTATGTCCCCACCAACGACAACATCATGATTACTCCCATGCACTGAACATAGCGGGAAGCATGAATTTATGGGCATTTGAAGTCTATAATAATGTTCTACCAACCTCAACATAGAGAGAATGTGTGCTGGTAGCATATTTTAGTAAGGTAGGACAACATTTCACATAAGGCTATACATTTCCGCTACAGGTAGGAACAAATTTCAGAACAGCGGCCCGCTGGAAATCAAATTGGGCTGAATGTAGCCCTTGAAAGAAAATGAGTTTGAGAGTTTGTAATAACGGTGCATTTTGTAATAAATGTCCAAAATGTAGTAACTTTTTCATTTCATTTTGTAATAAAGCCGCATTTTATAATAATTTATTCCATTTTGCAGCAGCAGGTGCTTTGGTGGTGTGGTATTAAAACTCAAGGAGCTGTTTGGGAAACATTCCAAGTGTTTTATGTCTTGGCTGGTAATTAAACATATTAGACATGAGGACAATTTGAAATTATGGTTATATTTTGTGAGTAGAAATGTTGTTGTTTGTTTAACCCTTTGAGGCAATGTCATATTTGTTTAAAATGAATCTTAGTGGATAAATTATCTGGTCACAGCAGCTCTGTAAACAAGCAGAAGACACTTATGTTGTTTAACCTCTGAAGCCTCAAGTGGGTTTTCTGGTAAATTCCACCTAATATGCATGTCCAAATTAAAGTAAAATACAATTAAGGAAACTATGCCTTAGAATTGTTATTACGTAACACACCATTTTCGAGAGAATAAAAAAGTGCGTTTTGTAATAATCTTCTCAAAATGTAATAACTTATTACATATTATGGCAACATTTATTACAAAATGCGTTGGGGCAGTTTATTACAAAATGAAATGAAAAAGTTATTACATTTTGGACGTTTATTACAAAATGCACCGTTATTACAAAATGTGGCTCAGCAGCCTTGTTGTAAAGACTAAAATGGATTGGAAAAGTCAGTAAATTCAAACAAATAACGTTGCTAAATCTTGGCAACAAGCAAATGGTCTTTATATATAAGGAAGCACAGAGGAGGGATGAGGATTAAGGCTGTCCTGTCACTAGGGATGCCGTTGACCTCTGAGTGACACAATAACTTGGTTGTTAGATTAGATCCAACAGCTGACCATGCGGCTAAATCCTCTCGTCCCTGCGCTTCTGCGACAATGCAGTGATATGTTCCGACAACAGCACGCCAGTGTTTTCAGTCTCCTTGGCTCCAGAGACGTTGGTTTTTCTGATTGTATCAAATTTAAACCTGCGCCATCTCTCCTCAGCCATAAAACCAGAGCTGTCTTATGAATCCCATAGTGATTGAAAGTGCTGCTGACAGCTCACTGAACCTGCCCCGCTGTGTAGTTTTACACACACCGATGATCTGGAACCGAGGAGCGTCTGACCACAATGCACAAGGTGATGTAGAAAAACAAAGGAGTGGCGGGATTAAAGGTGCGTAAGCGCTCTGTCTGGACTAGAGCGGTCCAGACTTATCTTGGAAAGTTGAGCCAACCAGCATTTAAGACTTGACTTTTCTTTATCACTAACACACATGTGGGAACATTTCATTAGTTTTATTCCGGAAGCATTTTACAGTGTTGTTGGAGTTTCCAACAAGAGAACACACTAACAGATGTCACATGTGTAAAGGTCTTACTCTGATTCTCCTCATCGCAGCCACTATCTCCATTCGGCTGCCGGGTCGGCCCACCTCCAAACTGCCAATGTACTGAAAAATAAAAGAACAAGTGTTAAAAACAGAAGGAATTAAAGAAAGTGATCAGCTATTACATCAAACACCAACTGTTTAAAGAATCACTGTGGAGAGAGAGAGAGATAGGGAGAGAAAGATAGAGAGTTAGAGACATATAGAGAGAGATAGAGCGAGAGATATGGAGAGAAAGATAGAGAAAGAGATAGGGAGAGATGGAGAGAGAAAGATAGAGAGAGATAGACATATATAGAGAGAGAGGGACAGATAGAGAGACAGAGAGATAGAGCGAGAGATATGGAGAGATAGAGAGACAAAGATAGAGAGAGATAGAGAGAGAGATAGAGCAAGAGATGTGGAGAAATAGATAGAGTGAGATAGAGAAAGATAGACAGATAGAGAAAGAGATAGAGATAGATGCAGTTTATGGCTCTTATTCAGAAGCAATTCTTAGATCATGAAAAGTCATCAGAAACAATGGTAATGCAATCAATGACTCCTCATGTGACTAAAACAAACAGAAAAGAAAACATTTTTGTCAGTACATTGACATAGATATTAATGTGAGAACGCAAGTGAATTTGGTTATCAAGAAAACATGGAAAATCCAGTCCAAATGTATTTATAAAGCCTGTTAAAGTAACTACAGGGAAACAAAGTGCTGTATAGAAAACTGGAAACACAAATATATTGGGGGAAAAAAAAAAAAATCAAGAAAATCAAAACATGTTAAAATATGAAACAGAAACCAAATGGCTATATACAGGCTCTAAAAATGTAACTGTCATGATCAATTTTTGTTAATATCAGTCTATTTTTCCAAATAAATGGACTTCTAGTTGTTTTATTCATTAAAAAGAACCCCAAAAAAAAGTGTGATCTAATAATGTCCACTAATGTCCACTGTCTGCATGTTCATGAGGAGCTAAATTGCAAAGAATAAAACTTTCATTGACATTGCTCTCAGGGTTAGGGTTAGAAAAGCATAGACATCAGCTTTGAAATCAAACTACCATCAACTATTTTTATTGTCATCATTATATTTGTCCAAACATGTGTACCGTTAGTTGTACCAGGCGTTAAAATGAACATAAAAGTGAAGAAAACAAGTGATTTAATAATGTACATATAAATATAATCTCACTGACTGCCCTTAAATGAGAATAAAACTTCCATTGACATTGCTGCAACATTTAGTATCCTCAAAAAACAACAACAACACCACACAACTGGAGTATTTACCAGTTTCCAATGAAAGCATCACTTCTACAACCAAAAAGACAGGAAATGCACGAATGACAAAAATACCAAAGTGATTTAAAGTATAATAATGTGAACTTTTAGTGGAGGAAAGAGGATAAAACCTCATGCAGAGAATGAAACACCCCAGATAGTGTTAATATTTGGTCTAAAACTCTGGAGGAAAAACCATTAGCAGCCATAAAGTGTGCATTTATCTGTTGCAGGGGGTCCCTACCTTTGCCTCGAAGCAGACCCCATGCTTGAACACCTCCTCGTTGTGCATGGGGATCCTCAAATCGTGTGCATCATCCACTAAATTATACTTGGTTACCCCTGGCATCTCTTAAATGATAGCTGTCTTTGCTCCCAACGCTTGTTTAACGACAGCGCTAGAGACCTGCAGGTTTGCGCATCTCCTCCGGCGCCGCTCCCGCTTCGCTCACATCACACAGACGCGTCACTCCGGAGGTCATCCGGGTGAGTGTGGTCGCGACGGATTGATTGGTTGATGGGTTCGGTTGATGTCTGATCGGTGTGAGTTTTCTCTTGACCCCCCCCTCACTTCAGTGTGAGAAGCGATACAGAGGCGGAAAACGCAAGCACAACCGCCGCGTCTCTGCCGCGGTGCCGCCGCTTCCAGGGGTCCCGATGACGCACGGAGCTCAGCGCGTGACAGGGTTGTTCCTCGGAGTACAGAGACATCAGCTGGACGCTTGGTTTTGTGAAGGGTCGATACAGAAGAGAAGAAGTAGGCGTTTTGTAAGACCCTGGAGTGGGTCTGAGATGAAACAGGACGCGCTCTGCCGCAGATGCACTTCTGCTGGTGTGACATCTAGTGGCCTCAGGAGGAACACCAGACCCCAAAACCATGTGTTAGTGGGTTTCAACAGGAACATATAAGACCCCAAAACCATGTGTTGGTGGGTTTCATAAAACATTAAAATTAACATAAACGTGAAGAAAACAAGTGTGATTTAATTATAATTATATATATATAATTTCACTGGCTGCATTTTAATGAGAATAAAACTTTAATTGACATTACTGCAGCATTCAGTTGTGTCCACAGCTGGAATATTTACCAGTTTTCAATGAAAGCATCACTTCTACAAACAACAATAGAATAGAATAGAATAGTCTTTAGTGTCAGTAACTTTTTCACACATATTAACATGTATTCATTACACACACTGAAATGTGTCCTCTGCATTTAACCCATCACTAGCAACTAGGAGCAGTGGGCTGCCATATCAGGCACCCAGGGAGCAGATGGAGGGTCTGTGTGTGTGTGTGGGAGGGTTAATTGCCTTGCTCAAGGGCACATCAGCTAAAAACTGTCTGCCCGAGGCAGGACACAAATCCTTCAGCCAATGGACGACCCTCTCTACCCACTGAGCCATAGAAGGCAGGAAATGCACTAATGACTTAAATGGCACAAATGCCAAAGTGATTTAAAGTATAATAAAGTGAACCGTTAGTGTAGGAAACAGCATAAAAAGCCATGAAGAGAATGAAACATCCCCAAAACCATGAACCTCAGTAGGTTTCAGGAGCCTCTGGGAATCCACCGAGGATGCCTTCAGTTCAGGTTTAGTTAAAATTATAAATATTCTGTCAGTCGGTCACAGTACATGTTTGCAGAAGAGGATAAGGGCCACTGGGGAAAAAAAAGGTCATTTTTCAAAATTACTATTCTGAGAAAAAAAAGTCAGGATTCTCTTAAAAATAACATAAGAAATTGTAAAAAAAAAAAAAGTGAAAACTCTGAGATTAAAGTCATAATTCTGACTTCTACTATTACTAATAATAATAATACTAATACTACTACTAATAATAATAATAATAATTAAGAAGAAGAAAATTATAGCTTTTTTTCCAATGGCCCTAATCCTCTTTGACGATCCTATTGATTGGTTGAATGACTGATGTTGAATTACCTCTGCCAATGAGTCTGTCTGTCTGTCTGTCTGTGTGTGTGTGTGTGTGTGTGTGTGTGTGTTTGTCCGTCTATTAGCAAGATAACTCAACAAGTTATTGATGGATCTTGATTAGATTTTCAGGGTAGGTTAGTAATGGGGAGATTTCAGGATGTGTTGGGAGTGTCACAAGGAACAAATGATTACATTTTGGTGGTGATCCAGAAGAGATCCTGGATTCTGGATCACTTTCAAATGTCTTCTCTATTTACTGCAATGTAAAATTTCAATGTGATCCAGAATCCAGGATCTCTTCCAGAGAAATTGTTTAATTACTCTGCCAAGGAAAGACAGGAGTTATGTTTATGTTGGCCTTTATCTGTCTGTCTCAAGATAATTTTATATATATATATATATATATATATATATATATATATATATATATATATATATATGCTATAAGTGAAGTCATTGGTTTCAATAGACACTTCATTTTTTAATAAGGTTCTGTGGGCTCCATATTTAATTTGAACTATTCTGTCTGTAAAGGTCTTATTCATTAAAAAAAGAAAAACCATGAACTCTAAAACTAGTTGGCCTCAGAGCCCAGTGGTCTGTAACAATAATTCAGATCATTTAGAGAGTTTCATGAAAGTAAAGTCTGTCTTAATAAGTCTAAAAGTTAGTAACAGTGGTCAGTTAACCCTCACAGACCTAAACATACTGATGGAAAAACACTTTTTAACAATTAAACCTATCAGTAGGTGTAAATAAGTCAGAAAAATACAGTTTCTTAGCCTTTCAGGTGCATCAGATGTGACCCATTTGGATGTTCAGAGGGTCTGTCGTCATGGTGATGAATGAAACTAATGTAGTTTGATAAATGACAGTGATTATTGATGTTTGTTTATTGGTATTTTATTTTGTTAAAACATATTCAACATATTCTTCGAAGTACACACAGCCTTCAGATTTTTTTCTGTTTATTTTATTAAAACATATGTCAAACATCTTCTTTAAAATATTTTTTCTACTCACATCCGTCTGATTTTTCCCATTTATTTTATTTTATTAAAACATATATCATACATCCCTCTGATTTTTCCCTGTTTATTGTATTTATATTTATATTTTATTTTATCAAAACAGTCAAACATCTTCCTTAAGGTATATTTTTCTACTACACCCCCACACACACACACACACACCCATAAAAACCCTCTCTGAATAAAAATGTTCTAGAACAGAAATGAGTCCTTCTAAAGTCAAAGGAGAACTAAAGCGCTTTGTGAAGCACATTTACATATTTACATAAACATACCTGAAGTCTATAAGTTCAACCTAAGTCTCGTGAACCTTCCTGCCTTCATTGTAATAATCCAGAATTATAATGATCATAACAGTAGATGTAATTATTCTGAGTGGAACAAATGATGAAAACAGGCCTGGGGTTGTTTTGTAAAAGCATGAAGAAAAGGCCAAAGTTAATGAATTACATTAATTTTAACCCTTGCCTGTGCTGTACTTTAACCTGCTCACTAATATTTCAGAAGCAGATATTAAAATTTCAGCTTTGCCCTGTAGATTTGAATTCAATAATAATGCAGTTCAGACCTCTAGGGGGCAGTACAGACAAGCTTTGAACCCACTGTGGGTTTAGCAGCACGACTGGAACACACTGCAGGTAAAACTTCCAGCACTTTCTCACTTAAACACAAAATATGAATAATTAATTGCGAAATTTAAATGTTCTGACATATAGAAAATGCTGACACCTACTTATATTGCAGTTATATTTCTGGCTTGGTAATGGAATGCAACAATTAAATCTTCATACTGGAAAAAAAAAATTACAAATCCTACAAAGTGTGTTTTCTGCTATTCTAGTAAAAATATTTTATAAATAGAATACTCCTTTATATTTACATAAATGTAAGGAGTATAAAGTACACATATTTACATAAATGTAAGGAGTATAAAGTACACATATTTACATAAATGTAAGGAGTATAAAGTACACATATTTACATAAATGTAAGGAGTATAAAGTACACATATTTACATAAATGTAAGAAGTATAAAGTACACATATTTATATAAATGTAAGAAGTATAAAGTACACATATTTATATAAATGTAAGGAGCATAACGTACACATTTATATAAATGTAAGGAGTATAAAGTACACATATTTATATAAATGTAAGGAGCATAACGTACACATTTATATAAATGTAAGGAGTATAAAGTACACATATTTACATAAATGTAAGGAGTATAAAGTACACATATTTATATAAATGTAAGGAGTATAAAGTACACATATTTATATAAATGTAAGAAGTATAAAGTACACATATTTATATAAATGTAAGGAGCATAACGTACACATTTATATAAATGTAAGGAGTATAAAGTACACATATTTATATAAACAGGTAATTATGCAAAAATGTAGGAAGGAAAAGTAAAACGCTGCTTGAAAAATAAATAATCAAGTAAAGTACAGATACCTCAAAAAATCTGCTCAAGTACAGTACTGAAGTACTTGTACTTAGTTACTTCCCAGGTGTGTGTGTGTGTGTGTGTGTGTGTGTGTGTGGGGGGGGGGGTCCCTCCACACCTGCTGTGGGTTGTCGTATCCCTCCACCTTCCTGTTGTTGCAGTTCTGAACCTGTTTGACCTCCTCAGGTTTACTCTGATTTAAAGCCCTGTCCCCCATCCATCCATCAATTATTATTATTAATATTATTATTATTAATATTATTATTAGTCTGTCAGTTAGTTAGCAAGATAACTCAAAAACCTATGGACAGATTTTTATGACATTTTCAGGGTAGGTTGGTAATGGGGAGTTCTGGAAAGAGATTTTGGTGGTGATGGGGGGGGTCTGCATTCTCATGATGCTTTTCTAGTTTTTGTTTTGTTTTGTTTTTCCAGAGCTCTTATCAGGCTCTGGACCTCACTCATCATCCATGGCTTCCTGTGTTTTTGTTTTCTTTTTTTTAACCCCTTCTGCACAACAACACTTCATGTAGAAGAGGACAGGCTGTGTGTATGTGTCCCTCATTAAACACTTATTTTTGCTCAATTCAAGCAAAAAAATAAAAAAAAATACGCGAGTGGAACAAGTGAAAATTAAAAACATCCTTGAATCAAACAAAAAAATATGCGCCATCTGCAGACTTTTTGCTTAATTAATCTTTTTTTTTGCTGAATTCAAGCTACTGTAACTAACTAACTAACTAACTAACTAACTAACTAACTAACTAAAAATGTGCCAGTAGAACAAGTGAAAATGATCTTGGTAAGATTTCTTGAAATAACATTTTCAAGCTCTATTGTCTTAAAAATAAGTTATTTTTTCTTACATACAAGTTCCTCTTTAGGTGATTCTGTCTTACTTTATTTAGTATCAGACATATGGATGAGAAATGACAAAAGTCCACTTGGTAAGGTTTATATTTTTGCAGTGCACAGTCTGTCCAGCAGATGGCAACAGAACTCTACATTTCACTGGATGGTTCTGGACTAAACACAGTATGGACCTTCCACTATAAACTGTCAGAGATCTTTTTTTTTTTTTACTCTCCATGCTCTTCTTTTTCTTTTCTTTGTTAATGTATCTTGCTGTGTAAACCTGCCTTCGTAAAGGATGACTCATTATGTCCAAAGGAACAGAGCACTATATCATGTTCTCAGAGAACCACTCCAACGCCTATTTTCTTCCTTTCACATACATTTCTCACTTCACCAGAATAGAACTACTGTTTAAGACAGACAGGGGTTTAAATAGTGAGGTGGTCCTACCCTGGGGGGCGCTAGAGGACTGCAGGGGAGGGGCCACATGAGAATAAATAAACCTGAATAAAAAAGAATAAATGTGTAAATAGGCTATGTGATTAGCTAACTACAGGACATGCATTTAGCTAACGACAGTACACGTGGTTAGCTAACTACAGTACACGTGGTTAGCTAACTACAGTACATGCGGTTAGCTAACTACAGTACATGCATTTAGCTAACTACAGTACATGCGGTTAGCTAACTACAGTACATGCATTTAGCTAACTACAGTACATGCATTTAGCTAACTACAGTACATGTGGTTAGCTAACTACAGTACACGTGGTTAGCTAAATACAGTACATTCTAGGGCATTAACACACACGTCAACTAGTCAACACTTCGACTCCTGTAGCACAAGTCGACTTAAATTTGAAGGAGTTGACAAGTCGCATGTTATTCACACACACACACACACACACACACACACACACACACTTTCAGAATACAGAAATGTCATATTAAACTCCATGGATTATGAATGGGATGTTACTTGAGTGTATATCAAGGCAGGTGAGCGAATACTTTTGGTAATATAGTGTATGTGACTAACTAACTACCATACATCTGTACATGCGGTTAACTAACTACTGTACCTGTGGTTACTAACTACCATACGTGGGGGTACAAAATTTAATTGAAAATTAGACAAAATGTTAAGATGTGTTAAGAGACATTAAAAAACACACACAGATGTTAAAATATCGGAGTAAAATGTTAACATTTAAAATGTAAAAATGTATTTTAAAGGTGCTGAAAACATAAAATGTTTTAAGAGATGTTAAAAAAAACATACAAAGATGTTAAGCTGTGTTTAAAGACATTTAAGCACATAGATGAAAATAAAGATGCTTAAAATGTTATAAAAATATATTCATGAAATGATGAGTGTTATAAAGATGGGGGAGTTACAGGTGTTTTTGGGTTCTTTTAGGGGAGGCTGACTATCCCTCACTTTGAAAAACCTGGTTTAAGACACACAGGACAATAGATGATCTTTTTTTACCCCAGTTTGTGCGTGTGTTTCTTATGTTGTGGTTAACTCTATGGCACGTGCCGCCCTTTTCCATCTGACACTTAGACTGGTGACACACTTGTCACGTTTCCAGGGTTTATGGGTTTTATCAGTGATACTCTGCCAATAAAGACAAGGGTCACAGCTCTCCTGGTGCGTTTTATTTGAAGATGAATAGTAGCAGCTGAATGTGCGTCACAAGTCTCACTGTCAAATTTAGCCTTAAAGTAAGAACGTCTGGTTGCTTCGCTGTGAAAGTAAATGAGGATCCAGCAGATTATGGATAAAGACCTGTGGAGATGAACGGTCTGAAACTGTGCCTTCGGTTTGTACAGTCGTTTACATATGGTACATTCGCAGAATTTAGGATTCTTTGGCCGTTTTTCAGAGAATATAAATGGTAATATTCATTTAAGACTCATGATGTTGGTGGGGCTCATTTAAAAAAAAAAAAAAAAGGGAACGTAAAACTACATCTTCAAACAAGTGAACTTTATTTAAAAATAAATTTCAATATCAACTCAATAATTTATGTGTGTGATGTCCTTCTTGTGATGTTGCATATTGGTCTTCAAAGCCTGTTTCCAGTTTGCAGTTTGGTAGAGCGGGTCGTCCATTGACTTAATGGACTTAACCAAGAAAGATCAGAAAAGTTTCAAAAGTATCCAAAAACAAAGCCCTTAAAAGTGATTTACAGTGTAGAAAATATGTCTGATCAGGTCACAGTACTCAGTTTTGTAGGTATGGACACAGGAAATGTAGGAAAATGGGGGAAAAAGTCACAATTGAGATAAAAAGTCATCATTATGAGATTTAAAAAGTCCTAAATATGAGATAAAAATACACAATTATGATAAAAAGTCAAAATTATGAGTTAAAAAAAGTCTAAATTGTGAGATAGTCATAAATATGGGATAAGAAATGCATAATTATGAGGAAAAAGAGCTGAATGAGATAAATTATGAAATAAAATGGCAAAATTAATATAAGAAGTCATAATTGTGATATAGTACGTCACAATTTCACTCTTTTTAAAAACATAATCATTTTAGCATTCTGTCTAGTTTGAAAAAGTAAAGAGAATATTCTGAGAATGTAAGGCGTATAAAGTACAGCTATTTATGCAAAAGTAAAAAGTAGTAGAGATACCTAAAAAACAGACTTATGTATGAAGTACTTTTGCTTAGTTACTTTTCATGTCTGGGTATAAGAACCACTGAAGGAACCAGCTGACCCAGTCAACCAGACCAGTCCACAACCTATACAACCAGTCCAGAATGAAGACCAGAACCACCCAGGACTGTGATGACACCACCCACAAGGATTTCAAAGAAAACAAATAAAAATAAAGTAGAGTAATATGAGGCCTCTGCTGCCATCATTTATAACAGGAATGGAACAAAATATCTTCCATAAGTCAAGAGAACTGCTGCTCCTGCTGCAGCTCAAAATGGATTTTAATATATTTGATGGTTTTTTTCCTCATTTTACTGCATTGCTGAAAACACATTAGCATTTTATGTAAATGTAACGGATGATAAAGTTATCTTATCCCGAGATGTGAAAGTACACGCTGTCTTTGCTCAATCCTTGTGTGAAAAAGAAGCATTTGATTAACTTTTCCAACACAGAAAAAAAAATGTAAATGTAAAAATAAGCCTTTGAAGGACATTTTAAAAACCAACCCACCAACTCTGTGTAAAATGTCCTGAACCTTACTTACACTGAAAATAATCTAAATGTTATCAAGTGTATTTTTTTCCTCAATTTGTCGTCCAAATATCTCATCACACTTCAAATAAGACAATAACGTAAGGATGAATCATTTTCACTTGTTCCATTGGCAGATTTTTTTGTTGCTTGAATTAAGGAAATAAAAAAATTTAAAGATTCCATGAAGCATAAATGAATAAATAAATATATCTGCCAATAGAACAAGAGAAAACGATCTTGGTAAGATTCCTTGAAATAAGATTTTCAACATCTATTGTCTAAAAATAAGTTCTTATATCTCACTGAAAAGTTTGTCTTTCGGTGATTATTTCTTATTTGAAGTGTGATGAGATATTTTAACTAGAAATGGAAAAAAATACACTTTTTCCAGCATGTGGAGTACAAAGTGCAGATCTGTGTTCAAATGTGTCGAGGAAAAATAGAAGCGGTCATAAAATCTCAGTTCTTTGAAAATGGACCCTCATTTTTAAATATTATTTTACATGTACGAGTTTAAATAATGTATCATAATTGATACATCGGGTCTTAACGCTCAAATATTACCATTTTTTTAACAAACAAAAATATAAAATCATGCCAACATGTTCGACAGATTTCTAATTCTTTTTCAAAACTGGCAAAGTTCTGCCTCCTTCCACATTAATAACAGAATTGTAATGTCACTGGCAAGGCCTCTGGTCAACAAATGGTGGATATTTAGGTCTTTATGGATTTAATTAAAGTCAGTCTTGATATTTGGAAAGTGCATGTGGGGACTAAAAAGTGCATAAATGTATCGAGTAGAAATAAAAGTTGGCAGAAAATCCCAGTTCTTTGAAAATGGACCCTCATTTTTAAATATTAATTTAAATGTACGAGTTTAAATATTGTATCATAATTGATACATCAGGTCTTATCGCTCAAATATTACCATTTTTTAACAAACAAAAACATAATATCATGCCAACATGTTCAAATTTCGGTAATACTTTATAATACCTACACACAATTCAGTATGTATTAATTATTTATTACCTATTTATAGTTAAGGTTTGTTCATTATGTATTAAACATTTGTTACCTATTTGTTAATGGTTTATTCATACACAATTTAACATGAACAAAGCGTTTGTTCTTATTTTCTATGAAAAAAAACATTTGTAGACATGTGAACAAATGCTTTATCATAAATTGGTTATAAGCAGTACATTAATAAACATTAATAGGTAATAAATGGTTCATACATAGTGAACTGTGTGTTGGTATTATAAAGTGTTACCCAAATTTCTATTTTTTTTTTTTTTAAACTGGCAAAGTTCTGCTTATTTCCACATTAATAACAGAATTGTAATGTCACTGGAAAGGCCTCTGGAGAACAAATGGTGGATATTTAGGTCTTTATGGATTTAATTAAAGTCGGTCTTGATATTTGGAAAGTGCATGTGGGGACTAGAAAGTGCATAAATGTGTCGAGTAAAAATAAAAGTTGCCAGAAAAGTGAAGTGCAGACCCCAGAAAACTCTTGGTACGTGCACTTTTCCTGCTCTATTTTCTGATCCCACTTTAATTTCTTTTGCATATTCTGATGTGTTGTTGAATGGGTACCAGGTGTTGTGTTGATGTCACTGAGCCGGCACGAGACCGAGCAGATGGATACGACATCTTTTGTTGCTCTTCTTAGGTCAATAAACACAGAGAGCTCGTGTTTGTCTGAGCAGACGGGTACAAAGTTGACCTTCTACCAAACCCAATTACTGAGCCTGAAGCTGCGCACACAAAGCCTTCCATTCTTTTTCATTGCTCACATGCATCTCTAGACATAAGTAATATTTCCTGTGCCTTTGAAATATTATAAGCATCACATTCACTCAAAGCTGCTCATTGAATTTGTAAAAGCACAATGATAGTGTGTATTTATACTAAGAGCGCTAAGTCTTTAGTTAACTTTTGACCTCTTGTCTGGTTTTCACATTAAAAAGCAAGAAACAGGTGATGTGGAAAAGGCAGAAGGTGATAAAGGAGATATTATCTGCCCCAGACTCTTTAACAGTCATATCCATTGTGACATTTTGAAGCATCGCTCTCAAGTCCCTCTTCAGACTAAAACCTTCATGATCACTGTCACTGTACACAGAATATGGCATCTGCGCAGGACCCGATAACCTTTGGAAGTAAAATATGTGTAAAATATATATAGTGTATAATACAGTGGCAGAGAAAACTTTTTGGACACTGTAGTATCTTCAGATGAGGGATGATGAGAGGGTGGTGAGGAAGGCTTTGCTGACACCATATTAACCTTCATAGAATAGAATAGAATAGTTTTATTGTCTGTTCCACAGAAAAAAATGTTTTCTTCGTTACATCTGCTACAAACATAAACACTTCTCCCCACAAAAAAACAGTGCCACAAATTAATTCAAGCATAAATAAATAAAAATGTAATAAAATCACATAAAACAGGCATTCAGAGATTTCGTAATCTCGCTGCTATTTTGTGCCAATCTCAAGTTTCTATGACAACCCGTTCTTGAATTAGAGCCATTAATAATGATAATTTTGTTATATGTATACTATGCATCAGTGCGTGTAATATTATGATAATATATCCAGTATTGATTAAGTTATAGCGTGATGTGTCTATGTTTGACACACACAAACAGTGTTACAGATGTACATTTTGCGACATATCACCTTTGACCTCAAGAGATCTCAAAAACTATTGGTCATAGGTGATAACACCCAGCATGAGAATTGTATAAATCTTCCTTCCGCATGGTTTGGTAAAAATCTGAAAGTTCTGTGACCCTCCGTTCTTGAGTTATAACCAATAATGTGATTTTGACTTTATAGTAAATTGTGACCTTGACCTTTGACCTTATATTCATACCAAAGATAGGTTAGCTGTAAAGTGTGATGTCGTACTTGTAATGTTTTAAATTGTACTTGTCATTTTTCTATCCATATTCTGATGGATAAAATACACACAACAAATTTTATGCATGACTGGACTCATTTGAGAATTCACAAATATTTATGTTATGCACATTTACAGACAAATATGCACGGGTATCCAATCTGTGGACATGAATATATTGACCGTTATCTTACTCGATACTCGTCTGTCATTTTGTCTCCAGTCGCCCCAGAGTGTCTGTGTTTGTGCTCCGTCATTTTCTCAGGATCCTCTCCTTTTTCACCCATATTTAATGCTCGTCAAGGACACAGTTGGAATGTATAAAAACCTAAAAGGGTGAGAAAAAAAAAAAGAAAAACTAAATCATCAATCTTGAATGAACAAAAACTAAGAAGTGCAAAAATACAACAGTCGATAAGTCCAAGGAACTGATGCAAATAAAAGTCCTTCATCTCCTACAGGGACACCACAACCAACTTCTTCAAATATAAAGTCTTTGTGTGTGTGTGTGTGTGTGTGTTTTTTCTTCTTTAACAGCCTTTTCCCACCATCCAAGGTCAAGCACCTTAACTCATAACAACAAAAACCTTCCACTGATCACCAAAAATATCTACTGAACTATATTTAATACCCATTAATCCTATCAATACATCTAAATAATTGGTGTAAAACACAGTTTGTCATATTTTCATAGTCATTAGATATGACCCATTTCAGAGTTCAGCTGCATTAACATGTTCATTTTGACAGCCCTGATCATAATAAATGAAAATAAATCACTTAAAAAAAGGTTAAATAGAGACAAAAAAAAAAGTGTATTCATAAACTACCACAAATGTAACAATGGAATTTTATGGATTAATAATTATAGGATGGATATGTGAGGTTCGCCCAATAGGATTCTGTAGTTCAGAAAACCAACCAACCAACCAACCAACTAACCAACCAACCAGCTAACCAAGACACCAACCAACTTTTTAATTCTAAAATTTAGACCAGGTTTGTCAAACTCATTTTAATATGAATGCGTTTATAAAAACGACAAATGAGGTAAAGTTAAACCATAGAATGTTTAGTAAAGAACAGTATGGCATTAAATAAGTGTGTTCCATGTACATGTCCTTTGTTTATTTATTCATTTTTTGTTTGTTTATTCATTTATTTACTTCTCTTGATTTCATTACTAGGGACGGATCGGAATTGCTTTGTTTGATACATATTCAAAGAGGAATGATATTAACTGAAGTGATGGTGTAAATCAGATTGTGTGAGGAGACAATAAATAAATGAATAAACAATTATGGATGTTTGTGTTGATGGAGGATAAGAGGTGTGTTGGGGCAGACACTTCTTCCCACTCCTTTTCGAGTACATCATTTAAATTTTTTATTTTTTTTTTCACTATGTTGAGTGATGTATTGATGATTTTGTGTCCTCAAAATAAATTTAATTGAACTGAACGACCAGAATTAATTCATATATAAAGGTGCATCATGGTTTTTGGAGGAAATTAAAGTCTGTTAAGTCTCACCTTATGGTCCAGAAAATACAGTAATCTTTTGTTTCCCAAATATCATGTAATTTCCCATTCAAAATATTGGTATGGACATTTTAAAAACATCCAAATATTGTGTATGGACACGTCCATAGCATCCATAAACACAATTCTACGCCCATGGCTCCTCCAGTCTACCTTTAACAGGATGTTTACAGACACCTGCTCAACACACTCTGGCGCTGAATCAGGACTAAAAGCAACGTCACAGACGGACAGTCAGCAGCAGAGACGGACCTCACACTGTCCGCCCACACCTTCCAGCTCCTGTTCTGCCTCATACGTCTCCAGGGCATGTTCTCGACACCTACTACGACACCGGCTGAAACTACGAATCACACAGTCAACGTAAGCTCTTCCTTCCTGCCAGTGATGATCACACATAAGACTGACAGACAAACTTGTATCTGCAGCTGCACATCTGAAAGGACACAAAAATTAACCCTTTATAAGTCAGCCATTCAAATACTCGGAAAATCTAAATTTCAATCTTGGTGTGTTAATGGAGGTTGTCTTTTCACGAGTTATGTAGCCCAACCCCCGCGCCACGGACCTTGGTACCAGGCCGCCGACCGCCTAATAATTAATTAATTAATTCTCTTGTATTTATTATCGGAGTGTGAACAATCTTTTATTTGGAAAAATGACCGGATTCTCTCGGTTCCATCTCTGTCACTTGAATGCCAAAAATGTAACCCACATGTTAGCAAAATAAGTAAAAAACAATTGTCATTGGAAAGTTTCTTTTCGAAGAGGAAAAGGCCACTGAAGAGACCGAAGAAGAGTCAACAACTTCCAAGAAAAGGAAAGCTTTTCACAGACAATACCAGGAGTTGTACTTGGATTTATGGTGACAGGTGATTCCCACAGACCAAGGCCGCTCTGTATAATTGTAGAATTTGCGGCGACTGATATAAACAATCTACAAACTGGCCGACAAATCACAGTGAAATATAGTCAGAGGACAAGAGTAACAAATTGACACTGCGACAATTTGGAGAGAAAGAACTTGAAACAACCATAGAAGAAGAACAACCTTGGGTGGTGATTTGCTTTGATCAAAGATGAGTGAAGAATGTGAGAAAACATCAGTAATCTTAAATTATTTTTGTGAATGTGAAGCACTTTGAACTATAATCCTTTAGTGTAAATATGTGAAAATATTAACATTTATAAAGACAAAAATTTGGAGTTGTGAGTATTTATAGATTATTATGATAATATTTAACTGGTCTGAATGTGGAACCTGAACTAAAATCATTAATATCCTAATTTACCAATTCTGAATGTCCAATTTTATTGATATTTTACAAGTTCCCTTATTATTTCTTATATAGCATTTTATTTTCTTGCACTTTTGCAACTTTTATAATTATGTATAATCACTTATTGCACATGCAAATTGGTGAAAATGTAATTTTCCTTAACTTTTATTTCAGATTTTACCTCTGTCTTAAGCCTTTTCTAAACTTGTATTATAGTTCTTGTAATTTTTTTAATTAATATTAAATAACATTTACAAGGAGAAAAATTTGGAGTTGTGATTATTTATGGATTATTATAATATTTAACTGATCTGACCCACTTCAGATTGAACAACCATAGAAAAACAACAACAGGTGGAGTTGGTCTGAATATGGAACCTGAACTAAAATAATTGTTCATGTCTTTATAACTACTTTTTTTTTAATTTCACAAAGTCATCTCAGGGGCCAGAATGGACCCTTGGGTGGGCCAGATATGACCCCTGGGCCTTATGTTTGACACCTATGTACTAGAGTTTTTTACTAAACTGCAAACATTATATAACTCTAAACTCATCAGTATTCATACACTGAAAATTGGCTTTTAAGAGGGCGGGAAACATTTTGTGCTCAGCAGTTATTATTTGGATCCTTAGAGATAAGAGTGGAGATGTTTTTGGAAATGTAACGAGGACGCTAAGGTTTATTTTTTTTTTATGTGAAAAGTGTATAAAAATCAAATTATCTTTGTAAGCAAAGTCTTTCTAGGATGTCTTATGACTGTAGAGGATCATTAAACAGGAACAAACTGAACACTGTGTCGGCACTGTTTGTACTGTATGAAACTTAATGTGGATCTACACAGTAAATCTAGCGTTAAAAGTGTGTGTGTATAGAGGCATTAATGAGGACGTTGGCCTCTGTTTGGCTTCAACAGGTCCATCCTTTGACCCTGATTCTTCTGACTGTGGACTCAGTGGGTGATGAATGTCTGCACTTTAGGATGACTCCACAGCTTTTACCGTTTTCAACACAATCTGGGATGGAAAATAAAGCAGGAAAACCATAGATGACCCATCCCACCCACTGCACAGTCAATATGAGCTCCTACCCTCCATGCAAATAAGAAGATTTTTTAAAACCCCTTTGTCCCTATGGGAATTAGGGCAATAAACTACATAGGAATCCTCACCTAGTCACCCCAGTGTTTTCGGGGTCTGATTATTTATGTAATTATGTACAAACTAGAACACTAAGGTCATACAACGCAGGCTTCCTAGTGACAAAATAAATTGGGGACGCAGCCTTTGTTAGTAATGGGATACAACTAAAAAATACATCAGGGAGGATATTTAAAACCAAATTAAAAACATTTTTATTTTCATCAGCCTTTGAAATGGGATAAAAATGGGGTCACAATAATATGATCCCATTCTTTAGTCTTTATATTTTGTGTGTAATCAAATCTTAATGTATTTCACATTTATTTTATTGAAATTTTATAATGTATGTATGATCAGTTTATCTTGTACTTTTGTAATTTTATAATTTTGTGCAATCAATTCTTAATGTATTTGTTATTTCACCCTTGTCTTAAAATTGTATTTAAATTTTTAATCAATGTGAAGCACTTTAGGCTACAGTTTTTGAATGAAAGGTGCTATATAAATAAAGTTTATTATTATTATTAATATTTATTGTACTTATTCATGATATTTATTACTCCTTAGCTATCCTATTCTTTTAAACACCATACCTTTGACTGGTAATGTATATGTATTTTTAATTTAGTAGGCCTAAATTTCACACATTTTTCTTTTTAATAATGGTTTAACTTGCTCCTGTTTTGCTTTGGGGGAGATGCAGTGCCTGGATGAGTTGTATATTGTGTCTTGAGGTTTAATGTCTAACCTTGGGACTGGCTAATTTTATTCTTATTCTTATTAATTTATTTCTTTGCTTATTTAAATCTTAAAATTTTCTTTTCACTTAATTGAATACTTTTTTGTTGTTGTTTCTTGAATTGAAAACAAACATTGGATTAAGCAAAACATTGGCAGATATTGTGTGCTTCATTTTATATATATATATATATATATATATATATATATATACACACACACACACTAAGAATTTTTTTTTTTACTCAAGCAAGTAAAAAATCTGCCAAAGGAACAAATGAAAATTAAGTTTTTTAAATCAGATTTTGTAGATCTATTGTCTATAAATTAGTTCTTATATCTCACTGAAAAGTTCCTCTTTATGTGATTATGTCTGATTTTAATGTGATGAGATATTTTGAAAAGAAATGAGAAAAATATACTTGGTAAAATGCATATTTTTTCCCCAGTGTAAACTAATATATTACTGATCTAATCCATTTGAAATCACATTAGGTCCCTGCATGAAGTGAAAATATTTTTTCTTTGCTTTATGAAGATTTAGTAAAGTTTTAAGCATAGAATTTCCAATAAAAAAAAATAATCTTTAGGTGTTTATTTTACTTATCATTTATTCTACGTATGATTAGATATTTGGACTTGAATTGAGAAGAACTACAGTTGGTAACATTAGTATTTTTCCAGTATAAACCAAAAGTTTGTTCACATTAAAATGTCGCATTAGTGGAAGATTTACACACCTTTTTATACAAATGCTTGAACTATGTTTCCTGTCAGGCAGATTGTGGGAACGAGGATGAAAATGTGCTGTGGACGACTGAGTGGGAGTTTCTTATATGACAGATTCTCAAGAAAAACACTTTATCTTATCAGGCATGTGGACATCAACACACTTAGCACATTATCACTGCAGAACACAACATTCTCATTTCTCAATGTGAGCATGTGACATAAAAAAGCTTTTATACCTTTATTTTATTGTGCTGAATTAATGAGCCTGATTGTTTTTATCACCTGCTCAATTCTGCACCGGATGGAAGAAAGAAAAAAAAACACTCTAGATACAGACAACACTGCACTACATCATACAGAGTGTATTTTTTCTCATTTCTCATCCAAATATCTCATTACACTTAAAATCAGACACAATTATCTGAAGAGGAACATTTCTGTGACATATAAGAACAGATTTTTACACAATAAATAAACAATCTTTCTTTGCTTGAATTAAGCAAAAAAAAAAAAACATGTTTTTTTTGCTTAAATCAATCCAAGTTTTTTTTTTTATTTTCACTTGTTCCTTTGGCAGATGTTTTTGTGCTTGAATTAAGCAAAAAAAAAAACTTAAATAAAAAATTTTGAATTAATGCATCAATTAAATAGATTTTTGTTTTCTCTTTCTAATAGTCTCTTAAGAGAATAAGTAAATATTTTCACCATTTTACATTAAATAATTGCCTTAATTTGAAAACTTGTTTCATATATATATATATATATATATATATATATATATATATATATATATATATATATATATATATATATATTACCCCCAAAAAAGACGAAATATAACAAATATATTTTCCTTTTTTTTCCCAAAATACAAAAAACCCACCAAATCAATCAAAATAATATCCCTGCAATTAACATGTTTCAACTAAACAACTTGAACCAAAAACAACTGTTCCATTTAACAGTTAAAAATTTTCCATCAGATTTATCATGATGATGATGGATTAATCTGCGTGAATGCTTTTATTTTGACAGTCGTAGTTATAAGACCTTTTCAATCATTCATTCATTTTTTCATCAGACCTGTTTATTCTCTGATAATTGAGGTGAAGTTGTGACGTTACGTAACTTCTTCACACTGCAGTCGTACTGCTTCCACTTTATTCAATGGGCTGTAGAACCGCGTCCTTGAGTCTATAAAACACACACCGTCGTCTTTCTCTCCTTTTAGATGCGATGATAAAGAGCAGAAAACATGGACAACACAGAGCGGTACAGTTAGAAATATTAAGTTAAGCAGGAAATAAATGATAAATAAAGTAATGATTCAGGTCAATACACGGCTGAGGTTTAAATAGACTTTTACACTCATCATGTGTTTCCACTACAAGTATCTTTCATCTTGTCCACTGTTGTGCTGCAGTAAAAACAATCATTTACACTCTGTTGCTATGGTTACAGGCCATGATGAAATAGTAGTATCCTGCAACGGAAATGTGACCGTTGCAAAATCTTAGTCAAGTTGAGGCGAGTTTGGTTCATACTAAGTTAGAATAACGTTCAGTCATGTTCACTCCACTCCCAAGATAAGATCAGTTTTAAGTGAGAACACACAGTAAATCTGCCAGTGTCAAAAGTATTTTAACACCAATGAGAGAACCATACCTTTCAGTGTTAAAGAATAATGATTGTAAAAAGCCCCGCCCACCAACCTCTGTTCAACAGAATATGTGCAAGAATAAAGTTATGTCATGTTTCTAAATATAGTTTTCAAATAGTTACAAATCAACACTCTTTGGAGTAATTTAGTCATGAACATGTAGTGTTAAATAGGTTTTTCACTGGAAACTTTATTTCTTAACACATAACTCTTCAGTGTTGAATGTGAATAACACTATAGGTGTTACTTCTCACATGATTGACACTAATTAGAGTAGTGTAAAAATTATTATCTCTTACTAGTGAAAAATTTACTCTGGAAATGTAACTCTAGGTTCAGTGTAATTTTTACATTCTGCAGGTAGGGACACTGAAGGAGTTATATTAGTGTTTCATTAACACTGGTGATTTTACAGTGTATTACTACTGTAAATAATTGGCTTAAAATACAGTTTTGTCACCTGTAATGTCATCTTGATTTGATTTGTTTGAATGATTTATTCAATTACAGAAATAATGGTGAGGAAAACCTGGGATCATTTCCTGTGCAGTCCACATTTAATATTTTGGGATACTTACCATCTAGTCCTTTTCATAAATCAACCTTTTATTATGTTTTATTGTGTTTTTATCTTAGTATTTGTAGTTTTTACTATGTTTTATTGTGTTTTTATCTTAGTATTTTTAGACTTAATATTTTTTGTTTTTATTTTAGTATTTGTAGCTTTTATTATGTTTTATCGGGGTTTTTTATCCTAGTGTTTTTAGGCTTCTATTATGTTTAATCTTAGTATTTGTAGCTTTTATTATGTTTTTTTTTTGTGTTTTTTGGGACTACAACTGAGGATGTGTCCCTGCTTCCTACATGGTGGGGACCACCTGAGATAATTTCTTGTGCAGTCCACATCTCATATTTTGGAATACTTACCATCTAGTCCTTTAATAAATCATGTCATGTTATAGATGTTTCATTCATTTTCTCACATTTAAAATGATACATAATCACCTAAAAAAGGAGGTTTTTAGTGAAGATCATGTGTTTTACTAGTGATTCAGTGCTGTAGTAGATGACAGCGTTTCCATGGTAACTGTCAAGCTTCTAAATATTCAAATAGATCATACTTGATAACCATGAAAATATGAGTTAAAATTTCAGAAAAATTACTCAGACAGAAGGTGTGGAAGCACTGACCCAGAGTCCAGATTGTTTCTAGAGAATGAAAACCTCCAGAGGACATTACCACCGAAACATTACACAAAACTCCACAGGAACAAGTTACACACTACAAAAATAAATCTCACCAAGGGGTTTTTTCCCCCTCATTCCTAGTCCATATTCGTCATTACACTTAAAATTAGTCATAATTCCCTAAAGAGGAACTTTTATAAGAACTGATTTTTAGACAATAGATCTTTTTAAAAAAAATCTTATTTCAAGAAGTCTTACCAAGATTATTTTCAATTGTCTCATTTGCAGATTTTATTATGGTTTTTAATTAAGCAAAAAACGTAATCAAGCACAAAAAAAAACCATTCAATTAACCATAAGTTAATAAATAAATAAGATCATTTTTAAGTGTTCCATTGACAGATTTTGTTTGGATTAAGCAAAATCAATAAATAAATACAAATCTTCAATTAAGCATGAATAAAAATAAATAAATAAATACAAATCTGCCAATTTAACAAGTGAAAATGATCTTGGTAAGATTTCTTTAAATCAGATTTTCCAGATTTATTGTTTATAAATCAGTTTTTATATCTCGTTGAAAAGTTCCTCTTTAGGTGATTCTGTTTTATTTTAAATGGGATGAAATATTTGGACTAGAAATGAGAAAAATATACTTGGTAGGATTTATTTTTTTATTTCAGTGTGTGGAGTAAAAAGTGCATTAAAAAAATCTTGCCAAGATCAATTTAGTTACTTCCATTGCTAGATTTGTTTTGTTGCTTAATTACCCCCAAAGGGAAGGGGAAGGTATTGTTTTTAGTTTAGTTGACTTTGTTTGTATATTTGTTTATCTGACCATTTCGCTGCCTGTTTTTCACCAACTTGACACAAAAACTACTGGATATTTTCTATGATATTTTCAGGAAAGTTATGAGGAGGTTCATAATAGACCTGATTAATGTTGGTTGAATGTAGGTCAAAGGTCAAGGTCACCAAAACCGTGTCTTTACAATGATGAAAGTTAGGGCAAATCAGGCCATATTTAAAAAAATTTTTTTTGCTTAATTCAAGCAAAAATAAATAAATAAGAATAATAATTGCCAATGGAACACGTACATTATCTTGGTACGATTTCATGAAGTAGGATTTTCAGATCTATTGTCTAAAAATACCTTTTTATATCTCAGTTATAAGTTAGTCTTTAGGTGATTGTGTGTTAACTGTGTGATGAGATATTAGGAGTAGAAATGACAAAAATAAACTTGGTAAGGATTAGATTTTTCCCAGTTTAGTATCTTCTCTACATTTCTCACTGGACACTAAGTGCAAACATATGTGCTTTTACCTCATAGAAGTGACTCATTATATGGCTTCATCTCCTGCTGTTTTCATCTGGCGTTAAGAAATAAACCATCACAAATAACGTAAAACAGATGCGGAATTCACAGGAACGCGACTTTATCACCTGATCTGACTGTAAAGGCTCCAACAGGCTTTTATATCAAACACACAAGTCCTTCATCTGTCGTAATGACCCCATTTTTTAAATTAGAAAGCAATATGAGTTTAATCTCATGTTGAGTGTATCAGATTGAATATCTAATGAGACTGCTCCACTGTGCTGCTTGTGTTCCCTTGGTAACCTGGTATCCATGACAGCAGCTCTTTGTTTTTACTCCATTCTGTTGAGTTCAAACACTGCTGGAAATCGCATTAGTCACCACTAGTTCAGCAAATATGTTTTAAAACGACTACGTTGACTCATTTCTACCAGTGAAGTGGGCGCCCTGATGAGCAGGTCCTCTGTTTAACTGGTCCATGCCTCTTTTGTTCTGAAATATGTTTCCACCTGTGGAGCGTTTTAATGCTGTAGTGAATATGATCCACACTTCAGACCCACTTGTGTTAAAAGCCTGGAGTTCAGCCCCTCCCATGCCAGCTCATCCAGGTGTGGGCCTCGTCTGAGTGTACGCTTTCCACTCAGGAGCTCAATGATCCAGAATATCTGGAAAACAAGGCTCAAGAATAGAACTGGATCTGCTTGTTTTAAACCTGATCAAGTGTGAGCGTCGTGGCACCAGCAGGGTTTGTTTTTGAATGTTTGGACATAACGTCTGTTTACATAGAAAAATGAAGGGGTCCAAAATCACACACTCACTCTCTACCCCTACTCCCAACATAGGGAAATAAATGTAGTGTGCTACATCGCAATGGTGTAGACTCGAGCCATGTGACTTGGAATCGAGTCCGACTCGAGTCATGAATTTGAGAACTTCTGACTCAACAAAATGTACAGAGTTTTGCAACTCAACTTGGACTTCAACATCAATGACCTGTGACTTCACTTGGACTTGAGTCTCTTGACTCGAGAAGACTTGCATCTTCTCAGAAAAAGTGAAAAAAAAAAAAACATGGCTGCACAGATCAATCTAATCTAATTAAATCTACTGATCTACACATCTACCCACCCACCCATCCATCCATCCACCCATCCATCCATCCATCCATCCATCCATCTATCATGCAGGATTTGTTTTAATTGTATTTCTCTGGTCGGACTCGGGATGACTCTAAACTAAAATGGTAGGACTATGACCCGACGACTTCTGACTTGACTTGGATTTGGCTCATCTTTGACTCGGGACTCGAAAGCAAAGACTTAAGACTTACTTGTGACTTGCATAACAATGACTTGTTCCCACCTCTGCTACAAAGTGACCTCAATTGAAAACTTTTCGGACACTACTACAGTGCTGTTTAATTGCTGTTTAATTGCGTCATCACGCCTTTTTGTTTCTCACAAAAAGGCGTTTGTTTTTTGTTTTTTTTTTACTGTCTGCAATAAAATAAAATACTTTTTTTTAATAAACTTGTCTCACGACTATTTTACTGTTATTCGGGTTCTGATTGGACAGAATGGCCACTTAATGTTTGGACGTCTACTGGAAGAAAATGATCATGTTCACTTCCTGTTTTGCATTTCTTTCAACTATCAAATGAAAGGAAAAAATGTAATGAAATCAACATGTTAGATCAGATACTACATATGGCTTTTGCATTTATTTGTGTAATAATTATGAAGCAGCAGTTCGACTGAATCAACATAGTAATGTCGGACCAGCAGCGTGGAATATGTGCGTCAATGTGAAATATGTGCGTCATCGTGATGAGTCCAGGAGCATGTGCAGAACAACAACATGTAAAAAGGAAATGGAGAAAAAAAAAAACAATATACACTGGAAACCAAGTTTTAACCAGTTCCATTGGCAGATTTTATGGTCTGAATTAAAAAAAAAATTTGGCTTAATTCAAGTAATGTATTTTCCGCACTATAAGGCGCACCGGATTATAAAGTGCACCGCCACTCACTATTTTTTTTTTTTACTTGCTTTTACTGGGGAATTTTACCAGTGTATATAATTGAAATATATACTGAGCCTTTTGTTTTTCTCTGATAAACAAGAAAAAGTTAATTTCAAGCCCTAAAATGCTGCTTCTGTGTCGTTTATTAAGTGTAAATAGTCAATGATATGAAACCTTTCAGCTTCTGTCACTACAGTAACAGTAACACTCTTATAAAGTGACCATTTATAAAACTCTAGTCATGCACTTGTCAGGAGTTTCCCTTTTTATTTTCTCTGTTCCCTAAAGTAACTGTCAAACCCTCCAGTGATTTATCATTTTTATAGTTTGGTTTGGCTGCCGTTTTTGGGTTTTGCTGCCAACAGAAAGTCCGACAGTATAAATAGCACATTTAACAGCCCTAAACAGATGTTAATTTACCATAAAATTTTGTTTATGTGACTGATAGGCAAAGCTGAGATGATTACCCGTAGGATGGAGCTACTTTAGGTAACAAACATACACAGACTTTTTTATTTATAGAATCAATGCTTGAAGTGGCATTAGGGCAGCATGATATTAGAAAACACTGACATTGCAATTTGTTTTAACCCTGCGATATATAAAATGATTTGAAGAAATGCTCAGAAGGCCTTGTAGCCAAAATAATTAAGTAAAATTAATCATTTTAAATAAAAATACATCAAAAAGTAAAATAAATAAATGCATAAAAAACACAAATATGTAAAATAAATAACAAAAATAAAAATGAATAAAATAAATAAAAAATTAATTCATAAAATAAAGTAAATAAAAATATATACAAATAAATCCATAAAAATGTATAATACATTTTCGAAAAAATAAATAAATGAATAAAAATACAAAAATAAAACGAATGAATAAAATAAATAAAAATAAATTGATAGATTAAAAGATACATAGAAATAAACTTTTTTTTAAATAAAAAAGAAAGATAAATAAATCAATAAATAAAAATTAATAAAATAAATATGTAAAATAATTAAGTTAGTTAAATAAATAAATACAAAAAAATTTAATTATTAAAAATCAAATACAAATAATTGCAGGACCTACAATGTGACTATTGCTCACACATAGTTTGCGTTGTTGATGCTCCAACAATATATTTTGCAGTTCTACTCATTGATGTATTTTCTTTTCATTTATATATATTTGATTCTTCTGGTCCATACAGCAGGATGAACTGACAGTGTGAGTGTTTCTGTTTCCAGTTCTGTTTGAGCCTGTTCAAAGCCATTAGAATAATCCATCCATCTATTTGCTGTACTCACTTAATCCGTCCAGAGCCGCTGGGGTCTGGAGCCCATCCCAGGCGTCGACGTATACACCCTGAACAGGTCCCAGTCGACAACGCCTAGAAATCAGACACATATTGATCATTTCCAGACAATAAAGTCAAGAGGCATCAAAACAATCTGATCATCTGAGTGGACGTGGGCGACTAAAACAATCAATGACCATAACTGTTTCACTCACTGAATAAAACATTAAGATCTTTTTCTTTTCCACAAACCTGTGTTATTCTATCATTAACACTTTGATGCACGAATTTGAGAATCTTAGGGCCAATTCTAATTCCTCCCTTAACCCTCAAAACTAAGTGTTAAGGGCTATTTGTGACTTAGAAATGGGACACCCCTTCAATGTTTGCCCTGTAGTCCCTGAAAAGAAACACAACTTTATTATTTTTTTAATATTTGCACTGTTAACTCTGCCTGTTTAATCATAAGCCACAAACACAGCTTGTCCATCAGGTCCACGTTTTTGAAATTGTTGTTGACTGTCTGTAAATTATTCCTTCAGTTACAGCTATCAAGCAAATAATCTGTATAAATTACCCAACCATATTCAGCTGTCACTGCATACCACGGCTCAATGAAAGGTAAACACCAGCTACAACTATCGTTAGCCAACTATGTGGCTACGGGAG
Source organism: Siphamia tubifer (assembly GCA_020466265.1). NCBI lineage: Eukaryota > Metazoa > Chordata > Actinopteri > Kurtiformes > Apogonidae > Siphamia > Siphamia tubifer. Next base: position 6,742,830 of record CM035799.1, read on the forward strand.
ATGACATTAGCATTTTATACCATTATCGGCACAAGCATGTTATATAGGCTGTTATCTGGATAAAACAACTACATTACCACAGCAAAAAATGATGGTTTTTGTAACATTAGCTAACTTAAACAATAGCTAGCTTGTCCGCACCAGCCGCTATTGACAAAAGATCGTAAAATAAAAAATATGCGTTATGAAACAATGAGGTACACAATCCATAAAATGGACCTAAACTAAGATAATACAATGATTTTCACAATTTTTATATCTCCATTAACAAAGAAAATACTGCATTCTGGGTAACCCTTGCTCACAAGGGTGGTGTCAGAGAATCTCAATATTGAGGCTATACAGCCCTCAAACTGACCCCTGAACTTAAACGTTCTTAGAATTGGGACAGCACTTACACTTCACGAGAGCGCGCATTTTGAGATTGAGGGTTAAGGGAGGAATTGGAAATAGCTCTTAGTCAAGATTTTATTTTTCCTAAGCTAGCATCTGATTATATTGGTGAGTGGTTCTTTAATTCACCACCTGCATTAATGCATGTAGCCTACTGTACTTGTGCTCGTATACCTAAGACTAAACCATTTTGCGCCTCCAAGAGGGGACCTGAGGATGTCCAATATGTTGGCAGGACTGTGGCATAAAATTAATTCTCTCAGTTGATGTTATCAATATATGTAATGACACCAATTAATTGGAGCGCCCAATTCATTTGGAATAAAAATAAATAAATAAACCCAAAAAGCAGTTTGAGAGCGCAGACCTCCACCAAGGTAGACCCCGCACCCACCCCAATCACCTCCAAAATAAAATCAGTTCTTCCTGTTTACATTTCCAACATATCCTGAAAATTTCATCAAAATCCGTCCATACGTTTTCGAGTTATCTTGAACAAAGACCAACGGATAAACACTGGCAAAAACATAACCTCCTTGGCGGACGTCTTTTTTTTTTTTTTTTTTTTTAAATGGGCCAGTCTCCTTGGGTAGAGCCAGCCAGCCACTCCCCCCACCCCACCCCACAGAAGAACTGTCCACTGGAGTGACCAAAAGGTCATGTTTTCTCATCAACTCTGTAAAGACCAGAAGTGTTTTCTGGGTTTTACTGTAAGAGAAGCTCAGTTTCCCCTAAAATGTCAAAAATGAAATGATCAAACATGTACGGTTGTGTTATCATTTCATTGACTTCAAACGAACACGTTCATCACAAAGAGGACTTTGTTCAGAATCAGGTGTTTATTAAGCTTGTTTATTTTATCTTTTTAATTATCCCTGTTGCTATATTGATGAATGGTGGAACACTCAGCACTTTTGTTTTTATCTCTTCTATCTTGATCAAGTATCTGTTGAACAGGTTTCAGTGTGTATTCTATACCGTTTTGCTGCCAAATGAAATAATTCTTTCTGCAAAACAAACCTACCCATGGGTATAAATAAAGTAACCATGAACCTTATCACAAACCACCTGAGTTGTTTGTTTCCTTCTCATATATTCCCATAGCAACAGTTTCTTCACTGCATTTACCCGATACTTGTTTGAAACCCATGCCAGGTTTCCCCTCTGTCAATAATAGTAGAAACGTTTCTACTTGTTTTTCTTTTATATTCCATTTGAGTTCTTTTTAGGCATTTACCAAGTGACCTCTGACATCTTGGGTCAACAATAGGTCAAAATCTAAACACATAAGCTGCAGAAATGTAACACCAGCATGTTGGTGCTCATTGGAAATCTCTAAGATGAACAGTTAAAAGTTTTTACTACAGCTGCACGATATTAGAAAAAACTGACATTGTGATTTTTTTCAACCCACACAACATGAAAAAATACTGAAGAATAAATAACAGCGTTGTGGTGTCGACATGAAAGGTCAAACAGATTAGTGGTCGACGCAGAACATATGTTTCAGCGTCATCCTTCTTATAAATAAAAAAGTAATAAATAAATACACATTTAAAATAAAGTTAAAAATAATAATACTACGACTAATAAGTAAATAAATAAATTAAACACAAATAAGTTAAAAATAAATAATAAATACATAACAGTAAAATAAATAAATAGAAAAAATAATAATTCCACAAAACCGAGCCTTGGTTTTGCGTTATTTTCTGTTGTTGGTTTTGGGTGATTTTTCTCTTGTTGGTTTTGGGTCATTTTCTTTTGTTGGCCAGTCATTTTATTCAGTCTTGTTAACAGTGACTCAGTCCAAACTGCTTCAGAATGATTGTGATGTGCTCAGTGTGTGTCAGGTTCGATTGAAATTAGATGAGAACATGTTGAGCTTATTTTTTTCTCCTATATTTACAGGACCCGTCATGTGACTTTACTGAAGATGTATGTTGCGATGTTGATGCTCAAACAATATATTGTGCAGCTCTCGTTTTGACCTTTCATGTATTGACATTTTGTACATACAATAACACTGATCAAAGTCACAATGAAAGAAAATACAGTTAAGATGCAGGGACAGACAGACAGACAGACAGAAAGAAAGAGACAGACAGACAGAAGGAAAGACAGACCTACAGAAAGAAAGATTGATTTTTTTCTTTCATTTCCAAGAACATGTGAACATTACCTCCACAGTTAACTTACATTCCTTGAACCTGATAGAAAACTGAGCTTGACCTTTGACAGTTTTGTCCTTCATGGTTCTGATGTCAATGAACAGCAACAGTGAGAACAAAAATGAGCTATATGTTAAACTGGAGTGTACAGGAATGAAAAGGAAATTCCTGATTGACCTTTGACCCAAATCCACCAAAATTCAATGGAATCTTTTCTGGACCACTACCCATCTTTCCTGAAAATGTCATAGAAATTGTTCTTGTAGTTTTTTGTGTAAACTTGTCGACAAACAGACTAACAAATACACAAGAAAAAATAAAATAAAATAAAGAACGACCCAAAAACAATACCCCTTGCCCTACTTACGGGGGGGGGGTTAAATAGCTTCAACTATGCTTGAGTCATTTGGCCTGGATTCGAGAATGTTACTCACGTCAGTGTAATTTAAAATCAATAATCTCCACATACTGAACTGAATGAGTTTGATGAAAAATAATATTTCCTAACCACATTTCCATAAGTCTCCTTACAGTGGATGTGAGATTCTTTGTATTTCTATAGCACTTTTTTTCCTATGCCTCATTAACAGGGAAGAAAAAGACTCGTATGCACTGAAATATGTGACGCTAAACTGCAAAGGAAGGCAGGAAATGAGAACAAAAACTCAACAATGTCTGACTGGTCTGCAAATCAACATGATTCACCGGGAATTTACTTCTTTTAATGTTCAAGTGCTTTGTTGACTTCTCTCCAGGTTTGATTTTCCATCTGTATTCACTTACACACACATCGGATTAAAATGTCCATACTGGAATCACTACGGATCAGTTTTCCTGCCTGTGCTCTACAGCTGGACTGGCAGAAAGGCAAGAAATTGTCACGTCCACAGTTTTCAAGGTTGTTATTTTCGGATTTTTGTAGGTGAAATGGCACAATTATTATAACCATAAAGGTAATAACTGCCAATAACGTTACAATTTGGGTCCATTTGAAAGTTAATAAAGCCAATAACATAATAAAGCCAATAACGTTATAATTTGGGCCCATTTGAAATTTAATAAAGCCAACAACGTAATAATTTGCCAATAACGTAATAACATTTTGCCATTGTAGGTCATGGTGTAAATGGTTAACAGATTAAAATAGATCCAGTCATTGTTATGCGTTACTAAATTACTGGACAGAGGTCAGAAGAAATATGAACAGTAAAATAGTAAAGTACATCTGCAAATACTACTCTATTGAAGTCATTTGTGCTACATTATTCCTCCCAATAACCGGTCAATAATGTACATAGGTTAATAATGTGGGCAATGTGTTTCTCCTTTGTTCATGAATCGGTACCATATAACTCCTGGTGTTGTAGTTATTGTATCTTTTTTTCTTTTTTTACAATTCTGTATTTCTCTGTTCTCTAATAAAAAAATTTAATTAAAAAAATCTAAGGTTATACAGATTCTATTGAGTTCAGTTCAAATTCATTAATTCAGCAGCAAATTACTAAAGAAGAAAAGAATCCCAGGACGACCTTGTAATATTAGAAAAAAGAAAAAAAAACTATTTCCTTGAGAATGAACATTTGGCATTGGCAAGAAAGAAAGACCCTTTAAATGGAAGAAACATTTGACAAAATCTGGTTTATAATGAGACATAACAGAGACACCCTGAGCAGGTTTGATATATTTGATAGATTGTGTAATTCTGTATCTTAAGATCTGAAAAATGTCTACATTAGAGTCTTATTGTGACACAGTATCACTTTACACCAAGACAAAAAGTCTAGATAAGTCCACCCACATGGAGCTACTCCCCATCAAGTCTTTACATGTTTGTTTTATCTTCGCCAGAATTTAATTGCATGATAGTAATAATCATGCAAAGATTTTGATTTTATTTACACATATGCAGTAGGTCAATGAGATACATTTACAAAAAAAACAACACTGCAACCAATAGTTTAAGGGAAATAAATGTGATTATTATCTTATTATCATTAAGATACAGTTGATAATTTTTAAATTGACCATCAAATCATGCAAAAAAGGGACTTTTTGTGCAAAATATAACATTTATATTAAAATAACTGTGTCCATCCATTGTCATTGATCCAATTCTGTGGCGTTTACTGGTGAATCAATAGTGATTTTTCCATTGACCCTCAAACTGCACAAATATAACTTGGGCATAGAAATGTACCCAATGAAAAAATGAGTATTTCAACAAATCCTCATTTGATTTTTTCGCTGGCAAGATTTATTTTTCCAAATGTAGCACAAATCGTTTATTACACCAGTGGTCTCCAACCTTTTTATTACCGCGGACCGGTCAACGTTTGGCAATATTACCACGGACCAGGGGGTGTTTTGGGTAGATTTTTTAATCAGTCTCCACAAATCATACAGAGCGCGCTTGGTCTGTGGGAATCACCCGTCATGATAAATCCATAAATCCCAGTACAACTCCTGGTATTGTCTGTGAAAAGGTTTCTTTTCTTGGAAATTGGAGGCTCTTCTTCACTCTCTTCAGTGTGGCCTTTTCCTCTTCAAAAAGAAACTTTCCAAAGACATATGTTTTTTTATTTATTTTGCTAACATGTGAGTTACATTTTTGGCATTCAAGTGACAGAAATGTAACCGAGAGAATCCGGTCATTTCTCGAAATATAAGATTGTTCAGACTCCGATAATAAATACAAGAGAAATAATTAATTAACTATTAGGTGGTCGGCCCGGTACCGGTCCACGGCCCAGGGGTTGGGTACCACTGTATTACACAAACTGGCAAACCCGACTATGATATGAATTCATAGTCTGGAGACGATCCACAGATTGAGCTTAAGTGTACAGGTGGGATTAACGGTTGTTTTTCAAACTGCTCTGATTGGTCATAGCCATGGCTATGACCAATCAGAGCAACGAACAATGTGACGTATATAGTGCAACGAAAACAAGTCTAAACTAGCATCTGATTGTTTTAACATCCTATAGGCTAGGCTAATTAACATTAACACACCATTAACAGTGGAGGAAAAATATTCAACTGGGTCCGTTTACATGCTGCTTATCCGACCATAGACTGTTCCTACTTCTTCAAGCCTGTCGTCATTGTGCTAAACCCCGCCCTACAATCTCGCTACACAAATGGAGCATTGTGATTGGACCGGTACAATTTTACTAGTCCTGACTGAGGGTCTGTGGAGCATCGCTAGACCAACGATTAAGGCAAAAATATTTTTTGCCACGTAAGGCGGGCGAGTTGTTCATCACATTGTCCGTTGCTCTAATTGGTCATAGCGCTGGCCTATTACATGCAGAGCAGTTTGAAAGACAGTCGTTGATCCCACCCGTACACTTAAGCTCAGTCTATGGATCGTCTCCAGACTATGAATTTATATCATAACTGGCCTTGTAAGGCTAGGTTACTGAAGTTTTATAATGGAAAAAAAATACTTTTAACCATTTTTTCCTAGATATTCAAACTTTAAAATGGGTCAATTTGACCCATAGCATAACATGAGGGCTAATAACTTCATAAAAAAGCTGAGATTCTACCATTGGAGAACGTGAATGACTGTCCAGGATCATAAGAAGGGAACGTAACACACCACTCAAACGTAAGAGATGCAGAGGCATATTATCCTTTTATTTCCCAGAGGTGTGAGCCATGTTTATCGAGTGTGCACTCACCTAAGTAAATACTAACTGTCTGAACAGGAGTCGACTGATCGTAGGAGGAGGAGGAGGCTGGTGATGATGAAGGCCATTACAATTAAAGAATGGGTTGGATTGCACAGGAGGAGGGGAGGCAGCTGTGACTCAGAGGCTGCTAAGGTGGTAAACAAACCTGTGGCTGTGGAAGCGCTCGGTAGGTGGCTGCTGTTTCCATGACAACTGGCACTTTTACTCTGACGCGTCCCTGCAAACAGGGTCGTTTTGCAGTGATTCACAGTGAAACTTTTTCTCCGAAAGCTCCCCTTAGGGTCTGTTTAGAGTCTGTTCTGAATACTTTTAGTCATATTTTAATATGATTTTCATAATTATATGATGGAAATCATGATCATATAATGATTTTAATAAAAAAAATTTTTTTAATAGAATGACTTTTGGACCATTTGATTTGTTGTGCTCTTGGAATATATCAGTATATTAGGTCAGGTGTTGCACTTAACAAGTTTAATGCAGTTTTATTTAATGATCATGCTTGTTTTTTTAAAGGTATTTTGGAAGAATGTTTGAATATGTTTTGAATTTTCCATCACTTTGTGTTTGTTTTGGGGGCTTGGTGAATTTTTGTGGATTTGAAGATGTTTTGTATATTTTTTTCTGCACAGTTTTTGTGTTTCTTTGTGTATTTTTGTGTATTTTGTGGGAAATTTGAGTACCAAAAAAGGAGACAAAACAGTTAAGTGTTTTAATCATGATTAATCAAAACTAATCCAAAGCAACTCTGATTAAAATCGGATGAAAAATTGGAATAATTTTATTTATTTTAAAGGAAACATTAAATTAAGTGAAGATAATTTGATTATAGCACATAAAACCTTTGGTATGTTAAATTTTTTGCTACAGTAGGTGTTAAGGGGTTCAGTCTGATGAGGTATTTGGACTAGAAATGATAAAAATACATTTGGTAAGATTTAAATGAAGTAATGGAGAGATCTAGAAATTATTAGATTTTGGTAGTGATCCGAGGGGGGTGGGGGGTGCCTACCATGGCGGAGGTCTGCGCTCTCCGAGTCTTTTCTAGTTTACACTGGTTTTCAAGTCACATTGTTCGTTGCTCTGATTGGTCACACCACTGACCTATTACGTGCAGAACAGTTTGAAAGACCACCGTTGATCCCACCCATACGCTCAGTCTATGGATCGTCTCCAGACTATGAATTCATATCATAGTCTATATTGCCAGGCTAGAAGCACACAACATTTTTTCCAACTCTGTTAACCTATTCAAAAACTCAACAAACTACCAAAAGTTCAACAGTGCATCAACAGAAATTTTTACTTTCCTTGACTATTTACTTTTACTCCCTGCATTTGTTCACAAATATCTGTACTTTATACTCCCTACATTCTCAGAATAGATGCGTTACTTTTTCCAAACTCAGTCACTTTAGAGGGAAAAAAAAGTAGAGAGAACTGTGGAACTAGTTATATGACTTTAACCTCACAATTTTGACTTTCTCATCACATTAACATGCAGATTACTTTTTTTTTTTTAAAATCTAATGATGACTTTTTATCTCAATTGTGACTGTTTTTCCCCTAAATGTTCTGTCCATACCCACAAAACTGGGCACCGTGACTTGAACATTTACACATTAACTCACTTTTAAATAATTTATTTTTGGTTCCTGGTTATTGTGTTCATGGCAAAAAAAAAAACAAAAAACAGTTTTCCATTTTACTTTATTACAATTGAGAAGTTGTACTTTTTTACTTCAGTAAAGGAGTTGAATCAGTACTTCTACTTTTATCAGAGTATTTTTTCACACAAGTAGCTGTACTTCTACTTCAGTACAGAATGCGAGTACTTTGACCACCTCTGGTTAATACTCACATGCTTAAATTAGCTTGTGAGTGCAGGTCTTTTTATATACTACGAGACCATTTCCACAGTGTGCTATTAATAAAAGTAAAGTCTCTAAATACTTCGAACACCATTGTTTAGTACACGTCATATTTTCACCAAGAGTCATGCCGTTACCTAGTTGTGAAGTGGAAGCAATGACATGGCATATTAGTCTGCAGCTATAATTGTGCACACACTCCTCCTCCTCCTCCTTCCTTCCACTACATTTTTCCACACACACGAACAACTTCCACTCGTCTACATTTTCCAAAGAAAACAGAAAGTCTTTGTTCCCACAGACATTATACTCAATGCTTTTATTTTGGCGAACAGTACTTAATACATTCACATAGAAAACTTTGAATAAATAACAAATAAATAAGTCTTAATAATGCAGATAAAGTGTCTGGTAACTCGTATATGTTTTTAACTAATGCCACTGTGGCTGCTAATGATGCAGCTGTTTTATATTATTATTTTTTTTTTTTTTTTACAGTACATGTAATGCGTCTTCCCATTCGTTCTTCTTGTAAGCTTCACGTGTCCTTCAGATTCCAGCACGGACACAGATCTGCTTCCGAAAATTCCACATTTCCAGCTTAAGTCCACGTTTCTGCTCGTAGACTCCTCAGACTGAAGCGTTTTGTTCCACTTGAACCTTTTCCAGCTTCAGTCACTTAGCTTATATTTTTGAGGAGTGATTGCGTCACTTCCGCTGATTTTCCTGCCAGTTTATTTGATTTTACTTTTTTCGCCTGAAAATCTCTTATCGTGTCTTGGCTTTTCTGCTCAGCTCCAGGTACATGGAGGATTTAAGGAAGCGAGGGTAGCAGTCTTTCTCCATCAGGGTGTAGATTTTGGCCTGGGCCATGTCGAAGCAGGTCTGACTGGGCTGGCATACGTTCTCCTTGGTGATGGCTTTGGTTGTGTGGTCGAGGTTGACCTGCAGAAGCACAAAAAATAAGGTGATGAGCATTTTATAGCAGGACCAGTAACTCCAGGTCAGGATGTAGTGTTATCCACTCACACTGGAAGAAATCTCAATTTTACCAAGTGGATTTTTTTCATTTCTAGTCAAAACAGCTCATTACAGTTTCTGTAAAAAAGCCCTGTGAGGTGACTTTGTGATGATATTCCCTCATGAAACAGAAATATATGGTAATATAATCAAAAATATAATGCATTATATTCAAAAATATATTCCCATATATGGAAAAGTAGTAGTAGTGTATATATTATCTTATATATGATTTGAGCATATATTGACAAATGTAAAACATATATTGCACTTAAGACAAAGGCCTCCCTATATTTTTTAATACACTTCACAGTGTGTGTATTTATATATATATATATATATATATATATGCATTAAATTCTATGAAAATCATTGTGCCACACCTTTAGTTTTAGTCACGTCTTACTACTGTTATCCTTATTTATTATTACTACTCTTCTCACGTTGACAGGAAGTGTGCAATCAAATGCTTCCACTACATGGCATCAAGCCTGCATGTTTTTTATTTATTTATTTATTTTTACTGTGTATATGACAATAAACTTATTGAACCTTGAATCTTGCTGATGAATCACTTGAGAAAAGTTAAATGCATGCTTGAATTAAATATTTTTATTTCTTGAACGAAGCAAAATCGAACAAATGAAACATTTCTTGGTAAAATTTTGTGAAATAAGATTTTTTGTCTGTCTTATATTTTAAGTATGATGAGATATTTGGACTAGAAATGAAGAAAATACACATGGTAACATTTAGATTTTTCCAGTGCATCAGTGCAGTTACTGTTTTTTTTTTTGTTTTTTTTTTACTTTGGTCTGATATTTACCTCTCGTGGAGCATCGGAGCCGATGAACTCGTCGAAGATCTTCTTGGCTTTGGGGGCCAGTTTGGAGGATTTGGTGGTCCTGTAGTCTTCACAAGCCAAGTAGAAGGCAATGTTTTCTTCACTGAATTCTGACACGAGGAAAGCTCTGAATAAACACAAACCATCTGCGGGAAAAAGAAGTGGAGCTGGTTAACATCTGATAGTTATTAACATCTGGAACACTGTTACCTTCTATTTTTAGCTGCTTTTATTAGCATGTTTTCTATTAATTTTATGATGTAGAGATTGGATGGCATTTTTTTTCTGGTAAATTGGGTATTTCCCTGCATTTAATTAACTGAATAAGTATATGTTTGTAAAATATAAGTCTAAAGTTAAGGGTTATTATATCAAAAACAGAGAAAACTGCAGAAAAAGTGACTTTTTCAGTAAAATATATATCATTAACTGAACAACTGGACATATTTTATTCTACAAGTTGTACTTACTTTGGCTGGTTAACAGTTTCTCAAATGACTCCTTCCATTTCAGAGGCTCATCTTCATTCAACCTGCAACAGGAAAATGTTTAAATACAAAATTCAACACAAAACAACACACTCATTATGATAAACCATTAAGACATTGTAGAAAAATCTCACCTCAGTTTGTCATTTTTCTTGGACTGTGCTGTGATGCTGTCAGATTTCTGCAACAAACTCCCAAACAGAGCTTTGAGTTCCTTCGCCCTGTGGAAATAAAGTTAAAATGTTCATTAAAAAAAAGGAAAAAAAACTCTTCTAAGGGACACAGTGTTAGCTTTGTTGTGTTGTAGAAAAGCTTAAAGGTGTGTAAAATCTCACCTCTCCAGGCAGGTGATGGGCAGCGCTTCCAGTCCTCGGCACATGTTGAAATGGTTTTTCTTTATTTTATTTTCGGGTGAATAAGTCCAAAGGTTTTCTCAGTGATGTCAGTCACTGACTGCTGCTCCTTGTCATGAGGCAGTTTGCTCTCAGCTGCTCTGTCGTCTGTGTGCAAGAGCGTGGCTTTTTATAGGGGAGTCCACTCTGTGATGTCACACCTCTCGGCCAATGAGACGAGGCCAGTGGGAGGATGAGGAGACTCCGAAGATTTTCCTGCAGACTTCCTCTACTGAAGAACATGTGAGTCTGATGGTGACGGGATCAGTGCAGACCTGGTGAATGTGTCTTCACTTGTTGCTGGTGAATGTCTGTGTGTGTGTGTGTGTGTGTGTGTGTGTTCCTATCTTTCTGGGGACATTGTATCACACCGTAGGGACCAAAATTCAGGTTCCCACAAGAGTTAAATAGAATAGACGTCATTGCACAGAAGTTACAATGAAATATAAATATAGGTCGCCACTATTAAAATATATATTTGTGTGAAGTACAGGAATTTATGCAAATGTCCCCTACAAACACATTAACATGTTTTGTTCTTGAAGTCCCCATAAAGCATGGGGGAAACATGTTCAAAGTCAAAACATGTATTTTTCAAAGTTTTGAAAATGTGTGTGTGTCTGTATATACACACACACGTATGTATGTATGTATGTATATATATATATATATATATATATATATATATATATATATATATATATATAAAATTAGTTTTTAGAGGGGATTTTTTTTCAGTGTAAGCTAAATACCTAATATGTTAAATCAAAACCAACCTAACATGCACAGATACTGTTTATTCATACTATACTTTTAATACTTTTTACTTTTTTTTTATTTTGATAAGAGCTTCCCTTTTTCTCCATGTCTCTTTCACTACATGATAGAAAAAACACTGAACTGAAACCATAAAAAAATTAAATAAAAAAATCAGTTTGGACATAGACACACATTGTTTTATGTGGACTTTTCTTTTGTCTGAGGTTGGTCATTTTAAATATCACACTATACTTCCTCTTGTGCCTGTTGCCAAAACAGCCTCTTGTTCATTTAAGGAACTTTTGGTCAAGGCAGACAATGATGGCTTACACTGTCAGATCTATTTACAGCTTTGACGCAGTGGTAACAAACTGTAGAGACAGAGGTGACGAAGTAAGACCAGTTTAGAATGAGAGCAGAAAGTTTGGTTCCCATTTTAATATTTTTTATAGTGTAAAGATAAGATTAAATAAGGCAAGACAAGGTAAGATAAGGCAATATAAAATAAGATTAAATAAGATAAAATAGGACAAAATAATAACAGATTAGAATTCTATAGCGCTTTTCAAGGCACCCAAAACACTTTACATTATTGATTCATTCTTCATTCACTCTCACATGCTCACTCGGGTGGTGGTAAACTACATATGTATCCACAGTTGCCCTGAGGTGGATCGACAGAAGTGTGGCTGACATTGTGCCTACAGTCCTTCTGACCATCACTGAACATTCACACGCATTCATACATGAATGTGAGTGACACTGGAGGCAAAGAGGGTAAAGTGTCTTGCCCAAGGACACTAGGACCGACTAGGACGGAGTGGGACTGGAACCACCAACCTTTCAGTTAATGGACAACCCACTCTACCAACTGAGCGATGGTCAAGATGAGATTATATAAGATAAGACATAAAATAGAATATGGCCTATAATACTGTCATTGTACAAATACAATGAAACTAGAAGTGCAATCCACGTTAGGTGCCATAAAATGTATATATATGATTATATACTACATTCTGTTCTATAATAAGATAAGCTTAAGTTATATAAGGCTAAATTAGATAAAATAAGACATATAAAGCATCTATAGATCTATAAGATAACACAATAGAAAATAAAATAAAACAAGATAAGACTGAAGTCTCTTAAAGTTTTCATATAGTTATTTAACAGGATCCAAAATGTTCTGGTTTCCATGGACTGTTATTGAACTGAAAATACAGAGTCATTCATTTCACATCTGTTTTACTCAGAGAAACATTCTGCTCATCTTTACATTATTTCTCTCATGCAAAGTTACACAGTTGAACAGAAGGCTGCGATAAGTGTCATGTTGGGATTTGATTGACAGGTCAGTGCATCTGCTCACTTAGTCAATAAAATTATAAAGTACTTAACTGAAACAGAGTCATAAACTCAAGTGTATAAATTATAAATTAAAATAAATTAGTGAAACAGAGTGAATAAAGGTTAATGTGAATGTTAATACTACTTTACTTATTATTTTCAACACATTAAAGATGGTGGAAGAAGAAACGATGCTACATTAGCAGTGATAAAAGCTTCCTTGTCGTAAAAATGTCTATTTTTTTGTCTTGTTGCACATTTGTGACCAGGGTGATTATTCATGTCTGGCTTTTTTTGGGAATAGCTGTGGCTAAATATAGCCCGACAGTGTTGAAAACTACTGTTAATTCAAAGTCAAAGGCTATATTTAGACTGAAATGGGAGCCAAGTAACAGTAAATTCTGTGATTAGGGGATATGTGTGAGGGTCCACAGGAAAGGGAAGGGGGAACCAGCTCACAGAATGTGTGTGAGGCAGCTTCCTCCGGCGGCACAACTGAACAATACATGGCATGTCAGTAACACAGAGCAGTGGGTGTCAGCGGTGGGTCAGCGTCTGGAATAATGAACGGATCTACAAAAAGTTCTGTAGAAGAACAGCAGCACAGACGAGAGAGAGAGCGTTACTGGGGAACTGCTCCTACACTGCAAAAATATAACCCTTACCAAGTTTACTCATTCCTAGTCCACATTTTTCACATTTCTAGTCGTATTTTTTCTGTACATTTCTAGTCCTGTTTATCCTCCACATTTGTAGTCCTATTTATTTATTTTTTTTACATTTCTAGTCCAAATATGTCATCACACTTAACCACTTAACACCTGAATTTACTGTATTTTCCAGACTAAAAGGCAAAAATAAAAGCCTTTAGTTTTCTAAAAAAAATAAAAAATAAAAAAAAAACAGTAAATTTGCCAGTGTAAAAAATACAGTGTCAAAGTATTTTAATTCTTTTAAACAAGATAACTTCAAGTGTTGGTGAAAACACTAATAATAATAATAATAAAAACTGGAGTTAACAGATTTTACACTGTCAGTGTCATATATTCAGTGTTAAACTAAAGTGACTTTATTCAACAATGATAATAGTAAGATAACTTTTCAGTTAGAAGATAATGACTCTGAAAAGCCCCGCCCACCAACCTCTGTGCTCAAACTGAGTGAGAAGTTGGACGTTGGAAAATTTATTTTTCTAAATAAACTATCGTTTCCATTTTTTTCTTCAATAATTATTGTGGATTTTTATATTATACCATGATAGTTGGGGATTAATGAGATAAATATGTCATATTTACTGTATGTTACCCTTCTTAAGGTTTGTCGTTCAAAACATAAAACGCCTCAATGTTTTTATCATTTAATTGAACTTTTTTTTTTAGTTTTTTTAGCATCCTAATACTTTAAAGATCCCTAAATATCTGAATGCTTTTAAAAAAAAATAATGATGAGATATTTATTATGATGCTGGAAAGCTGGAACAAGTGAAAATTGTCCTGGTAAGATTTATGATTATTTTCCAGATTTATTGTCTAAAATTAAATTATTTTATCTCACTTACAAGCTCCTCCTTCGATGATTATGTCTTATTTTAAGTGTGATGAGATATTTAGACTAGAAATGAGAAAAATACACTTTGTCAGATTAAACTATGACTTCCTCCTACTCCTTTTGAACATGTGTTGGTCGCCTGTGAGGCTTGATGATTGGTTCTTGTTTTGTTTTGTTTATAAATACTGCATTTGTTCATTTTTTATTATTTTGTACATGTCTATTTTTATTTATTTATTTTTTTTATTTTACCATGTTCAAATAAAGGATTCATTCATAAACATTTCTACAGTGTATAAAGCACATACCATGTTACACAGTGTATAGAAGTACAGCAGGACATGTGGTGGTGTTTTAATGAAGTGGTCAGCTCTGTGTGGTTCAGTTAAATCAAAAATGCTTAGTTCTTCTGTTTTAATTTCCTAAACATTAAAGTGTAATGAAGCCAGGCCCCAGGGCAGAAATGTTTAATCGACTTCTCTAACAAACTAGTTTGGTGTTTAGATTTTTTTTTTTACCTCCTTTGATAAGTGAAGCATATCATGTAGGCCTTTACACAGTAGAGTAGTAATTCATCATGGAGAAAGAAGACTGAGGCTCAGTGGAAAATTAATGAAAACCACGAAGTACATATGACCGTCAACTATATTTGGATTATTTTTTTCCAAAAACACATTATGCACTTGAAAAAAGATCCAAATCGTAAGTGTATTTGTGTTATTTCTAGTTCAAATATGACAATCACCTAAAGAGCAATTTTGGTAACACTTTACATTATGGATCACTAATAAGGTGGTAATTCTATCGTAATTTTAATCTTATTTCATAATAATAATAATGCCTTTGTAACTGCTTATTACAATTAACAGATCACTAATAAGGTGGTAATTCTTCGTGGTAATTATTAAGTGAAGCTCTGAAAAGGTAAAGAGGAAAAGTTTCTACAAAGTACAGATATTATGAAGCCACATTTCTAATTTTGCTCAATAATTGTGTTTGTATTGTGCCTTAGAACACTGAAGGATCTGAAACCCAGGGAAACATGTCTGGAAAATGTAGATTTTGTGCTTAAATAAGGGAAAAACAGACAGTAACCATGGTAACCAATAAGCTATGTTAGCATACAGTAGATAGTGTGTTAAAGATAGGTGGTACAACAGGCATATTTCATACAATTTCACTATCTGGTCACAAATTACATCAAATAAGTGGTTATAAAGGTATTATTACCATGAAATTACATCAAAATAACCATACAATTATGACCTAATTAGTGATTTATTTATTTATGCATAATTAAAGCAGAACAAAAAAATCTGTCATTGGAACAAGTGAAAACAATCTTAACAAAATTTCTTGAAATAAGATTTTCCAGATCTATTGTCTAAAAATATCACTGAAAATGAGAAAAATGCCCTTGAATTTTTCCCCCCAATGTATTGACCTGAAATGTGATGTAAAAATATTTTAATATACAGAATGTAAAGTCAGATTTTATTATTGTATTATTGTAGGAACAGGCAACAAAACATTAATTACTGTGGAATTTTAGATTATATCTTCATATAAGAAGATTAATTAGATTAATATTATAAATCATATTTATGTTCCTCCTTCTTTGGCTTTATTTTGTTCAAAACACAAAATGCCTGAATGTTTTAATTTAACTAAACTATATTTTTTGCATCATAACTTTAATGATCTCTAAATATCTGAATGCCTTTAATGAAATAATGATTAGATATTTATTATTATACTGACATTGACCCATTTGACAAATTGGTATTATAAAACCTATTTATTTCATAATAGTGCATTTCATAACACCATTTCTTAAACTTCATGTCGTCAGTGTCACGGTAACACTGAAGTAAATAAAACAGGATGAATCATATGAAACTACACATAATATGATGTTGTAATATTCAACCTCTGACTTTGTCCTCAAAAGGATAAAAAGTGACTTTCTTCTGTCACAAGGACTGAAACCAAAAAGGGGAGACACCTAAACATGTGACTTTTTTTATGTTCTGTTTTAAGTCTCATATGCTTAAATGAATCATAGAAACTAAAGGCAGAAAATAACAGAACAATGAAGTGAAACAAACGCTTCACATGATTTTATCAGATGCACAAAATCATGAGTCCAGAGCAAGTGGGAGAGATCCAGATTGAACTGGAGAATCTTAAGTCATTATTTTTCAGGAAGTCGTTGCTCAAATCCATGACACAGTGTAAACATGTTTCCTTTGGCTGTTGCTTATCACATGTTTTGACTCAGCATAAACATAATAAACCATTCATTCATTTCTGGTTTGTGTTCCGTGTTGATTTTTCATAGAAATATTTCTATTCAAGTGTGTGCCTCGGGTTACATTATTTTAGCTAAGCACCACCAGCCTGAGAGGTTCAAAGTTAAAATGGGACTGCAACACAATTAGCAGTAATTTATCACAATGGACGTATTAACTGATTAGTGTCTGCAATTCTGTGCCGAAGCTCGTATGCCATTTTCTGGACATCGGTGCAAATGTAATTTCTTCCAGATGAATGAAAATAAAAAAGTAACATGGGTGAGTAGGACAATTCAAACTAAACCTATGCAGTCATCACTAACTGTTAAAAGTATATCCTCAAAACGCGATGCTTCCAGTCACCCATCATGTCCACCACTCCTGTCCACCCATTCACCCATTCACCAACTCTTATATTAAATACAAAATATAAAGGAACTAGCACATATATACATACTACAATTCATATAAAGCATCAATAATAAAATATGATTATTTTTGTCTTGTTACATCTGCATAAATAAAGCTACATCTTTATATTATTTTTTTTTATTATTATTATTATTATTTTGTGGCATCATGCCTTGTATTCTCGGTGTATCCTGATGGTATTTCACAATACCATCTGGGACCCTTCCGCAACCGATCAGTTTTCAGAGGAGGTGTCTTATCTAAAATCCTTGCATGTGATTATATGAAAAATCTGCCCGTCATCTTGACTGACGCACCGCTTCAGCCACTCATGACTCACGTTTCCCTTAATCAGCGAAAATAGTTTGCATCAGGTATATACACGTCAACAGAAGGGGTTTAAATTTACCATTTAGACGTGATGTGAACCTCGTCGATACGATGTCCGCCCAGTTCTTCTGTAAACGTCGTAGGGAAGCAAGGTTTTCCATTTATCCTTCAGCCATGACTCAGGGCTACCGAACACTATCTGCCTACATCTGTTGTGGATGTGGTTGTCATTTCTTCCTCCCAGTTCCATTGCTGTCAGCTTCTGCACTTGTTCTATTTCTTTATCCACCAGTGGATCCATGTTGTCAAACCTGGTCAGAAGAAGAGAGAAAACATCATTTCCAAACCTGTCCTGTCCTCTGTTCATCGTTTAAGGAATGAACATGCGGTAGACAAAACAGTCAAAATGGAAATGTAATCAGTTCATGGACCCTATCCTAAAGCATTAGCACACCAAATTCAGGACAAATCTGTCCGTTCAAAAGTTACCACATTAACACAAAAGACCTTACGCAGCAGTGGCACATGCAAAACCATTATATCCCAGACACTCCACATTTCTGGGATATAATTGCGTCATAATTAAGGTCCCAATGACAAAAAACTGGCTGGCTATCATTCCCATAATATGATATATATATAGGATATATGATATGAACTCTATAAGTAAGTTTTCTAGGCCAAATGTAACAAATGTGATGTAACTACAGTTTGTTTTTAATCACTTATATCAGTAGTTTGTGTTTCTTTCCCTGAGTTTATTTTTGATAACTGCAGATATTAGGTCATAATTGACCATTTCATTTTCTTTCTTCATTTACCACCTGGGTAGAAAATGGGTCAGTTTCATTTATATCCACTTCTACCCTCCAGTCATCGTCTTGTCGAGGTTATCAGTTTATTCTTTGACGTTTCCACCTCATTCATCTGAAAGTGTCTCGCAGTGTCACAGCTGAGTTTTCATTCAACACATAATGATACAAAAATAGTAATGATTCAATTGCTGTTGTATCATTAACCCACTTCAGTTGTCATCTTTGTGTCTTTTTCTCGTGTTATGTTCGATGACACAAATACAAAAAGGACCTAAATGACAACTTTAATCATGTGTTTTTTTCTTGATTCGTTCATATTCTAGGTTAATTAGGAATATTTGGATTTTATAAACGACATCTAGGATACTTAACTCCACAGTAACATCCTTTTTTATTATGTATCTGGGATGGTGTATTGTTATAGACCAATAAATGAGCAAATAACGATAAACATGTTATATCATGTCCTGACAATGTGGTCCATATGACTTTAAATTTAGGTCAGAATAAGAAAAATAGCATGAAACTGATTTTTTCTTCTTTTTATATATGTATATATTCACCTTCTGGTGTTAAAATGTGACCCAGATATGGATATGTACCTATTTTATCTCACTCTCCACTTGAGTCTGAACACAATATTTTAATGCAAAGAGTGTCCTTAAGGCAAAGAGCATCAAACAGATTTTAATTCAGGGGACACATTCACCACAGTTTGACCTTAAATTAGCTGGAACAGCAAAATAATAACATTATAACCTAGAAATATTGACTTGTAAAAGTTGGATTAAAAATGAATTACGAATAAATATACATTGTGAAAATCTTTATAACTACAAATTATCCTTCATTTCTTTATTCATTCATTCATTCATTCTAGGGCTGCACAATACTAGAAAAAACTGTTGTTTTTTTTAAAATACTGGGGCCGACGCAAATGGTCAAACAGATTAGTGTTCGACATTGAACGTGTGTTTCAGTGTCATCCTTCTTGTAGCTGAAATAAAATAACTAAAAATAAATAAAACGAACCATAAAAAATTAAATAAAGTACAATAAAAATAAATTAAGAAATAAATAAGACAAATATATACAAAAAAAGAAATGATGTAAAAAGAAATGTAAAAAGAAAAACGAAATGTAAAATAACATAAAATAATAAACTAATAAATAAGATAAATAAAAAATAAAAATAAAATAAATAAAATAAAGAACTAAACTTATATATACAAATAAATAAAACCTGTGGTGTGAATATTATATTCCGATGTCGATGCTTAATTCCTCTATATCAGTAAAACAGTAAATACAACATGGTGGAAAGAAAAAATAGCATCAAGCAAACAAAAACAATGACATCATATTACGATTAAAGCTGTTAAATTATTAAACATTTTAATCAGATTAATCACAGGGTTGATTTGAATTAATTCTGATTAAAACACTCAACTCAACTGTTAGTCAACTGTTTTTTCTTGGGTTTTTTTTCTTCTTCTTTTTTTCTTTTTCTTTTACTCAAATTTCCCACAAAATACACAAATATACTTTAAGAAACCAAAAATCCAGAGGAAAAAAATATGCGTAATATGCATGCAAAACATGCTAAAATCCACCAAAAAAAAAAAAAAAATACAAAAATGAACAAAAAATTGATGAAGAGAAGAGAAAAAAACAGCTGAAATTTGGATAAAATATCCAAAATATATGCAGAAAATTATTATTAATAATAAATTACATTTATAATGCAATTTACATTAAAACAATCTTAAAGTGCTACACAAAAAGAGTTTAGTAAAAGACAATTCAGAAAAGTCTTGCTTGAAAGCATAAGTGCGATTGGTAATAAATATGAATATATGCAATTAACATGTTTATTCAACAATACAACTGTAAACAACTGTTCCATTTAATTGTGTTAATCATGATGATGTATTCATTTGTGCCTATAATAAACAGCTCTATAATGAAGATGAAAAAAAGAATTTCCCTTAAAAAACTCCCTCTGAACGTCTGTCCTTCCATGTGCAGTTTCACACACTTATCTGCACCGAGCACTAAATACTTATCAATCTAGGAAGTCATTCATTATCATTATATTATTGTTCACATCATAATCAGCAACTGGGATCAGATTTTCCACAATTCCTTCAAATGCACTAATTAAAAGTGTGTTGTAATAGTGGACATCTTCAGACGTTGGGGACAGACACCGCTTCCTGTGGCTGCAGTCTTTCTGGAAGTGTCTTTTTAGAGCGGGAAGTACACAGCTCCATAAAATTCCCAGTTCAGTGGCTCATTTCCCAGCTGATGTGACCCCAGGCTCTGTCTGGAGCACATCCAAACACACTTCCTTCTTCTTCAGAAATCCCTCCCTCTTACTTTCACCAGGACTCATATATTTAGATCTCAGGGAACCCTTATGAAACTAAAATATACTGCAATATATTGGAAAATATAATGCTTTATAATCAAAAATATATTCCCATATACACCAGTGGTGCTGCCAACTGGAATCCTGTATGCAGAGGTGTATATATATATATATATATATATATATATATATATATATATATATATATATATATATATATATATATATATATATATATATATATATATATATATATATATATATATATATATATATATATATATATATATATATATATATACACACACACACACACACACACACACATATATATATTTTAACACCTTCAAAAACACACACACAAACACAGTGTTACCTCTTCTTACAAAAGCCGCAGCTAACGAAAAAATCCAAGTTACGAAAAACCTTTACCTCAATGTTTAGTCTCTGAATACAAAATACATTTCTATTCATGAAAGAAAACTGTCAAAGGTGTTTTTCTGAGTTTTAGAAGTTTTTGAATGTTTTTAATTTTTTTGTGTGTTCATGTGGGGTTTTTTTGTTGCTAATTTTAGCATGTTTTGAAAGTCTTTTTCAGATTTTGTATGTTTTTGCATATTTTAGTACACAAACACACTCCCAGAAACCGAACAGTCAACCGTCATGAAGTGTTACTAAATCACCAGTTTTACTAAATATACATATGTCATTATTAGGGCTGTCAAATTATTACATTTTTAATCAGATTAATCACAGGTTTACTTGAATTAATTGATTAATCATGATCAACTTGCAAAAAATACATATATATGCATACATATATTATTAAATATACATTAACATATATTGTCATATATGTATAAATATATGGAACATGGTAATTCCTTATGTATTTTCAACTATATTGTAATTATATTTTTCTGGATATTATCTTTTATCTTCAATTTCAGGCAGTAGTCAGTATATGGAGAAATACATTTTGTTTCATAAGGGAATAGAGACACAACCACCGGCCATTTATTGAATCACATTTAGCTTTGCACGGCATTATTTTGCATTATGTAGCATTCAGCCTGCAGATAGAGTTTGAGTGGCACCATCTGTTACTAGACAAAGACTTTAGGATGTGCATATTGAGCTCGCTGCCTATCTGAGAGAGCAGGTGCAGGCTCACCTAATGCATCCCAACTAAGAGGCTCTGCCAATAGCCACAGTGGTGCACATGATACTATCTATGTATTATCAAATGTCAGCCGGCCATCGAACATCTGAGATGCTGCAGCAAAGGATGACAAATCAATGTTAACCATGTTCTCCCTCAGCTTCAGTAGAATACCAATGACTGCACATGAAAAAGAAGATCCATCGCTGCTGGATGCATCCATCTGTCTCAGTATCTTTCTGTACAAATGCAAAATGTATTTTTAATCTCGACACACTGGCTCCTGTAAATACATGCATGACTTGTTTTTCACCCATATGGTATCAAGCTGCACGACTTGGCTTTGGACAAAACATCACAGCGTGTTGACACAGCGTTGGGAGAAGAAGCATTCAGATCCTTTACTTAAGTGAAAGCACTAGTAGCACAACGGAAATACTTGACACGAAGTGCACGTTCTGCATGCAAGTATCATTTATGTCAGCAAAATGTACAGTAGAAAAGGAACTGTTGTGAGGGAAAATGGACCTGGTCAGTGTCATACTGTAAATATAATATATATATATACATACACATACAGGAAATGCACCCCCACCAGGTGCATTTCCTCATTCAGACCTGAATACATTCAGACCTCAACTACCAGTTGAATTTGTAAAAAGAAGAAATATATAATTTTATTTATTTTCTTTTTAACTTTCCGAACATTTTATTTTATTTTCAATTTGTAGAGGAAGTATTGACATGTCAGTGACAGACTTGGTCAGGCTCTGTTGGACTATTTTCAGTCTATTGACAGAGAAGAACATTTTGTTTTTCACATATTATCTGCACCTGAAAAAAGGAGAAATATATTATTTTATTATAATTTTTATAATATTTTATTTAGTTTGAATTTGCAGAGGAAGAAGTTCATTAAAAGGAAGAGGTTTATTAAAAGTTAACGCTTACAGAGTTTGCAGCTCAGTAAAATAAGTCGTCCATTCATAGAATTTTTCTTAAAATCTCATCTCAACCCAATCTCATGTCTCATCACACCCCTAATATGTGTATACATATGCATACACACACACACACATACTGTATATATGCATGTATGTATATTAACTCAAATGTATATAACACTTTTTAGGACACTCAGACACTTTACAAACAGGCAAACAATGTTGAAAAAAATCTACATCTTATCAAGTGTTAGTCAGTGTATAATGATGAATATGGAATTATTATCTGTCTTTGTCTTGTCTTACATGTTGTCATGTCTTCCATGTGTTTTGTTCTGTTTCCATCACTAAACCACTCAGCTGCTTTGTCCTACTGTCTTATCTCGTCCCCGTCCTTGTGCACTTCAAGCTGTATGAGTCGTGTGTGTGTCTGTGTGTGTGTGTGTGTGTGTGTGTGTGTGTGTGTGTGTGTGTGTGTGTCTGTGTGTGTGTATATGTCTATGAGCAAGTTGGAAATGATTACTGAAACACAAGTTATAAATACAATAAAGAAGTTGTTCCCTAAAGGGGGGGGGGGTATTTTATGTATTTTAGAAGTGTTTTTGACTATGTTTAGTTTTTCCAACACTTTTTTGTTACCATTTTGTGAATTTAAGCATGTTTTATTTCTTTACATCTTTATATTTTGTGTGTAATCAAATATTAATGTATTTATTTTATTTAAATTTTATAATGCATGTATAATCAGTTTATATTTTACTTTCGTAATTTTATAATTTTGTGCAATCTAATGTATTTCTTATTTCACCCTTGTCTTAAAATTTTATTTTAATTTTTAATCAATGTGAAGCACTTTGGGCTACAGTTTGTGTATGAAAGGTGCAATATAAATAAAGTGTATTATTATTAGTAGTAGTAGTAGTAATTATTTCAGGACAATGTTAATATTTTCCCCTAAAAAGCTATTTAATTGAAAACTGTTCAGGTTTCATGAATCTGGTGTAGGGTTTTTTTGTTTTATTTATTTTTTATTTTTATCGTATCTTCTTGAGTCATTAGAAACAGCATCTTTTGACCAGTATGAACTTGCTGAGACATTGTGCTGCATCCCCATTTTCTTGGAATAAGACCACAGGTCAAAAATTGCTTTTATTTTTCCAAAGAATTCACCGCAGGGTGTAAATAAGTTTGCACTTGGTAACACTGAAACTAACAGTAACGCACCAGCAGGACATTGGGAGACACACAGCTAATTGGGTACATTGCCAGAAATCCAGTGGCAGGCGAGAAAAAGCCACTTTATGGGAATGAATCAGCAGCAGTATTTACCACTAATGCAGCCACTGTTATTCTGATGTACGACTGCGGTGTGGGACAGAGGGGTGAGTGGGAACAGGAGGTTAATGAGGTGCCAGTAAAGACGACAAAAATGTCACATCAGCTTAAGGAGGATGCTAATGTCATTTACATATTTATTACATCACTCATAAGAGTTACACAAACTGAACACATTTATGTTTTCAAGGAATTAAGAACAAACAAGATGGACAAACTAAAATAACATAGAAAGTGGGGGGAAACTTTTTGGGACACCCTATACATTTGTGATATACTGCATTAAAAACAGGACTGGGAAGTAACTAAGTAGAAGTACTTCGTTGCTGTACTTAAATAGACTCTCTAAGTATCTGTACTTTACTTGAGTATTTATTTTTATGGAAAAAATTTACTTTATACTCTTTACATTTATATAAATATATGTACTTTATACTCCTTACATTTATATAAATATATGTACTTTATACTCCTTACATTTATATAAATATATGTACTTTATACTCCTTACATTTATATAAATATATGTACTTTATACTCCTTACATTTATATAAATATATGTACTTTATACTCCTTACATTTATATAAATATATGTACTTTATACTCCTTACATTCTCTGAAGAGAGTCATTACTTTTTCAAACTAAACAAATGCGAGTGGTTTCATGGGGGGGGGGGGTATCAGTGAAGGACAGAAATTGTGACTTTCTATGTCATAATTATGACTGATTTCATAATATATTATTTCGTATCTGATAATTATGCATTTTACCTCATAAGCTATTATTTTATATTTAATTATAACTTCTTCAATTTTCCCAAAATTTCCTATCCGTATCCTATGAAGTTTAGGAACAGATTTATTGTGGTTAATGTTCTGCTACACAGTGAATTCACAATCAGCCCAAACAATGAACAGGACAGAACACAGAGCTCCCACAGGTTATTAGGGGTAATAGAGGTCAAAATGACCCCGTGGCAGAATCACTGGTTTTTGTTTTTTTCTCGTCTTTGTTGTATTTCGTATTCTCTCAAACCCTTGTGGAAAAGTCATTCACTGCGAGACATTGGAGTTTTGTTCAGTTACATGTAATTTAAGATGAGAGAGGTTACAATGACCTCGTGGTGGTTCTAGTGTTAATTATTAGTGACTATCATGTAGTAGTTTTCAAGTATCTGGAGATCTCTCTCGATATATATATATATATACACACATACATACATACACATACACACACACACACACACACACTAGGGCATTAACAGACACGTCGACTCCCGAAGCACAAATCAACTTAAATTCTGTCATACACACTTTATATTCTTTCGTTTCTGAAATAGGGACAGTTCCGACTCAGATGTAGAACACAACTAGTACAGGTCAACTTCATAGTCGTTATTAAGTCCACTATGCACAGAGAAAAACTGTTTCTCATCTTCCTGAGTCTAGCAGAGCACACGCTCACCCCAGACTGCAGGTGTAGATTAGAACATAGGCCCAGACACCAGGTTCAGGGTGACGTACATAGAAGTGTGGTGGTTCTTTTTTGAGTACTAAAATTATTCATTTTTATTTTAAAAGCTTTAACACAAACTCTGAACTATACTTTTGAGGATACCCAACCCTAAGTGCTAAGAACCACAGGTTATATATGTGTAGAGTCAAAGATACTCTACAAAAGCTGTTTATTGTACAGATACAACCTTGAGGATAGATCAACTACCCTGTCTTTTATACCCTTTGGGTGGTGGATGGACTACTATTTTTCACTATAAATAAAATAATGGAATGTAGTATTTGTTAACCTCACTGCAGTAGATGCCCCTAGCAGCAGCAAATCTAATTTATTCCTACCTCAGATGGCCTAGTTAGGCTCAATGTAACTTTTGGCTAGATTTCCCTGAAACTGGCCGACGACTCACAGTGAAGTACAGACTAAGAGGGCGGGCTTAACAAAGTGATGACAGAGCTGCGGTGATTCGTAGAGAAAGAACCAGAAACAACAAGAGAAGAACAATGACAATAGATGGTTGGCAAGTAGGTGGTGATTCCCTTTTATCAAAGATGAGTGAAGAATGTGAGAAAACGTCAGCAATCTTTTAATTCTTTTTACAGAAGCGACAACAGTCGTTAAGCTCCATAATCTCCAATTTTGTTTAGTCATTCCTAACTTTCTCCGGAATCCTCTGTGAACTTTCCAGCATCCAACTACATCATCCTAAATATTATGCTGATTGGTTGTCGTACCGTCCTATTGCATACAGAGGGATTTGAAAGACAACCTTTTAGCCCCGCCTCCCCTGACTATGAAGCGTTCCTAGACCTATACATGTAATGAATGGGCATAGCGTGGCTAGGTTAGTATTTTTCCACCGTCTTATACTTCCGTTTTTTTCATAACTTGTTGCATATTTTCAGTCTCCTTGTGGTGGCATCCATGTTTCTTCCCTTGTCAACAGCAAGGTGAAATTGGCAAATCACCAACCACTAGATGCTGGGGATGGGCCATATATCTTGTCAGTGGCTTTTGACACCTGGGTTGTTTTTGCATAGACATGAAGACATGAAAAGTGTCCATCAGAGCTCCGGTTCTGTCATAATGCACCAGCCCCAAGTCTTTGTCATAAATCACACATTAGAGGCTCCCACTGTAGCAGTACTGGGCCTTGGGGTTTTCTAGTGTTAACCCAGTATTGGACTTGGACCAGCATTAGGAGTTCACATTAACCATTGATTATTCCCCTTTTGACAAGAGTCATTGAGCAGTCAATTAGGCGAAGGGGGGGCGGGGGGGGGGGTTGACCAGAGAACCAGAGACAGACCGAAGATGTGGTCCGACCAAGAGGCAGGTCCAAAATCAAGGAGCAGAAGATGAAATGGGGTCAACTGAAAACCAGAACTGTACTGTGGTTCAGATGGTAGATGTGGTTCAGGTAGGGAGGGGTCAGGACTAGAGAGAAGCAGAATAGGTGAGGGACTAAACAGGTCAGAAAAACACTAACAGGAAGAACAAACACCAGACAGTCTCACATGAAGCAGAAGAAACAATCTGGTGGAAGACTATACACACCTCCACTGATGAGCAGCAAGTGTGCTCACAGGTGAAAGGAATAGACTGAGGAGGAGGAGGAGGAGGAGGAGGAGGAGGAGGAAGAAACTAGGTGAAGGTTCACACACAGAGACAGAGAGAGAGAGATTGTCTGTTTCTTTTTCAAAATGACTTTTTTTACTTCAATGTCAATTAATTTGAATGATTATGGATTTTTATTCTTTGTTAAAATTATATATATTTATAAGTATATTTTTTTTTTATTTTGCATCATGGTGTACCTTTACATCATCAGGTTCAATCTCAACTTAATCGAAAGAGCAATTTTTATAGAGAAAACTGACAAAAACAGAACAGACTGAGCTGCAAATGCTTTTTTTTTTTTTTTTTTTTTTTTTTTTTTTTTACTTCCAATAAGGAAATACATGTTTTGTTTTTCTAAGCACAGAATTTATGGTTTTCACATTATCCATTTATATTACAATGGAAACATTAGAAATGGTAAAAATGTCTTTCAGAGATGCATTTCATGTCTGTTCTTTAAAATGTAAAATAAATAATGTATCATTTAAATATTTTTTTTTTAAAAGTCCTTCAATGGAGTTTTTCATTTAATAACACTTTTTCTAAAAACTTGAGTCAAAAAAGACAAATATGCTGCCCCCCCCCCCCCGCGTACTATTACTATTTGAATAAACAATGGGTGTATTTTTACCTCCCTTGTCAATAACATAGTTTTCTTCAAACAAAACAATCTGAAGTGTATAATTATTGAAATACCATCCATTAATAATAACATCATCATGCTAGATTGCAGCAGCTTGCCAGATTTATTTTTCTTTCCATTGCAGCAGAGTAAGTAAATATTGGTCTTGTTTTTAATCATTACAGGTGAAGCAGATTTTGTGACAGACTTGTTGAAAGTTTCTAGGCGAGCGTGGCAGCAGCGAACGCCGTCTGCTCAGCAACAGTGAAGAGGGAAAATCTGACATGAGCTCTTCTTAGAAATCAACCTGGTTTGTAGATCTACAAATGAGCAGAAGTGACAAAAAGGTCCACTCACACATCACCATATCCACTCACTCCCTGCGTGTTCCCTTCACGATGAGCTTCACTGAAGCTGAATTATTTATTTAGTTTTAATTGAAGGTATGTGGGTTTTACAACTGGGCTTTGGTTTATTGGTGGAATTTAAGAGTAGAGGTAAACGTCAGAGGATGAAAAAAATTTAGGCTAGGCTAATTAATGTTAACACAACGGTAACAGTGGAGGAAAAATATTCAACCAGGTCCGTTTACATGACCATAGACTGTATATAAGTTCGTACTTCTTCAACCCTCACGTCATTGTGCTAAGCCCGCCCTACAATATCGCTACACAAATGGAGCGTTGTGATTGGACCGGTGAAATTGAACCGATCCTGGCTGAGGCTCTATGGCAGTGTTTCCCGACCCTGGTTCTCAAGGAACAATATCCTGCATGTTTTAGATGTTTCCCTCTTTAAACACCTGATGGTCATTATCAGTCTTCTGCAGAGCTGGATGATAGGCTGATCATTTAAATCAGGTGTGTTTGGAGAGGGCTGCATCTAAAACATGCAGAATAGTGTGCCTTGAGGACCAGGGTTGGGAAACACTGCTCTATGGAGCGTCGCTAGACCAACGATTCAGGCAAAAATATTTTTTGCCACTAGAGAGGGGCTAGTTTACAAGGCTAGGCGTTTTGAGTTTAATGTTGAAATTTCAACATTAATCTCATCATAGCAAAAATATTTTTTTCTTGACATGTGGCCCTAATACTCTATCGTAACAAAGACTCATGGATGTGAATAAAAGCTCAGTGTGTGTGATTATTTATCATTTGTTGTTTTCCTACAAAAGGATAAGGACCAGTCCAAATCTCAGACTTGCACAGCATCAAATCCAATTAAGATCATGTCACATCATCTCATATTATACAGTTTTATCTGATTGTAAAGTCAGTCGTCGATGTTTTGATGCAAGTATAATTGCACTGATCGAGATGCACATCCCTACTGTACATCTACAGTTAGACAACTTCAAAAAGCAAAGAAAAAAAGGAAGACTGAGCAAGAATTGGTTTATCTCTATGTAATCCCAGCTGAATCCAGGACGTCGTTTCCTCTTTGATGCAGCTGATTCACTTCACAAATAATGCATGTGTTGTATACAGGGAATAACTCACTTCCCATGGAAAATGGATACGGGTGACTGCATGACAGGTTGTGTATGTAGAGGTTTCAGAGTCTGGCTAGAGCTGCAGAAGCTTGTGTCTGGTCTTGAGGGAAGAGAAAAGTTCAGAGAGAATTAATGTGTAGGATCATTGTTTCTTCTGCTGCGTGGTGAGTGTCTCGAGTAGCAGAGGAGAGAGCTCAAGGGGGCAACACGTGTTAGATCCCACTCATTATTATGCAACACAGAGTACAAGAGTAAGCTGGAATTCAATTAACAAGCTTACCTGAAATAGAAAAATAAATGTATTTATAGTAATCAGCATAATGGCTGTGAAAGTTGCTTCTGTATGTTATAGGAGCTCTTTCATCATTATGATCCGTAGACTTTGAGGCAAGAACAAAAAGCAACAGTAATAAAGTCTGGCTTTTTGGAGGCTTTTGTTTATAGATTAAAGGTGAAAGGATCATATCGACCTCCCTGACAGATCTTAGGATTTCAGTAAAACCCAAAGGGCGTTGGATGTACTCGACGAAGCAAAAAAAGAAGCAGGAAGTATTACAGTAGTATTTTGTATGATCTTCTCCAATTTGGTTCTATGGTTTTAAGTCTGTCAGGAGTTCGGGGGGTGTTTGGAGAATGTCTTTGTTTCTACTGGTAAGACGCTCAAAGTGGAACAATACTCACTTTTCCATTGACCTACACATTGCGCATATTTAACTTTTCATTCATTAATTTTCTGAACCTGCATTATCCTCACTAGGATAATAAGGGTCACCGGAGTCTATCCCGGCTACTTATGGATGAAGGTGGGGGTTGGCCCTGGACATGTCCAGAGTTGGTAAAGATACTCATATTCTGTACCTAAGTAGAAATACAGCTACTTTCGTGAAAAAGTATTATACTTATACTAATAAAGTAGAAGTATTGATTCAAATTATTTACTTAAGTAAAAAAAAAAGTACAACTTCTCAATTGTAAGAATGTAAAAAAGCAAGTAGTAAAACTGCAATTTTTTTTGCCAGCAATGAAACAATATTTATTTAACCAGGAAAATCATAAAATTTTCAACAGTATGCAAAAATAAAGGCCTTTAAATTAAGTTACTGTGTGGTTACTGGCAGAAAATTTTGGGAAAAAATGGGGGGGGGGGGCACGAGTTTATTCTTATCTTGATTTCAAATTTATTAATTCCTCTGCCATGGAAAAAATTAATCCCTCTTTAACATTATTCCTGTCATTCTGAATATTCTGCTCCTGGTGTCGCCATAATGACGCACATATTCCACTGACGGCATTAGTTTGTCGATTCCTATGGTTGATTCAGTCGAGCTGCTGCTTCATAATTATCATAGAAAGAAAAGCAAAAATCACATGTAGTATCTGTTCCAACATGTTGATCGTTGAAACAAACGCAAAACAGGAAGTGGACGCAATTGTTTTCTTCCAGTAGACATCCAGACGTTAAGTGGCCTTTCTGTCCAATCAGAATCATCTGTACCTACAGCTCTTAAAGCCCAATTAACTACAGCAGAATACAGCTATTCCCATGGAAACATTTATTTGGAATTAACATGTCTATGTAAACACGAAGTAAATGGCTTTAATTCTGAATAAAAATTTGAATGAAAAAAAGTATATATAGCTACTATGGTGCTAACGAGGCCCAGTCCAGTCCCAGATGAGACCGAGAGCGGAACATGGTCTGAACACCGGTGACTCAAGTCCTACAACATTACTATCATCACAGTCAGTAATTATTGCTGCTGTTTGTGTAGGCACGTTATGTTCACTCCACAGCATTATTATTAAATATGACATTTCAAACGCTGACGCTTTTCTCTAAATGTACAACTAATGATTGGTTTATAGCAGGGTTTTCTTTATTAAATGCCATGGTTTAATGACATTCATCTACTTTCAGCAATGACAGATGAGTTTAACATCTACCTATCATCCAAAAAAAGACCTGTACAAAAATTAGAAACTTAAAACACATTATTGGATGAAAATGTCTTATGTTGACGAGCATGATCTGCCAGTGCAGTAAAAAAATTGCACTAATCATCAACGTATTATTGGACCCTATAATTCTTAATTTACGCAAAATATATTTGTTTCAAGTCTGCATAGTGATGCTATAGTATATACAGTGGTGAGAAAATGTTTTTGGACACCCTTCAGTTTTACACTTTTCAATATTATGAAATATGTGCAGAATTTTTTTCATTTCAAATTATTTGTATTGTATATTGTTTAGAATAAAAAATAAATAATTGACAATTTCACCATGTTATGTCATGGATGTTTTTCTGCTGAAACATCCAGAAGGGAACATGTTGGTGTGGAACAATACTGGGCAAATTTCAGTGACTTATGAATGATATTTAATGTAATATATCACAAATGCATGGATTCCAAAAACTCTTTTCCTATCACTGTATGGTTGCATGAAAATGGAATGAGTCAATTGATGCATTTCAGCAAAACTACATAAAACAAGTAAAAATCTATTGACGGTAATCTGTAGACATTTAGTCATTTGTCCTCATCTATGTTGAACAGGTCGTTATTGCAGGTCGTGATACAGTCATGTAGAGTATGTGTAAATGTTTTTCATTCATTCATTTTGTTTTTGTTGATATTGTTTGTATGATCAAGATAAATTAAAATAAAGAGAGGAGCATGCACACACACACACACACACACAAAATACAGCTTTGTGTAAGCCACTTTGAGGCAGAGTTTAAATAAATAGGCTCATTCACAGGGAGACTGAAGGTTGAGTAGCAGTATCATGCTAATTTGGCGGGAACATTTTATTTTTAATGAACAGTTGTTGGTCAAAAGTTTTCAGTGAACAGCCTTCGGTGAAATCTCATTAAAAGATGTAAAAGCTATTTTATTCGAGGTACAAGCCCTCTGAGTTTATAGATCAAATAACTGAAAAAAAAAACAGGTAATTACTAGGATTCCAGCAGGTATTTTAAAAACTGGTGAAATAAAGCACCTTTGTAGATACATCAGAAAGCTTTAGTTTCTGCTACAGTAAAAAAAAACCATAACTGCACTTGTGCTAGCAAAAACAAATGTGCAAAAATCTAAGAAATTTTGAAGGACAAGTAAATGGATATATTTCGGTATCTGGCACTTTGACAACTTTTTTTAGACCCAATGTAAAAAAAAAAAAATTTTAAATAAAAATACATTGATATATTTCACGTGGTCAGGATTTGTAGAAGACGCTGCTCATTATAAACTGCTGTTATAACCTAAATAAATGCATCTCTTTGCAGAGAGGAATATTTCTAAACCAAAAATATCAACCTCAAACTATTGTAATCTATTATATAATTCAAAGTAGATTTTTACTCAATGAAAAAAATGAGGATCAGTTATAGTTTACAGCAGAGGATGGTACAGAAACAGATGAAAACAGGACAGACAAGCATTATGGTGACGGCGCACCAGTCAGAGACACATAGTAAAGACACACTTAATAATTATAATAATAAGAACAGCACCGAGCGCGCAAAACCCCCGTGAAGGCAGACCCCCCCACCCCTCCCCTCAATGAAAGGAGGTCCACAAAACAGGTTGTCTGTCTGTCTGCCTTGTCCAACATAACTCTCAAAGTTATGGACGGAAA
This sequence comes from Siphamia tubifer, assembly GCA_020466265.1. Lineage (NCBI taxonomy): Eukaryota > Metazoa > Chordata > Actinopteri > Kurtiformes > Apogonidae > Siphamia > Siphamia tubifer. The sequence continues at coordinate 6,775,918 of CM035799.1, forward strand.
CTTTCAGGATAGTTTGGGAATGACACAAAGACCAATCGATTTTTGTGAAGATCCGGAAGAGATCCTGGATTATGGATCACTTTGAAATTTTACATTGCGGTAAATGGAGAAAAAATAATTAGAATAAAACAGACAGACAAACAAACAGACAAACAAAAAAGCCGGCAAAACATAACCTCCTTGGCGGACGTAATAATAATAAGGTAATAATGTTCCTACCTATTTCATCCACTGTAACCAGCAGAAGCAGAAGAGCTAGCAGTATAGCTAGCTAGCTAACTCGTCTTCCCGTCCTGGCTGCTGCGTCCTTCATTCTAGCTGTTCTGTGAGTTTACAATAGTAACAGGCTTTGTTCTTTTTCTGTCAAATACCTGGAAAAGGCTCAACTGTCTTCTCAACATTAGGTGGTAGGTTGTGTCGTGTGTAAAAGCGCCAGAATTCAAAACCACCAGGTGACAGATGACGTCATAATAATCAATGTTCGCGGTTGTCAGACATGGACTGTACCATTTAGTAAAAGAGGGAGGGGGGGTTAAATGACATGATAAAAAAAAAAAACAAAGAAAAAAAGTTGTGGAAATCGACAACCATGTTTAAGTAGATCACTTTAGATAGTCAAATTTTGACATTTATTAGAAAAGTCTAAAAAGTGAAACATTATAAAAAACAAAAAATGTTATTATCAGCCATGGGCCCCTGTCAGTGATCAGGCTCTTAGAACGTTCCCACTTTTTCTCGCCTTTTCCCCTGACTGTACTTTATACGCCTTACATTTATATAAATGTCTGTATGTTATACACCTTACATCTATATAAATATCTGTACTTTATACTCCTTACATTCTCAAAATAGACTTAGTTTTTCAAACCTAACAGATGTAACAGCACCCTAAGAAAACTAATTCACTTCAGAGGGAAAACCCATGGAGGAGAGAAACTGTGACTTTATATGTTATAATTATGACATTTGTTTCATCATTGTGGCTTTTTACCTCAGAATTTTGAGTCTTTTTTCATAATTATGTGTATCTTTTCTCAAAATTTTGAGATTTTATCTCATAAGTACACATTTTTAAAAAAATAAAAAAAATCATTTATGACTTCATTTTATCCCATGATCAGAGTCTGACTTTTTTCCTCCTCCAATTTTTCCAAAATTTCTTGTCCATACTTTTTAGACATGTTAAAGACATATTATTTTTTTTTCCCCAGTTTTACTTCAGTAAAGGAGTTGAATCAGTACTTTTACCGGAGTATTTTTTCCACACAAGTGGCTGTACTTCTACTTACCGTATATAATGTGATTACTTCTGACAAATTTCTCACCATTTGTGATTTTGTGTTTTTTTTAAAGTGAAAATTTCATAAATTTTCTAGTATTTAATTCAGTGATCATATAGATGTTCATAAAAAATCTGATTAAAGTTGATGGGTATAATATCAAAAACTGTAGAAAAAGTTACTTTTTCCCTAATACATACAAACTTTCACTGAGAAAGAAATCCAAAATACAGAGGGTAATATGATAATAAATGGTTATTAATTCCTTAAGAAAAGTCAAATAGAGAGAACAATTCACTAGGAAACTACTATAAAAGCAGTGCTGGATTTTTAAGGGTAAAAACAATAAATGCATATCCCTGATTACTAATACTTCACTATTTTGAGTGCAAATCCTATAAAATGAGTGACTGTAATTGCAGCTTCCTATTATGTCATCTTTAATTTGAGGTGTAGGATGCCACGTAACACTGTATAATAGCCGTTAAAGTGCTTAAATACGCTTAAGGCCTTTGAATGTCAGTGTGAAACATGCGCCCACACGGCCAACACCATTTTACTCCTGTAACAAAACACTTCTGTCACTCTGACACCGTTCACACTGTGTTTTATTTCTGCAGGTAAAGAAAGAAATCCTTTATTCTCTAAATTGCCTGTCAGTGATTAAAAGAAGAGAAAAGCAGATTGTAACGTCATTGGAGTGCCTTTTGTTTTCTTTCAATGGATGGAGAGGTAATGTCTTGGAATTATTGGAAACTCCAGACAGTCATGTCTTTACTAGTGTATGTAAACTTTTGACCATGACTGTATTTACAACAATTTACAAAAATTTTCTCAGCATTTTTCTGTCAATAAAATAAAAAGGACATGTTTTGTATAACACATGCCAGTTGGGACACAAACACCTATTCCATAACAGCAAAATAATAACACATAATACTATAAACCCAAAAAATGCTGCCCAGAGTTTGACCTTTAATTTCCCAGAAAGCAAATATTTTGGACTCGGAAAGCATAGATTTAGTCCTTTTATACACTATCACTTTTATAGTAGGCATAAATGTCCTACTAAATCTACTGGGGCTTTTACACATTGATAGAGTTGCTGTTTTTGTGCGTTTTATCATTTTAAAGACCAAGAATGTGACAAAGAAAGTCAACAAACTTTCCACGTTGCCACATTCCAGTTGATTCCCATGGTGTCGGACAGATTACTGTCATGAACTGTATGGGAATTGTGCGTTCCCCATGGACAGATACTACGCATCACAACATTAGTCACATGGGTGGAAATCATATCCGGTGTCATCAGCAATGAGCCACAACCCTCTGACGTCCCCTTTGAGGCACCAGGAATGTTGGGTAAATATCTCCTGAGCTGCTGTGGGTTTATTTTCACCTAAACTGACATTTCTTGGGGGTAAGTTCTGTGAAAAAATATATTTGAAATGAACAAAGATGCACCTGTAATCTACAAAAAAGGTCGTCCTTCTCAAACTGGCTGAGATAAGGCAGCTTTAACTGTATTTCTCAGAAAGTCATTTTGGTGCAGTTCTATTTCTGTCTTCAGCTATGACATGTCAATAAGTAAGGCTGTCAAAATTAATGCATTAAATGCTAATTAATTAATTATCATGATTAATCTGGTTAAATATTTTAATGCAATTAAACGGAACAGTTTTTATCTTTTAAGCTGCTTTATTGAAATTGTCAAAAGTGTTGAATAAACATGTTGATTGCTGATATAATCCTGTTTTTATATATACATATGTTTATTTTATCACATTTTTGGTGTTTTTTTCCTCTATTTTTTTTTTTTTTTTTTTAAATGCACACATATACATATGTACCTACATCTGACATAAGCCTTTGTCCTTCATTGTACAGAAGCCAGTGTATGCTAACAGAGGACATGTAAAGGATGATGTTTGGACTCACAGCTGACTGCCTCAGTGCCTTTGTGCTCATCCTCAACAGCAGCAACATGAAAACAGAAGCCTGTGTCCACGGCGTACGTCTGAACACTGACTGAACAGAACTGATGTGAAGAACAAACATACTTTGATTTAACTTTTTAATGACAGTGTGTTTATTGTGTTAATCATCACTGAAGGTCTGAGGCTGGATTCACCAGTAGGATGAACTGTCCCTGTCCTCAACTGATGCACATTCTACTGTGGTTACACTGCTCACTCTGGTGTTCACTCTGGACACTATCTATCTATCTATCTATCTATCTATCTATCTATCTATCTATCTATCTATCTATCTATCTATCTATCTATCTATCTATCTATCTATCTATCTATCTATCTATCTATCTATCTATCTATCTATCTATCTATCTATCTATCTATCTATCTATCTATCTATCTATCTATCTATCTATCTATCTATCTATCTATCTATCTATCTATCTATCTATCTATCTATGTGTACTACAGTGTTTGTCCAGCAGATGGCAGCAGAGTGTCATGTCTTCCTCCTTCAGTTTAATCAGTGACTCTTATACTCCAGCTCCTTTCATTAACACTCAACCACTCCTCACTTTTTTCTCCCACCATTTACATAACAACACTCCATCAGCCACATTCAGTCTTTCAAGGTTAAGGGTGAAATGAAAAAAGACTGCTGAAGAGAATCAAGCTGAACCTCTAATTTTCTCTTCAGTCTAAATGTTTGTCATTGATATGTAAAGAGACGGGGGGTTTCGAACTACACACACACACACACACATTAAACAGACTGGAAGGCAAAGAACACAAATGAACCATTAAATATAAGGCCTTTACACACACTTTATTGTTTTTGCATGTTCGCACATCTTACAGTAATTTATGTGAATGCATGACCACCAGCTCCTGAACGCATCACAGATAGTATGAGTGGAAGTTCTGCTTGTTTTCATGCACAAAGCAATTTTCTGCAAGATATGAAAGACGGATAGAAGCAGGTATAACAGAGCAGAGTTTTTGTTTTCCCTATTGATTTTCTTAGCCTGCACAAACCCCAGGACAGTATTGTGTTTGTCTCGCATCACACCCCAAAGGGCCACATTATCTTGTATAACCTACTGCAGACAACACAGGAAATGTTTATGCTGCTTTTATGTTCCATCCACTGGGTACAGATATACACGTGTGCTCCTCTTTCATCATGTATGTAAAAAAAAAAAAAAAAAAAGCCCATTCTCTTCTTCCTCATTGTAGAGAAAACATCTAAGCCAGGGGTATCAAACTCATTTTAGTTCTAAATTTGACTTAAATGGGCTGAACCAGTGAAATAATAACATAATAATAATACATAAATAGTGTCAAGTCCAAAAATGTTTCTATATTTTAGAGTGAAAAAAGTAAAATTAAATCATGAAATAAAATGTTTACATTGATAAACTATCCTGGTCAAATAATGTGAATAACATTAAACAAATGTAAAAAAAAAAAAAAAAAAAAAAAAAAGCAAAGAAAAGCCTAATTTGAACAATATTATACTTCCGTTTATCATTTCCACATGGTCATTATAAGTTGCAGATCATAGTGGGTCTAAAATATTATAAATATATAAAATATTTCATATCAGGCAGAAAATCGTTAAAATTACACTGACTTCTCTTGAAACTTCATATTTGTTCACAGTTTACTTAAACATTTTGTGACATTATACTTTGTTTTAGTATCAATATGTATGTTACAGTATTTTCTGGACTATAAGCCGCACTTATATATAAGCCGCATCCGCTGTATTTTTAAAAATATAATAAAAAAAACCCAAAACAATCCGCACTGGGTTATAAGCCGCAGATATCTATGTTGAAAAATCAGATATTTACTGCATGTACAGAAGGATTTTGAACTGTAAATGTACTTACATGTTTGTACCTGAACAGATTTTTTCCTAACAGTGACTTTTAACACGGCAGCAACTTTGGTGATTAAAACAGAACTGAACCAAGAGAAAAATAACCAGTATTTACCGTATTTATCTTCATTTCTCCTGTGTTTTAAATCACAAATCACTTTAATTATCTTTGCTTCTGTGTCACAGTTGAACAACCTCAGAAGCTTTGTCACATTTGTCTCCATGACGACAAATGTGAGGGTTCGAAAAATAATTAACAGTTGCTAATTTGTCGTCTGTGTTCTATCTGCTAAAGAAAAAGTAGCGTTTTCTTCTTTGCATTGATTGTTCTTAGTAGTTTTGATTCTAATTTCAGTTAAAGTGCCCCTAGTGGTGGAATAAAAATCCACAGATTAGCCGCACCTTTGTATAAACCTCATGGTTCAAAACATATGAAACTAGAAAAGGACTCTGAGAGCACAGACCTCCGCCAAGGTAGACCCGACCCCCCCCCCCACCTGATCACCCCCAAAAATGAAATCAGTTCTTCCAGTTCCCATTTCCAACGCTGGCGAAAACATAACCTCCTTGGCGGAGGTAAAAAAAAGAAGTAGCGGCTTATAGTCCAGAAAATAAAGTACATTTACAAAGAGTATTTATGGATTATTATGATAGTATTTTACTGGTTCTGACCCACTTCAGATTGAATTGGTCTGAATGTGGAACCTGAACTAAAGTGATTATTAATATCTTAATATCTATTTTTAGATTTCATAAATTGATCTCAAGGGCCAGACTGGACCCTTGGGCGGGCCGGATTTGGCCCCTGGGCCTTATGTTTGACCTAAGCCAAATACACACGTGTTATCTATTATAGTGAGTAAAATATTTTACATTTTACTTTAAGGTAGTCCTCCTCAGGATCTATTTTTTTATTTTATTTTTTTGTGTGGAAATAGTGGGTGTGATTGAAGCCTAATGGGAATGGATGATGGTCATAAGAGCACCTGTCTGAAGATGATAGCCTGAATCAGTATTCTCTTTGCAATGAGAAGTGGAAATAGGCGCTGCAGTTAAGGCAATAGTGGTGTCTATCCTGTGGTCTGTGAAATGGCTCAATCTCCTCAGCCGATCCACACTGTGATTGTTATAAATCTTTTGAAATCACATTATCTTGGCACGACCATTACCGATGATTGTGACTCTGATGCACTGAGAAATATCATAGAAAGAAAGAAAGAAAGAAAGAGAGAGAGAGAGAGAGAGAGAGAAAGAGAGAGAGAGAGAGAGAGAGAGAGAGAGAGAGAGAGAGACAGAAAGAAAGAAAGAAAGAAAGAGAGAGAGAGAGAAAGAAAGAGAGAGAGAGAGAGAGAGAGAAAGAGAGAGACAGAAAGAAAGAAAGAAAGAGACAGAGAGAGAGAAAGAAAGAGAGAGAGAGAGAGAGAGAGAGAGAGAGAGAAAGAGAGAGACAGAAAGAAAGAAAGAAAGAGAGAGAGAGAGAAAGAAAGAAAGAAAGAGAGAGAGAAAGAGAAAGAGGAGAGAGAGAGAGAGAGAGAGAGAGGGGGAGAAAGAGAGAGAGAGAAAGAGAGAGACAGAAAGAAAGAAAGAGAGAGAGAGAGAGAAAGAAAGAAAGAAAGAGAGAGAGAGAGAGAGAGAGAGAAAGAAAGAGAGAGAGAGAAAAAGAAAGAGAGAGAGAGAGAGAAAGAAAAAGAGAGAGAGAGAGAAAGAAAGAGAGAGAGAGGGAGAGAGAGAAAGAAAGAAATAGAGAGAGAGAGAAAAAAAAAGAGAGAAACAGAGAGAGACAGAAAGAAAGAAAGAAAGAAAGAGAGAGAGAGAGAAAGAGAGAGAGAGAGAGAGAGAGAGAGAGAGAGAGAGAGAGAAGAGAGAGAGAGAGAGAGAAAGAAAGAAATAGAGAAAGAGAGAGAGAGAGAAAGAAAAAGAGAAAGAGAGAGAGAGAGAAAGAAAGAAAGAATGAAAGAAAGAAAAAAAAAGAGAGAGAGAGAGACAAGGAAAGAAAGAAAGGGAGAGAGAGAGAGAGAGAGGGAGAAAGAAAGAGAGAAGGAAACAAAGACAGAAAGAAAGATTTTCCCTCTGAAGTGACTTATTTTTTCATACTGTCACATGTGTTTTGTTTGAAAAAGTAATGAGTCTATTGTCAGAATAAAAAGAGTATAAAGTACAGATATTTATATAAATAAAAAGAGTATAAAGTACAGATATTTATATAAATATAAAGAGTATAAAGTATAGATACCTAAAGAATGTACTTAAGTACACTAACAAAGTACTTTTACTTGGTTACCTCTGCTCTGTGTATTCTTCTCATAAAGTCTAAAAATCTCTTCACAATGAAAAAGTTATTTCTAAAAACATGTTGTTTCTTTGTTAACGGTGACCATGTGAAGGAAGTTAATGATTTTTTCCTCCACTAATCATAATTGCACATAATTTTGTTTTTGCCTTCATAGCCAAATTGCCAAAATAAAAGCTTTATAAATGATTTAATTTAAAGTGTTGTTTTGTTAGTTGTAGTTTAATATTGAACACACTTATACATAATTCATTCATAAACAGCTAACTCATGACCTTCATGGTACTCTCCAGAATTTCTCAAAGTTTTCTTCCCAGCATAACAACTATTCTATAACATACAAACGTGTCTTAATTTAATATATACTGACATGTGCAGATGATCGCTATGGAAACATCTGCTTCTTATATTAGGCTTATTATATATATGCAAATGTAAGGCGTCTTATAGATGAATATGAACTTAACCTATAAAGACAGTTTGCTAATTAATGTTTCCTCTATATTATTCCTTAAGTGATTCATCATTCTTTATTCTAATATTATTCTCTTTTTGTTTTGCATTCCTCCAGGGAAACTCAGGCATTTTAATTATATTTCATTACTAATCATACAAACTCAGAGTATATTCAAAGGTTATAATATTATCAAAAACTGAGAAAACTGAAGAAAAAATTTCTTTTTCAGCAAAATATAATATTTATTTTCAAATAATTGTGTTCATTCACGACAGCTTGTCCAACTTCATGGCCTTTACTGGTGGATCAATAGATGTTTTTACCCTGAAAGTGTGCAAATATAATTTGTGCATAAAAATGTACGTGATGGAAAAACAACAATTTTGCCAAGGCTCTGGTTTTTGATTGAAACTATTTGTGCTGCCATGAGTTTTTTTTGTTTGTTTAGTTTTTCTTGTGTAGCACAAATGGTAAATCACTCAAACCTGCAACGAAAAGACCTTTTTCCTGGAACTATAGTCATGTGAATAAAAAACACCAGATGTTGACGGAGGTTACAACAAGTGAAGATTTTTGACAGAAACATGGAATCTTTTTTTTTTTGGTTTTTTTAAAAAATTTTGTACAGAATAGACAGATGATATATAATAATAAAAATAAAGAATATATCTATAAATCAATGTGATATTTGCATTCATCGATTAAAGAAAGGAGTGATAGATGATAGAAAGAAGGAAGGGGAGAAGGGTGAATAGATAGATAGATAGATAGATAGATAGATAGATAGATAGATAGATAGATAGATAGATAGATAGATAGATAGATAGATAGATAGATAGATAGATAGATAGATAGATAGATAGATAGATAGATAGATAGATAGATAGATAGATAGATAGATAGATAGATATACAGTATAGTACACATATGTAATATAAGTTCTTATATTTGATTATGTTTTATCTTAAGTGGTATTTTAAGATATTTTGACTCAAAATGACAAAAATATACTTGGTAAGATTTAAATGTTTGCAGTGTCGAAGGTTGGACTGTTTTTTTTTTCTTCAGAACCGCATTAATTCTTTAACATAGAATCAACACTATAGTGGCTGGTCGGCTGCACATCCATGACGCAACTCTTCTATCCCACCTCGTCCCAAAGGAGATATATTGTATTGTGATGTGGTGACTGCAGAATACTGTTGAACACAATGAACTCCTGCTCATGTTCAAGAAACCAGTGAGGGATGTAGTGAGCATTCTGATATGGTGCTTTATCCTAGTAGCAATCAGAAAGTGGGTCATAAAAGGATGGACAGGGTCTGCAGTAATACTCAGGTAGGATGTTGTGTGTGAATGACGCTGAATGTGTATTAAAGGCTCTAAAATGTACCAAGAGTATTATCCTTCACCATTATCCTCCTAGTATTAGACTGAAATGTATGATACAAGACAGTGATGGATCCAGAAAGATGGTGTTTATTCTGTCATATCACACCATGTTCACACTACAGGTCTTTATATGCCACATTTGTACATTTAAATTCATGTATAATAAAAAGAACATTATATCTGAATAAGTGAATATGTAGTTATAATATAGAAGAATAAATAAAAAACAATATTATCAGGTTTTGCCTATTTGTAATTAACAAAAGTTGTCATGATTAGGAGATAATAGCGCATTAAGTAAAGATTATACTTGTAGTAAATAATAAAAATGCACACAAATAGTATAGTTTATATTAAAGAAAGTTTGATTATGTAAAGATTATTGTGTGAGGTGACTGAAAAGTGGATGATAAGGGTGTACATGGATGATTCGTATTATTGCAAAAATGTAAAAATAAAATTCAATAAATGAAAACAATGTGTTGACGAAGGAAAGAAAACTGAATAAATTTAATTTGGAGTTTCTCAAAAGAGTGTGGGAGTCAATAAATTATATTACTTCCCACTTCGAATGCAAGTAATTTTGTTTGCCTGGGTTGTTCTGTCATCAGATGATTTCATGTGCTCAAAATAAAACCAAACATATATATATATATATGTGTGTGTGTGTGTGTGTGTGTGTGTGTTCGTATTCTTGTTTGTTTTATGTATATGTTTTGGATATTTTATCAAATTTTTTGGTATTTTAGAAGAGTTTTTGAATTCATTTGAGTTTTTCATCACTTTGTTGATGTTTTTTTTTTGTGAATTTTAATAGATCTTCTCAATTTTTTTTTCTCGACATGTTTTATGTTACTAGTTTATTTTTGTGTAGACAGAACAGAACAGTCGACCGAAGTGTTTTGATTATGATTCATCAAAATTAATCCAAAGCAACACTGTGATTAATCTAAATAAATATTTTATCACACATTTTGTGTGTGTGTGTGTGTGTGTGTGTGTGTGTGTGTGGTTGTTCACAGTATAATTCAAAAGCCATCAGACTCATGTATGCACAGTCTACAGTCCTAGATATATATTTCAATATATGTGACCCACCACCACCAAACCAGGAAATCCAAACTGAGTTATCTGTGTATCTTGGTAGAGTGGAAACTAAGGTTTAAGATGGTGAAAAAATTATGTTTCTATCACAAGTAGAACCAAAGTTATGGTAATTTTAATATCCACATTTGGACATATTTTGCAATTTGCATATTTTTAGAAATTGTCCGTTAAAGTTTTGGACTGTTTTGGGGTAGGAAGTCCTTAGCAACGCATAATAATTCGTATCCGATTGACACAAATTATTCACAGATGTTAAAGGACACTCTGATGGACATGTCACAGAAGTTTTATATATTATAATAATAGGACAGAAGTGTGACGTATTATAATCATTTGGCTTACACCATTGGACAGAACATTCAATATAAGCTTTTACCTCGTACCAAACACTTGGGTGTTTACCCACGGAACGGAGATCGTTTTGTTCGGCGAAAAGAGGTGGAAGTCGTCTTTGTCTTTGCTCAGCAATCCTTAAACTTTTGTCGCCGCTTAAATAATTGACCCAATAAACACATTTATTGATTGGATTTCAATGTAATGACCACAGGAAGTGAACATAGAGGTGTTAAGGTACCGTTTTTTGATAAGATGTAAACACAAATAAAAAATCGCCTTCCAGCCTAAATTTGGCTGTAGCTCTGAATAGGTTAGCGCGACTTATACCTGGTTTCGTGCTGAGCAGTCACATATATAACTTAATATAATGAAAGCCATGACATAAAAAAACCCCAAACAAAACCCCCAACTCCTAACACAAAGTTGTGGTGGATGAGGTGAGGGATCCACTACAATGTTTAATACAAAATACCATCAAAATCTGTAAAATGTAATCATGATATCCCACAATGTGTTGTTTTTTCTTTTTTTTTTCTTTATTTTTTGTAATTCCTACTGACTGAGTTCTCAGCTGATAAGAGCATCACTCCTCAAACGAACACTCACTAATGCAAAGAGCTTTAATTAAATGCAGTGACTGGATGTAATGGTTAAACTGCACATCACCTCAGGCCCGTCATCCAGAAATGACTCTAATCTATGTATCATGGTCACGAGAGGTACTTCCAGAACGACCCTGCTCTCTTAAGACATGTTATCCTCTATTAGAGCTGCCTTACACCCACCCAAGACATCCACTGGTGATTCTTAATTAAACATGATTAGTGCAGGCTAAGTCTTCATTTCTGTCTTGATAAGCCATAAGAGCTCTCTTGGGTAAAGGAAAAGCTAACATGCGGGTGTGTGTGTATGTGTGTGTGTGTGTGTGTGTATGATTATCTTTAAGCTTGGTTCCTCGTGCCCTTGTCCGTCCTTAGCGGCCTGTCCTTAGCAGACAGCGACGCCCCAGTGCGTTGAGGAAACATTAAAACCACCGTTGTGCTCGTCCAAACTCTCTCATGTTTTTTGTCTCTCAGCTTCAGACAGCGACACCCTAAGCTGCGTTGCAATTAAATTGTCCACATTCAGGCTGCGTCTCCAAAAGGACAGTTACCATATGCTAATTTGGCAAATGAAAGCCTGGCGAATTACTTAAGGGAGTGGACTATATGTAAGTTTTATTACTGCTAAGGCAGATGGTTAATGACCCTCAACAATGATAAAATCTTTTATAATGATCAAACTGTAAGAACTGTGGGGAGGGGAAGCCGTAAATGGAGGGAAGGAGACAAATTATTTAACAGCCCTTTTGTCTACAGAGCTGAAGAATATGACAAAATCATGTAGACTACACGGCCCTTAACGTCACATGTTTCAGTGTGGTCGGAAATTCACGGCAGCGTTCCTGACTGACAGCTGGAGACAGACGGAATCTTTAATATTGAAGGTACTTTCATGTTTCTTAAAATATTCAATGTAGCTAATTAAAATGCTCTATTTTGTATGCCGAAAACATGCAGGAGCTCCCAGAACAATAGCATGGCTATGAATAGTGCACCTGGTGTCTCATTGTGCCTGAATTATTTTTATATCTGCAAGCAAAGATAAAAGGCTTTTTAGTCACGCTGAATTTCTTAACGCACCAAAACATTGTGATCTATGACTCCTTTGTCCTCTTTAGTCCTGCACTTTGCACAGAAATTCATTTATTATTGCAATGTAAATATGATAACATTATCTATACGCTCTGTGTCATCTCTTAAAACCACTTCTTCAGCTAATAGCCTTGTAAGAGCGGCGTGCTGTGAATAAGTCCTTCTTACTGCAAAGACCATCAAAACCTCCCAAAGACAAATCACTTCAGGGCTTTTCATTTATGAAATTACCCTTTTACTTTAAGTGCTGTGATGAGTTTGCTCAAAAGTGAACAAACTGAGAATGTATTTTTCTTTTTTTTTTTTTCTTTTTTTTTTTACCATGTAATCATAATTCCCCTTCAGCATGCCTGTAAAGTAACCTGGGTTTGTGCCTTGAATTGAAGCTTAGCCCTTCCATGCATGAATTATTAAAAAAGACTGGGAAGACTCTAAAACAAGTCCAAATGGAGTCTTTTCAGCGGCCATCTGTTATGATGAGGTGAAACAACTGTCCACTGGTGACACTGCACATTTATACATTAATATACACTTCAATGGTTCAAAGGTAAACTTACTTTATTATCATAAAGGGGATGCTAGGGGTATTGGGGTTTTTGGAGGTGAGACGTTCTCAGATCGGACCCAAATGCAGACAGCACACAAAATACACTACAGTCTTCTGTTTAATAAACAGAGAAATAAAACAATGTTCAAAGGAATAATGCTCAAGGGGAAGACGAGGTCCAAAGCAGGGTTTGATGCCGGGGAGTCAGAAACAGGAGGCGGGGTGCGTGGTCAGAGTTCGGAAGCGTGGTCGGGGACAGGCGGAGGCTCAGATCCAGGAGTCAGAGACAGTAGCGCCGTCAGACGGAAGCAGGGTCGAGGTCGGAGGCAGGCAGAACTAGGTCGGGAACGGAACACAGGTAAAACACGGGAGAGCAGACAGAATAACACGGTGGAAGGTGTTGACTGGCAAAGGACAGACACACAGAGCAGGCTTATATACAGTCACCTGATCACTCACAGGTGACAGCAATAAGAATTAGGACAGAGACACACAATCATGACAGGGGGAGGTTTTGTGTGTTTGTCCGCAACTTTGCTCAAAAACTAATCGACAAATTTTCATTTTAGTCCGTTATGGTCCAACTGATTTTGTTGCCCGCATCTGCCCAGGCTGGGATCCCACCTCAGCCTCACGCACGCCGGCCACCACTTTCATTACGTCGTGTTGTTTCTGGGAGACCCTCTGACTCACGTGTGCATTAGACTCCTGTGTTTCAAGATGGGTGGGGTAGGTTGCCGACATCGCAGCTGATCCCTGGCGCCTGTTGGAGCTATGTGGGCTGGTCCCGCCCTGGCTATGACACACAGTTGGTGTGCCGGGGGATAAGGGGTCCCAGTTCTTTTCAACTTTCACTTAAGGTATGTGTTGACTATCAGTCTGGTGTCAGTATTTAGCCTCAGATGGAGTTTAACACCCGCTTTAAGCTGCATTCACAAACAACCTGACTTTGAAAAGATCAGACCTGGGGTGATAAAAACTAAAGCAAATCACGGTCATAACGACCAATGCAAGCTTTTTTCTGTGGGAAAAAAACACCCCCCTCTTTTTATTTATTTATTTTTTTTAATGAAAAGTCTAAATTATGAGATAAAAAGTCAAAATAATGAGATAAGAAATCTAAATTATGAGGTAAAAAGTCAAAATGATGTGATAAAAAAGTCAAAATTATGAGATAAATAATCCAAATTAATTCAATAAAAAGTGAAAATTCCAAGTCACTAAACACAACCAGAATTAATCCATATATAAATCACTGGATTAGAAGGCACACTGGAATTTTTGGAGAAAATTAAAGTCTGTTAAATGTGCCTTATAGATAAATAAAATGTAGTAAATAAATGTATAAATATATAAATGTAGTAACTGTGGCACAGCTGTTAGAGCCAACATTTTTGGTTGCAGTACTTCAGAAACTGCTGATCGACTGGGACTTTAATCGACAACCACATCTAGGGTTTGTAGTGAATGGTGCAAAAGGCAGAAAATATCCAGTGAGCAGCAGTTTTTTGGCTGAAAATGGGAAGTTGATGCCAAAAGTCAGAGGATGGTGGATTGGTTTGAGCTGATGGAAAGGAAAAAGAAAGTCAAATAACCACCGGATACAACTGAGACACATTAAAAAGTAACTCTAAAAGCACAACATGTGTAACTGTGAAGCAGATAGCAGTGGCAGAACATCACCCCAGGTGCCACTCCTGTCAACACAGGACAGGAAACTGAAGCCACAGTTCACACCAGTTCACACAGGTTCACTGGACAGAAAAAGGTTCTGCTGGTTTGATGAATGTCAGTCCATGCACTCACACTACACACATATATGATCCATAGCTGACTGTTATGACAGTATTTAACCCATTAATGCCTACTGTCTCAAATCAGTCCCTCCAGGATTTCATGGGACTTTTTTTGAGATTGTTTGGTCCTAAAATGTCTGATGTTGCAAAACCTTTTAAGAAAACTTGTGATGAAAGTTGCAGTGCTCTTTTGTAGGCTTTTGTTGTGGGAGGAAATGAAAGTTGCAATAAATAGTTCCCTTTTTGTAAACAAAATTAAGTAATATTCCAAATATTTAGTGATTTGGTCCTCAAAACAACCTTTTACCGAGATGGCAAATTTTAAGAGGATTACAAAAATACAACTATATATATATATATATATATATATATATATATATATATATATATATATATATATATATATATATATATATATATATATATATATATATATATATTTATTTATTTATTTATTTATTTTTTTTTTTTTCAAATGCACCTGTTGGTTCAAAGGTTAAAGTTCATATGACCTCACAACACTACATGAAGTTATAAAACATAAAATAAATGTCTCAGCCAGTCAAAAATCCCCATTATTACTTGTACTGTGTACTGTGTCATAGAGGCAGTTTCTTCTGACAAAAATAGAACAAAGATACTGAGATATTAAGACAATCTTTGAAATACGGCAAATAAAATATTACCTGGGTGACAAAAATGCAGTATAAAAAGTACACACAAGTACAAATGCACCTTTTGGTACTACTGCATTATTTTAGTCGTTCAAATGTGAACTGCTGCCGAACACATGTTGCTTCGTACTGTAAGGTAAACAGGAAAAGGTGGAAGGAGCTTCTCAAGACATGGCAAATGATTGGTCATATTTTGCTGGAAAGTGGCTGTGATTGGTTAAAGTGACAACATCTGAATTCACAGGGATTGACTGAATTTGTGTTGAAGTTGCAAATCGCAACATTGTGAATTTCTGGAGGGTCTGTTTTATATTTCATATTTGGTTCTAAATCAGATATATATCTGATATCTTGCAACGTAACTTCTGTGTGAACATTCACATCACATTTCATCTGAGTTTCACATCATTGCAATAGAACAAATAACACCATTCTAAGTTAGGAGGTGGAACAAGATCAGTCAAGATCAGTGTGTGTCATATGACATCATGTCTTCTTTTGTGTACACACTGGGAAAAAATATAAACCTTACCAAGTGTATTTTTCTCATTTCTAGTCAAACTATTCCATCACACTGAAAATAAGACATAATCACCTAAAGAGTAACTTTTTAGGGAGATATAAGAACAGATTTTTAGACAAGTGATCTACATTTGTGTAAGTTTTTTACTCGTAACTGCATGTTTTTGCATTTCATTACACCTGGGGTCCAGGAGGTTTAATGAAACTGACCGTGTTTACCCTGAAAACATTGTAATATAGAAAAGAATAGAATAGAATTTGATGCAAAAAGCTTCCCATTGCACCGATAAAAAAATAAACAAAAATTATTCAACATAAAAAAGCAAAAACAAAACAATTACTCTATATCATGGAAAAAATTGTTAGACGACCTTCATTTTCTTATTCATTTTAAAGCCTGGTACAATGAAAGGTACATTTGTTTGAACTAATATGATGATTAAAAACAAAGACAAGGCAGACCTCTGCCAAGGTTTGATATGACGTCATATGAAAAAAGGCAAAAACAAATTAGACCAAATCATCAAATTAGGCAGTTTATTTATTTGCTGAATTAAATCAAAACTAAACAATCAGAAAAACCAAATTAAACCAAATTAAACCACATTAGGTAAACCAGTAGAATCAATGGAGTAGGATGTGCCAAACCCAAACATGTACCTGTGTTGACATCAGTGTATTGGTAAAAAAAAAATCTACTAATACTTTATATAATTAAATATTTAATATTTATTCAACTCAATTATATTTAGGCCTAATAGTGGTTGGTTAAGATAAACCTCATCTCATTATCTTTTCATTATTTTAATACCATAACCATAGTTTTCCATCAGTTACAGTTTTACAAACTATTTCAGCATTAGATGACTTTTAATATTACAGAAGTCGCAGGTCAAGAGCATCGTGACCTGAGAGGCCACATGACACTAAAGGGGGAGCTCAGACACACCCTCCTGTCGACCCCTCCTCTGTCCCTTGATCAGTTCTTCCTGAAGGACTTGGTGTCGTCTTCTTCTGGAGGCTTCTAAGCGTTGGGGGTTGTCCCTTCCCCCACATGTCACCTCTGTTTGTCTGTATGGAAATTCACTGTGATCACTTTTACACAGTCACCTTTAAACTCCAAATAGTACATTTATACATTAATATTTTTATATAACACACCAGGTTAAAGAGAAAGAAAGAACCCACAGAGAGAGGAGCAGCAGGAGCTTCAGTAACATCTCCTCTGAACACAGGTATTGATCATTGATCTGATCAGGTATAGAGGTGACGGGCTGAGAGGAGCAAGCACTGGTGTCGTACTATCACAACATACATGAGCAGTGATTTAAATATAAGAAAGTAGATGATTTTCCATAAAAAACATCAAATAAAGATGATTATATTGTAATAACTGGTGATAAATCATTCAGGGAAGGTTAAATAGAGAGAAAAATAAGCATTTCAGAACTGATATAGAAGTTAGACTAGGTCAAATTATTAAATGTTGTGAGGGTTATACTACAATATCATGAGGCAAAACCTGAAACTAAACTCATTAAAATGTTCCAGATATTGAATTAGAATCGACTGATTTCACTTTCAACAGCTACATAAAAGCAGTGCACAGCAACTTATCGTATTTATCTCAAACATTCAATTAAACTCAGGGCTTTGTGTCAGAAGTCGACCTTGAAAAACTCATTTGTACTTTTATTTCTAATAGTGTTGAAAAAACTCAGCTGGTGTTTTGACTGAACTGTGAAAAAGACCAACAGTGTTGAAAATACTTGATCAAACTGCAGCCACAGAAGCTTTTAAAAAGTGGAAATCCACTCATTTACAGGAACCCCTGCAATATGCAATAATAGATTAATTCATATATAAAAAAAAAAAAAATAAAAAAAAAATAAATAAATAAAAAAATGTTCCTCTCGCCCCACCTGGGCGGTGTCTCCTTCAGACTCGGGTCCTCTACCAGAGGTCTGGGAGCCTGAGGGTTCTGCGCAGGATCTTAGCTGTTCCTAGCAATGCGCTCTTTTGTACAGAGATCTCTGATGTTGTTCCTGGTATCTGCTGGAGCCATTCTCCCAGCTTGGGGGTCACTGCCCCTAATGCTCCGATCACTACTGGTACCACCGTTGCCTTCACACTCCACATTTTCTCTAACTCCTCTTTCAGCCCTTGGTATTTCTCAAGCTTCTCATGTTCTTTCTTTCTGATGTTGCTATCACTGGGGACTGCTACATCTATCACCACCACTGTCTTCTCATGTTTATCCACCACCACTATGTCAGGCTGATTGGCCATCACCATCTTGTCAGTCTGGATCTGGAAGTCCCACAGGATCTTGGCCTGTTTGTTCTCTGTCACCTTTGGGGGGTTCTCCCATCTTGACCCTGGGACCTCCAGTCCATACTCTTTACAGATGTTCCTGTACAGTATGCCCGCTACCTGGTTATGCCTCTCCAGAAACCAGGACACCCTGATGTTAAATTGGCTACTGGAACAAGACATTCATGGAGCAGGGCAGTAATTCATATATATATATATATATATATATATATATATATATATATATATATATATATATACATACACACTATATTACCAACAGTATTGCGTCACCTGCCATGACGTCCATATGAACTTGTCATCCCATTCTTAATCCATACAGTCATATGGGTTCGTCTTTTGCAGCTACAATAGCATCAACTCCTGTGGGAAGGTTTTCCACAAGGTTTAGGGGTGTGTTTATGGGACCATTCCTCCCAGAAGTATTTGTCAGATCACACACTGACGTTGGACCAAAGGCCTGGCTCTCGGTGTGTGTCTAATTCATCCTAAAAGTGTTCTGTAGAGTCGAGGTCAGGACTGTGTTCACATTTATCCACATCAAACTCTCTCACCTATGATGGACCTGACTTTATGCACGACTGTTAACACTAACTTAGCAGCATAAAAATATCCAAAGTTTCTCTCTCTCCCTGTCTCTCTCTCTCTGTCTCTCTCCCTGTCTCTCTCTCTCTCTCTCTCTCACACACACACACACACACTTGCAGAATATAGAAATGTCAGATTAAACTCCATAGATTTTCAGAATGGGATGTCGCTTGCGTGTATTTCAAGGCAGGTGAGCGAATATATTTGGTAATATATATATATATATATATATATATATATATATATATATCTTCTCAGACCACTTGAATTAAAATATATTGACAGAGAATTATGGATGTTCACCAAAACTGCAATGAGTTTAATTTGTCCCTCTTAATTTAAGGAGTTTTTCTCTATTAATCCCAAATACATAGTGTCACAATATGCATAAAATATGTGAAAGGATTGTTTTCAACTAGAATTAGGTGTTTACATGGTCAACTAAAAGAGGAATTAACCTTTACTCTGAATCAACAGGAATAAAAACTGTTATAACAGACCCACTGGCACGAACCAGTATGAGATCATGGCTTACATCCTGAGCTGGAAAAGTAAAGTTAATTTTTTTTTGCTCCTGATTTTGTTTTTTTGTCGTATTCTGTGTTTTAAAATTCACTGTGTGATAAAGAATTATTTTTTTGATTCATTATGTTCATTTACTGTTTTTTTGTTATATTAGAGAAACACTTCCTTTTCTTCCTCCTGACAATGTTAATTATGAAGCGTGTTTAATTTGCTGACACGTTTCGACTACATAAAGAGAAGAGCTAAACTTTTTATTTGATCTTTTTTAACATAATTACCATTCAACTCATGAGCTAAATCATGGCAGGTTGTTTAACAGGTACAAAGCAAAGGTCATGAGATGTGCTTTGCTTGTACTTTAATGACATTTTGAAATGGAAATACAAGTCGAGTGTGGACTTTAGCGGAGGTACATTTGTTAAGAGTTTTCCTGGTAAGTTCACTTTATTCAGATTCAGCTCTTTTATCTTCGGCATTTAGCAAATAACAGTTTGAAAGGACTATTGAAATAGAGTCAGACCTTATCTTTATAAATACATGTCATGTTAAGGTCAGCAGAAAAGAAAAGAAAAGAAAAATTATTGATATATAATACGTATCTAGGGTACTATAGTTCAATTCAACATTTACTAAATTAACTGTATTGAAGTCATTTTTGTCAATGTGTCCCCTTCATGGTCATGACATGAATGTGTTTGAGTCTGTACAAATACAGACGTCACATATCCAAACAGAATGGCTTTAACTCCTTGAAACCCTTTTAGACTTTGACAGCATTATTGAAGAAAAAATCTGATAAAAAAAAAAAATCCACTGCAAAGGACATCCCATAAAAAAATTATAAACTGCATCTGAAAAGAAATGTTGCATTGTACTGTTTCCAAAAAAAGATTATTCAACATATAATATAATATAATAATTCAACACTTGTTCTTTCCTGGGTCTCAAGAGGATATAATGGTAAATGGTAAAAGGACTGATCTATGGATAAAATAATCCATAGATATATAATACAAATGTATATTCTTCATGTATTGTATTTTTTTTCTTTGTTCGTTTGCTTTAATTCAATATCAAACAAGTCCTAATGTTCCACTACAAAGAATATTTGACAAAATATAAACAATGTACAACATTCCTTTCAACTATAATACTTAAAGGAAATCTATTATACTCACTTTTAATTGTCATTATGTCAGTTGTCAGCACTTACAGAGTAGCTTTGCATGATTTCCAACTCAAAAAACTCCATAGTTATCTCATACCGCCGTTCAAAAAAGTCCAGATCCAAGCCCATTTTTGAAATACTTCGTTTTAGTTTCTGGCCAAACTCACTGTTCTCTGATTGGTCAGCTCAGTGAAGGCTTCCAGGGGGGGCAGAGCGAGAGGCAGACCGAGATTTTCGGGTCCATCCCCATATGTGTATTTGTTTACTGTGTGTTAGCGGTAGGCTAACATAGGCTACTGTACACAGAGATATCAAGTCACACACTCTTTGGTCTTAATATAAATTTCTCTGGTGCGACATTACGTTACAGCGCTATAAACATGATGATGATGATGATGATGATGATGATGATGATGATGATGATGATGATGATGATGATGATGGATTGGACATATATAATCCTTTTTTGGCCACTCAAAGTGCTTCACATTAGTGACTTGTTATTCCTTCACTCTCACATGCACGCTCTGGTGGTGGTAAACTACATACATACCCACAGTTGCCCTGGGGCAGACTGACCGAAACATGGCAGCCCCTCTGACCACCACCAAACATTCATACACCAGTGTGAGTAGCACTGGAGGGTGAAGTGTCTTGCCCAAGGACACATCGGACCAACTAGGACAGAGCGGGATTCGAACCACCAACCCTTCAGTTATGGACCACCCCATGTTCATACATGTTGGACCCCAAGTCTGTCCTGGACAATGAAAGACGAACACATTTTGCTGTGGTGTAAAAATGTCCCAGTTTTAACAGTTGAAAAAACGACCGTCTGTTTTGGGAGGCGTCTTCTCTCTTCTTCTTCTGCAGGTTGGACATGTAATGAACGTTTGAATTATATGCCAGGTGGGTGTGTTTTGGGGCCAGTTCCACTCTGTTTGAGCATTTGTCTCAATTGGACGCTTCAACCTGAGGTCAGGTTTTGTCCACATCTGGCAAACATCTGGCAGCAGTGGCAGGAAACCACATTGCAGGTGTATAGCTCATGTTTTGCAACGTTGCTGATGTTTGCAGTCGACATCCGACATTATAACATTGAATATATGTAGAAAAACACAGATGGGCATAATAGGTCTTCATTAAATTATCATTAAAAAATCATCACAACTTTTATTTTTTTTACTAGATCTCAGGAGGTTAATTCTCTTGTTGTTGTGGGTGTGGATGATTTTCACGAGTTTGCGCAAATGAAAAAGACCAAGAATGAGATACAAACGTTTTAAGGACAACAGAAGGAATATGAAACAGGTGATTAATCTGCTCCAGATGTCACAGGTCACAAGGTTTTGTCCTGTTTGGTCCATTACATCTGTGTTTGGTCTCAACCTCTGTGCTTCACACAAGGACTTGAGTTTAATGGACTATGAGGCCAAACGCCACTGGGGTTTTGGGGAAGTAGGTGACATAAAAACTTCAACACGCCAGCTGAGCAGTGGTCAAGTGGATAAGGGGAGGATTTGTCTTATATAATATGTCAGTTTGAATCCTACAAGGAATAATAAAAATGCAGATGGACTTTACGTTAGAATTAAAGGCTTATGTCAAGCTTTAGAAACTCACTGAATCATTAAAACTTTTACTCTGCACACACGCTCAGAACTGCACTGGAAAACATCTGAACCTTACATGTGTATTTTTGTCATTTCTAGTCAAAATATCTCATTACACCAGAAATGTTCACAAGTCACTTTTTACAAGTCCAAGTCAAGTATCAAATGGCTGAAATGAACATTTTCACATTAGATGCTATTTGAGATCATTGCTGTAGTGTTACATATATATATATATATATATATATATATATATATATATATATATATATATATATATATATATATATATATATATATATATATAGAGAGAGAGAGAGAGAGAGAGAGAGAGAGAGAGAGAGATCCTGTGGGACTTCCAGATCCAGACTGACAAGATGGTGATGGCCAGTCAGCCTGACATAGTGGTGGTGGATAAACATGAGAAGACAGTGGTGGTGATAGATGTAGCAGTCCCCAGTGATAGCAACATCAGAAAGAAAGAACATGAGAAGCTTGAGAAATACCAAGGGCTGAAAGAGGAGTTAGAGAAAATGTGGAGTGTGAAGGCAACAGTGGTACCAGTAGTGATCGGAGCATTAGGGGCAGTGACCCCCAAGCTGGGAGAATGGCTCCAGCAGATACCAGGAACAACATCAGAGATCTCTGTACAAAAGAGCGCATTGCTAGGAACAGCTAAGATCCTGCGCAGAACCCTCAGGCTCCCAGACCTCTGGTAGAGGACCCGAGTCTGAAGGAGACACCGCCCACGTGGGGCGAGAGGAACATTTTTATATATATATATATATATATATATATATATATATACATATATGTATGTATGTATGTATGTATCTCCCAACAAGTGCACCACAGGATCCAGAGGAACATTTACTTTGACCATTTTTAACAGTTCTGCTTTGATATCTTTCCAGAACACGTGAATTATTGGACAGTACCAAAAGATATACGTCCAATTCCCCCACAACTCCTCCAACACATTTCAATCAGGGGTGTTTTGACCAACAAAAAAATGTTCAAAAGGGTATTAAAATAACTCATTTTTAGTTTCCAATTAAACTCTTTCCATAATTGACTATTTAATCCTTATTGACTGTCCCAAATAGTTATTCACACACTTTATCTTCAATTATAGTATTTAGTTCCAATTACCATTTTTCTTTAATACATATATATCTGAAATACATGCTTTTTATTTGGGATACGCTTCTCTATTATAGAAATAAAATATTCTTCAATTTTATTTGGATACTTCATTACTATACTTAAGTAGACTGTTTTAGCATCTGTACTTTACTGGAGGATTTATTTTTCTGGAAATGTTAAAAATTTTCTTTGTCCACAATGTGTGCGTACAGTCTAATTAAAATCCAACTGTTACAAATGACTAGTGTGGATAAATGACAAGTGGACATTATGCAAATCCATCCCAATTTTTATATGAAATAATAATAAAAAAAAAGCCAAAAGAAAAAGTTAATTTTTGCAGATTTCCATCCATGAATGCGAGTTAGTTCTTGATTATAACAGTTTAAGTGTTAGTTAGATGAACATAAAACACACTTTCTGACTGAAGAGGCAGGTGTTTAAAGGTGTTTAGTTGGAAAACCTGAAGCTGGTTTCAACATTTGCTTTCCAAACCAAACCACAAAATACTGTTTCAAACTCTTCAACGTTTTGCCAAAGCCTTTGTCTAACATCTGTTTGTGCAGACCTTCATACGTGGTAGGGGTTTCACTGCTCTTTCCATCTACTACAGCGTTCATGTGCATTTGAAAATCACCGTTTCCTCACTGATCGACATGTGCATAATTATTCCCGTTCACTAGTGTAATAACTTTTTCCAACACTCCTAACTGTTCAAAGCTTCCTCAGGTTTTTGACATCTCTATAAACTCTGTAAAAAATGCAGTCATGGGCGTGGGATTGGCTCGCTGAACATCTGCTGTTGGTATCAAACCTGTCTCTGTAAATCAAAAAAAAATAAAAAATAAATCAACAAATAAAAGTCATTAAAAACAGCTCCAGCATTTGGCTGCAAGACTGATTAAATTATTGTAAAAGAACAAAATAAACAGAAATATTAAAGAAACGCCACCACTTGACTACCTATGTACACAGCCATTTCCATATCTTCAGGGCTTATTCACATAATAGTCCTATGCATTAAAAAAACATTACATTAAAACTAAATCAGATTCATTAATTATTAACCAAGTTAAGTATAATAATACAAGTAAAAAGACTTTCTTTCTTTTTAGTGTTAACTCTACAGGGAGTCAGCGATGGGAGCTAATTTCCTATTCCATAAGGTTGGTTCATTCTCCAGACACATATTGTACTGACTGTTTACAGGACTTCATGCATTTTTTATCAAGTCTAATGAACTGTTTAATATCAACTAATTTTATATAGTCATTGATAAACTGCTGGAATATCAGTGACACATCCACCAGGAGGTAAATGCAGACAAAAGTTTAGGAATAAAGTTAAAACTCACATCTTCAGACTGGCAAGTACAACACTGTGTGTGTGTGTGTGTGTGTGTGTATTTGTCTTGTATTCCTATCTTTATGGGGACACCAATCAGTTTACACAGTCACTCCATGGGGACCTCTGGCACGATTGTAACCAAAATTAAAACTGCAAACAGTCTCACACATGACTGCTGGTGACAGCTGAAGGCGAGATGGCATCGTACCGTGGGCGGGATGCGATATTCAGCCAGAAATTCACGCTTTTGTATAAATGTGTAGGTGGCGCTATAGTGTGACTTATTTGAAATGTGTGTTAAATGGGTGTAGAACTGCAAGACAACTGAGTTAAATTTCAGCCAGATCCATGTTCGTATGTCTGATCTAATGCCATTTTATTAATGGTGTATTTGGTGAATATGTAGGGGGCGCTATGTGAAATAATAATAGTCAAATTTCAGCCAAAGCGATGTTTGGATGTCCGGACTACAGCTATTTTAACAAAAGTACATTTGTAGGGGGCGCTATAGTACAAATCAGAATGTCTTAAGCTAAATGGATGTAGACCTGAGAGACAGACGTCTGTCAAATTTCAGCCAAATTGGTGTTCGTATGTTTGACCTGAAGCAATTTATGTCGTGGTCATTTTTCCTGAAAACTTTGCAAAATTTGTGACGTCGTAGCAAAAAAAACAAAACAATGCAACTTCTCCAAAAACTTTTGATAACTTTTGATGTCCCACTTGTCTAGATACTGTTCACTGATTTTGAGTTCATTGGGCTCAACGGCCCAGAAGGAACATGTTAAATTACGAAGACAGCAAAGATCCATGACTCAGCATTTTTGAAATTTCAATCCAAGATGGCGGACTTCCTGTTGGTTTATGGGTGTGGTCATTATAAGTTTTTTTATTTGTCTCCTTATGCTGAACATGTGTACCAATTTTCATAGCTCTAACTTCACTTGAGTGTAATCTGGCCTAATGCAATATATTTAACTATTCAAGGGGGAGCTGTAGACACATTTGTTTACAGACTTTTACGAAACTATATATACTCGCAGGTTGTCACACTTCTGAAATCTGTGCAAAATGTGGTGACTTTTCATGCATGTTCAGGGGGTCAAATTTGAGCTCAAAGGGATGCGTCCCTTGCGATTATAGTGGGCTCAATAGACCTTGCACCAGACGTGGTCAGCGATGAAGGTCTAATTAAAGTTTATATGGTTAAATATAAGTTCAGATCCCCACCAATACAATATAAATCTGTGTGAAAATTACACATTTATACAAATGATGTGGCCTTATAAATACCTGAATTACTTTTTTCTAGAAGTCCCCATAAAGCATGATGAAAACAACTGAGCATATTGTTCAGACTTGAAGATATGTTTACTCTGTTTTTTTTTTTTCATTATTATTTTGTAACTTTTTTAATTATTATTTTTCTTTAAATGTTAAATATTTACCCCATCCCCTGAAGTGGGGATGGGACTGGACTGGAAATGAGAAAAATACACTTGGTAAGGTTTATATTTCTGCAGTGTAAGACATAAAACCTGTATTTTATGCTCCAGACAGTCTTTCACATTTGCTACACTTGTCATGTTTTCAGCTTTTAGACCCAAACCAGTGCTATGACTGTCACTGTTCTATTTTTCACAGTTTGTGTAGGTAGCTACAGACTAAAGCAGGCTGTTAGAGGGAAAAGGTAAGACATTCAGCACATATAGTCAAATAAATGCTCACAAAGTTTAAAAAAAAGATGCTGATTTTTCTTTTTTTTTTTTTTTGCAAACTACCTACTAGCTTTCACTTTTATGTTAGTAGATGAATAACACTGCTCTACAATTTTATTTATTTATTTTTTGTATAAAGTATCTACTTCAAACATTAAATGTGTTAAATCTTACATACTTTAATAAGATGAATCAGAAAACAAATTACTTTAGTGCTGGTTAGTTCAATGGAAATGAATGAAGTGAAGATGATGTTTTCAAAAGCACTTCTGTGGTGTGAACTAGTGAGTGGGAAATGTAAAGACTGAAAACTAACGTTGACCTTCTTAGACCTACATTCATTACATTACAATACATACAGTCATTCAAGTGCACTATTTAGCATTAAATTCTGATTTCACTGCACTACCATTTTTTATAAAGTATCTGCTTCAGACATTAAATGTGTTCAATATTACATATTTTAATAAGATGAATCAGAAAATAAATGACTTTAGTGCTGGTTAGTGCTTCCTTTTAATATATATATGATGGTGTGTTATTCCACATATGATGTTTATGTACATGTATACAATGGATATGTAAATATTCCACTGGAAAGAACCTGTAAAGTGAATGGATCATAAAGTGCAGACAGTGTTTTGAATTAGATCTCTTGTTCATTTTAACAATTTCACATTTTGATCCCAGACTTATCTTGAAAACTTGAGCCAACAAGCATTTAAGACTTGAGTTTTCATTATCACTATCACATGTGGAAACATTTCATTAGTTTTATTCCAGAAGCATTGGAAGTTATTGGATAGTGTTAAAAATGACCTGAACTGAACAAAAAAAAAAAAAAAAAAAAATCAAGAAAATGAACAACAATGACTAAAATAATCTGCAAAATGGACCAAAACAAACAGCAAATGTGTAGAATTAGAAAATACTGAAACAAAAACTACCAAAATAATCAATAAAATGAATAGAAATGACCAAAATATTCAGTAAAATGAACAAAAATCACCCTTGTGAGGATAAATGGGGTTCAGAAAATTACATGAGATATTAACTGTTTCCATGTCATAGGGATTTCCAAAATCAGAATTAAGATCCAAATAAACCAGTGACTTCATTGGGAATAAAGTTTAATTGGGAATAGACATTTTCAACTGGAATTAGGTGTTTACATGGTTCATTTTAAAGTAGAATTAACCTTTATTCTGAATTAAACATAAATAAAAACTGTCATGTAAACAGGGCCAGTCTGACCCAGGCTCCATTTGCAGGTAAGTTTAGTGTGAGACCCCTGGGGTACGTTAGAAAAGTATTAGATGTTCAGTCGGACAAACGAAGCCTGACTGATTGACAGATGTTGTTTTATGTGCTTATTTACTGCACGTCTGTTTCCACTTCCACACATCAGGTTCACACAGTCCAGTCCATCACATCACAAAACACTTTATTCCCTTGATTTTTGAATCCACTTATTGAATCCTCCAGAGGAACAGTCCAGCCGCAAAATTTAGGAAATCATTTTCAGCCACTCCATCATAGTGTAAAGACTGTGCAGTGTGTGGTCAGAGCTGCACATGTCACTGACGTGTCTTTGATGCTTTACCAGCCATGAAATAGAACCTGCACATGATGGACTCACTGAACACACGCCGTGCTACACATTTATCCTCTCCTCTGTTTCTCCTCCCCTCTCCTCCATCTGTTCTTTTCCCTCTCCCCTTCTCTAGTCTCCTCCTCTCTCATCTCCTCCTGTCCTTTTCCATCTTCTATTTTCTCCTCTTCTCCCCTAATTTATCCTCTTTCTTTCTCCTCTCCTCGTTTCTCCTCTCTCATCCTCCCCTCCCTTCTCCTCTTCTCCTTCTTCTCCTCTTCTATTTCCCACTCTCCACATTTCTCTTCTCCTCCTTTCTACTCTCTTCTTCTTTCCTCCTCTATCCTCTCCTCTCTACTCCTCTTTTCTACTCTTTAGTCCTGCCCTCCTACTCCTCTCTTCTCTCCTGCTTTTTCCTCTTCTATTTTCTGCTCTCCACAGTTCTCCTCTCTGCCCCTCTTTTCTAGTCTCCTCATTTTTACTCTTCTTCTCTCCTTCCCTCATTTCTCCTCTCTCTGTTTGCTCTCCTCCTTTCTCCTCCAGCTCCTCCTCTCTCTTTTTCCTCTCCTTCTCCTCTCTCTGTTTCGTCTCCTCCTCCTCTCAGTTCCCTCTCCTTCTCCTCCTCTCTGTTTCCTCTCCTCCTCTGTCCTTCTCTCTCCTCCTGCTCCTCCTCTTCCTCCTCCTATCTTCTCTCCTCCTTCTTTCCTCCTCTCTCCTCCTAGTCCTCTTCCTCTCTCTGTTTCCTCTCCTTCTCCTTCTCCTCTCCTCTCTCCTCTCTCTTCCTCCTGCTCCTCCTCCTCCTCTCTCTGTTCCCTCTTCTCCTCTCCTCCTCCTCTCTCTCAGGTCATGTGACGAGGCAGTGCAGTGACAGATGGAGTATAGTAGAGGTTATCATCTGTGTCGTCCAGTCAATCAGAGTGAGTAACGGTGAAACACTGACAGGTTGGACCATCAAATACACTCTCATTCCACAGCCTTGTTCCCTGTCATTTGTTTTCACTAACTGTCATCTTCACAACGGCAACATCATGTGCTACATACAAAAAAAGAGGAGTAAATGCCTCATACTTTCACCTTCTATTATTCCCAGTGCTGCCTGTCTATCCTTCAGTTCCAGGAAGCTGTAGTGTTGAAGTCTTCTTTGTCGTCTTCCTGCTAAAGCTGCTCATTACACACTTACATCCTTTGGTTTTATTTCCACTCTAACCAGGATATTTTCACAACACTTACCAAGTCGCACCTACCCCCAGTGGTGTAGGGGTCCCTGGAGAATGAGGTATACTTTACATTTTTGGCTTTTTGTTTTTAGCAGTATACCAGAAAATCACTAGCCTAGCCGTGCTAACCCTGTTCATTACATGTATAGGTCTAGTGGTGCTTCATAGTCAGGGGAGGTTGTCTTTCAAATCCTCTGTATACAATAGGATGGTACTACAACCCAAGGGTGTCACAGCCATTTAAAATGTGGGGGTGTTCTAGGTTGTGGCACATGAACAAAATTTTCTATAATGATTAAATTTTTTTAATTAAAAAAGTAATATATATGGCTGAAAATAACACAAATGTGTTTTTCCTCAATTAAACATTTATTCAATTCATAAGTCAAAATTATGTGATAAAAATAATTTTTAAAAATATCAGACATTGATTTTACAGACACTGTTCCTCTTTTTTCTTACAAAATTTTTTGTCCATGTCAGGGAGAGACAACTAAAAATATGTTCCTCAGGGGGAACATCACTGAAAAAAGTGTTGAGAACCACTAGCTGAGGGTATATGTCAAAAAGCAAGACATAGTTTAGTTAACTTAGTTTAACAACGGCAACATTTCTCATTACTTACTGGTTGACTGTTTGCTAACACCGCGAAGAACATTTCGTCTGACGAACTGAGGTGCGCTTCATTTACATATGCTGTTGTGCCGCCCGGGCGGGTAAACAGTTTAAACCATAGATATTGTAACAGCCCCGAAATGTTATTAATGTTTGTTTGGTGCAATTGGTACTGACAGTAACCGTTTATCCTAAAATAAAAAGTAAGTGAGATCAACTGTCCATCCTTTTCCTAGATCCAGTAACGATACAATATATAAAAAAGAAATCCTTCACACTCTCATCTCATCCCTGTATTGTGTAAAGATACTTGCTTTATATTTAGTTTTAAACTGATATAGACTATGATGCTGTTGACATTTGACATTTTATTGAAATTTTATGTCATTTTTTGGTGAAAATTAAAGGTTTTTATGTGCACATATTAGTCTGTAAATACAGTAATTGATTTCATGTTGTAAAAATAAATGAAACCTGAATGACAACAGCACCTGTTTGTACAGTTTCTCCTTCTGTCTGCAGAGGCTGAAGAGCAGGAAGTCTGCAAACAGTCTAACATGTTCTTTTAGAAGTTAATCTATTCTGATGAGTGAGATGTGAACAAGTGTCACTTTATGACAGTCTTTCACACTAGAGTGTCAACTTCAGGATTGTACATTTAACTCTATTACAGTTATCAGGATGGCAGGCCATTCATTTGTGATGTGTGTATTTTCAGGATGCCAACACCACACCTGTGAATGTCACGTCTCATGAACACTATAATCAGTGAGTGCACTAACACGAGGTGTAGAAACAGTCCTGAGGTGGAAGTGTAAAAAGAAACCAGTCTTCTATTCGATATAAATTTACCCTCAAAACAGAGGTGTGACCAGAATGGCATGTGTGGGGCAGAAAACAATACCTGAAAAATCTGTGGAAAACCACGACTACAACAGCAGGCCTCCGCCAAGGCTTGATGTTTCATTCACACATGACGTGATGGAGTCATAGGTGTCGACCCAACTGATGTCTGAAGGTGAGACGATGTGAATGAAGAAAAAAAAAAAAAAAACGCAAGATTTTATCTTGTCTGAATCCTGAGATATTATCACTGATGTGTTTTAGCTGTTGACCTTTAGTGTGACCTTGACCTTTGACCTTCATTGCTCAAACTCTAAGGGGTTCTTCCTTGACCCATTATCTATGAATCCTGAAAGTTTAATCAAAATCTGTTCAGAACTTTTTGCGTAATCCTGCTGATAGACAGACAGACAAACAGATTTAAATTTAATACCTCCTTGGCCCAGGTAGTAATAATAATAATGATAATGATAATGATAATAATAATATTTATTTTATTTCTAGTTTAATTTTATTGTTTACCTCTATGATTATTTGCACTATTATTTGCACTGCTTCACTTCCTTTTTGTACTTTTTTGTATTTTTTCTGTGAGCTCCTGTAACAGTGAATTTCTCCTGTGTGAGATCAATAAAGTCTTAACTTATCTTAACTACTACTACTACTACTACTAATAATTAAACTGGGTAATCAAAATAGGGTCACACTAGCATAAATCAGGACCATCAATTTTGACAATTTCAGTGTGGAATTATTTTGTTTTTTTTTCCTTCTTCTTTTAACTCTGCCAAGGAAGTATTCAATTCGAGTCTGTCTGTCTGTCTGTCTGTCTGTCAGCAGGATTACGTAAAAAGTTCTGAACGGATTTGGATGAAACTTTCAGGATAATGGGTCAAGGAAGAAGCCATTAGATTTTGAGTAATGAAGGTCAAAGGTCAAGGTCACACTAAAGGTCAACAGCTAAAACACATCAGTGATAATATCTCAGATTCAGACAAGATAGAATCTCGTTTTTTTTTTATTCACATGGTCTCACCTTCAGACATCAGATGGGTCAACTCCTATGACGTCACGTTTCAACATCATATGACGTCATATCAAGCCTCAGCGGAGGTCTGCTGTTTCTGACTGCCTTGTTTTATTTATTTATTATTTGTCTGTTTGTCTATATGTCTGTCTGTCAGTAAAACTATTGGACTAATTTCCATGAAATTTTCAGTTAACAGATCTAGTATTATGCTACAGCAGTTGTGAGATTGCGGTACGGATGTTAATTTAAGTCAAAATTGCACATTCATTTCCATGTATTACACCCTGTGACTTATGCCCTGTCAGCACTAATATAGATATATTGCAAAATTAATATTTCCTCTACATTTTCAGCCCCTCATTCACATGTAAATGGCACTGGAGGTCACTAAACGACTAAAGTGAGATTATTTAAATGGCTTCCAACATCAAGATTTATGTGTGTCCATGTGGAAAATGAAGAAATTAGACGACGTCAGCGTCACATCTAAATTCTCACATGTATATTGTTATTCTATGTATTAAACATGTGTAAGAATATTAAATATAGGTGGTATACAGTAGGTGTGGAAGTCAGTGTATTATCTGCAGTAGATCACAGTCACTATGGACACATTTAAGAGATGGATGTATTGTATGTACTAAATGATAAAATGGTAAATGGCCTGTACTTACTGTATATAGTGCATTTTATTCACTAGTTGGTGCCCAAAATGCTTTACAATTCCTCACATTCACCCATTAACACATGCACTCATACACCAGTAGATGGCTACTGCTGATACACTGGTGCTGCCTGACTCTACTGGGACCAACTTAGGGTTCAGTGTCTTCCCCAAGGACACTTCAACAGCCAGAGGTGGGATGCGAACCACCAACCCCTCGATCAACTGAACCACAGCCTCCAGAAGGGAAAACGAGGGTATTGTTTTTGGTTCCATTTTATTTTTATTTTTCTGTAAGTTTGTCAGCAACTTTACTCAAAAACTACTGGACCAATTTCTATGGAATTTTCAGGACAGATGATAAATGGTCCATGAATAGATCCCATTGAATGTTGATGAATGTAGGTCAAAGGTCAAGATCAAGGTCACCAAATATGTGAATGGTAACAAATATCGCTTTCATTCCTCTCAATTTTACATACACCTTCTTTTTGCTCCACATTCATTAGTGTTTGTTTGATTTATTACCCTGGGGAATAAATCAAACACATTTTTTGGCTGTTTGTCAGGTTGATTGTTTGTTTGTCAGTCAAGTCAACAACCTATTTCCATGAAATTTTCAGGAAAGGTGGGAGGTGATTATTCCTCTTACATTTTGGTGAATGAAGGACAAAAGTCAAGGTCACAGTCCCCAAAAATGTCGTTAACACTTTACTTACCGAGTGAGTTCTTAACACGGTCATAGCAGTTGTCATAAAATACACATAAAGCATTCATGACTGTTTTATGAGACATGACTCAACATTCATACCAAACCTTTCATTAATTTTCAAAATAAAAGTGCAACAATCGCAAAACAGCACTGCCATTTTTCCCTCCAAAGCTCTTACCATTATGTCACATCTGAGTCAATGGGTGAGTTCAGTCCAGTACCAATGTGTTTCATAATATAACCTCTGCTGGTGATTTATCTTTTGCTAATGGGAATGTCCAACCATTCTAGGTAGAGGCCTGCAATGGGATGTCACTCCAAAAGCACATGGAGCGGGTTATTATTTGACAGCCTCTTGTAGAAGTGGGTGGGAATGGAGAGGTGACATGTTCCGCAAAGCATTAAATACATTTCACAGAATTATTAAAATGTTTATTTGAAAAGTGTCAAAAATGGCAGTGTTGCTTTGCGATTGTTGGACTTTTATTTTGAAAAGTTGTCATCATTCTGTCATGAAAGGTTTGGTAGGAATGTTGACTCATGTCTCATGAAACAGTCATGAATGTTTTATGTCAGTTTATGACAACTGCTATGAATGTGTTATGAACTCACCCATAGAGTAAAGTGTGACCAAAATGTCTATTTCACAATAATAAATAATAAAATAAAATAAAAATAAAATAAAAATAAAAAAATAAAAATATAGCAAATCAGGTAAAATGTTTGTGAGGGGGCGGAGTTTGTTGTCCCTGGCACCACTTGTTTAAATGAGAAATGAGGTCAAATACCCTTGGTAAGGCTTAGATTTTTGCAGTGTAGTAACTTGTGGTCATGAGTTAGTTAACCTCGTTAACTCTTCCTTGGTTTGATGATGTTAAAATACTGCACAAGCACTTTCTTACTAGTACCTGTCTACCTGTTTGCACTTCAATAAAAAAAAATGTTGCTGAATTTGACGCATTTGTGTTTTTTTTTTTTTTTTTTTACTGCATAGATATCGAGATATATATCGTATATTGAGATATAGCAAAAACATGGAGATTTTTTTTTCTCCATATCGTCCAGCACTACATCTACACAAGATTTGTATTTTATTCCTCACGTCACTAAATATATTTAGTTTAAAACCTCACTTGGACTCAGACTGATTAGATTTTTGTTGGCGAGAGTTAAAGGTTAAGGTAACAAATAATTTTTTTTTAATCATAATGTTGTGCAGAAACATTTTTTTTTTTTTTATTCACTGTTAAATTCCGTAACTCGGGAGCAGAGGAGAATGTTGTGATCATATTTTAATTTGGTCAAATAAAGACCTGCTGACATCCTCTCGGTGACTGCTTTATTGAAAACGTGAGTAAAATCATCCATGTTTTAGAATCTTCAGTGAGTCCACAGTAATATGTGAAAGGAGTCATAAAACCACAGTGCAGTTATTCGAGTTGTTATTTAGTGGAAATTTAATTTATTGAAGCACTACAGCCCTATACCTCAAAAGCCTGTTCAAAAGAAATCTACTGAGACGAACCAATGGAGATCTTTTGGAGAGCGAATAAAGCACATTGGCTCCACAGACTGACCCGTCTAACCTTGCCAGCATGTACATCACTGGGTGGCGACAGAGGGAAAAAAAACAACAATCAAATGTTTGCTAAACCTTTTTTTCCCCCCTGTCTGTGTCCTGCAGGTGGGATGCAAACACAACATAAGCATTCAAATGGATGTGACCTTCAGTGAATTATAGTGTGTGTGTATGTGTGTGTGTGTGTATGTGTGTGTGTATGTGTGTGTGTGGAAACACCTTTTGCAAAGCTCTGATTTGTCTGTTATCCTTTTAACACCCCTCCATCCTGGTCCTGGGATGTAGATGACATTATTTTAATAACATCTATATTATACAGCTACCAAATGTATTCACCTCCACTTGTCACATATCAAATGAAAGTAAACACACTCATCTTTCTGAATATATAAACCATTTTGAAGTGCAACAGGAACACCACATACAATATAAAGAATGATTTACATAAAAGTCCATTTTCATACATGTGTGTTCAGCAGTTCAACAGTTATTTGATTTTTCCCAAAATGACCCAATGTAGACACAGTTTGTAAAAATTGGTAATTCTCTCAAATTTCCCCTCTGTAAAACACATTAACATAACCATATAATGCTCTATTTAATTGAGCTTTTCTCTTGATCTGGACAAATGTGGTGTGGTTTCCATGGTTACACTCCAGCAAACATAATCCGGTAAAGTATTTAGGTCCAAAACACATGTCAGATCCACAAAAGCACAGAAAATGCAGCAATATTTGTCCAACTTCACATCTATGTTGGTGATTTTTTTTTTTTTACATTTTCCATTTTAAAATATTTATGTTCATCTATTTTTTCTAAAATATGTGTATATGTGTATTCAACAGTTATTTTTTTTATTTTTTCTAAAACTTTCCAAAAGTAGTTACTTTGGAAAAATGTAGAATTCCTCAAATTTCCCAAGAGCCCAGAGAGAAAATTCTCTAAAACTGACATTTTTACTAATAAAGTTCTCATCTTTGAACTGAACACAGTAGGTCTATTGGGAAATGGTTCATTTCAGTCCATATCTACCAAATGCAGACAAATAAGCACAAAATAAATCAAGGCAAAGGGGAGGAAAAAAATGAAAATGCATTAGTGTTTCTAATTTTACAGATTTTACCTGTTAAATAAATGGTAAAAGTGAACATTTTAGCCCAGTGTTACCTTCACAAAGAGCCCATTCTTTTATCAAACAGTGAAAGAACAGCTGTCATTTTAATTTGGAGAGATGTTTTTACAGCCTTTTAAGCAAAATCACCCCAAAATGGGAAGGGGTTAAGTCTCTGAATGTTGAGAAGGAGATTTGCTACTAAGGAATGAGCAGTGCAAGGTAGAAAAATACAACAACCACTGTGAAATTTAGATGATTTATCTCAATTTTACCATCAAAGTCCTTTGAGCATCAGTGTGATCCAATTAGTGGACGTCTCTGGGTGGAGATGACTTCATTGATGCATGCTGAAAGATCTGACAGTCGAGTGGGGGCAGGGACGGCGATGGGTGTGCGAGGTGAATGGAAAGGTGGAAGGAAAGTAACGGAGGAAGAAGACTGTGTGGAAGACACCTGAATTGAGAGTAATGAATCCAGAGAGGAGCACAGACATCTCTTTCATCTTCAGGCACACTTGAACTGCTCTTTCATCATCATCATCTGAAAAATGTTCATGCTCATAGCGTAGTCGCATTTACCTGGAGGAAGGAAAGACACATTTCACTTTCAAAGAATACTCTCTCACTTCTCTGTCTTGTTATTGCTTTTCAGGTCCTACAGTGTTTGGAAGCAGAGAGAGAAGAGTCATTAAAGGCATGACATGCACCCACAGCGAGAAACACGGGCAGGTGACAATTATTTACCCTGAAATTAGTCTTGTTATTGTGGCTGATGAATGAGTGTGGAAATTAACACCGAAGGCACCGAGTGTCAAGCTTACAATGCGGCGTAACAAGGGCATCGGGAATGTTTGACGAGTCGCTCATTGAGGTGACAGGAAGCGACATAAAGTGAAGAGTTACGGCACCTTGTAAATTCTGAAAGCTGTATATATTTTGGGAAAACTGAGCCTGGGTTTCATTCCTTTTCCTTTGGATTGTCTGTCTTCAAGGTTAAAGGAGCAATTTGAAATATTTATACTTTAAAAAAACACAGAAAATGATCATCACAGCCTTTCGGTTTGACATTAGACTGCAAAAATGTCAAACTTACCAAGTGTATTTTTGTCATTTCTAGGCAAAATATTTCAAGAATTCAGGCAATAAAGTGAAGAAGGAGCTAAGCCCAAAGGTGACGCTCTTGATTTAGTGGTCGATCTATGTTCCCACCAGTGTTGACTGATAGGAAATGTGCAACTATGGTACCAAAAGGTAAAAATTATTAGCTTAGCCGCGCTTGACGTCCCTAGTGGCAGCAAATCTAATTTGCTACAGGGATGGTCTAGTTATGCTCAATGTACATTTTAACTAGACCCTGAAACTGGCGAATCACGATGAAGTATAGAGACAGAGGGCGGGTGTAACAAAGTGACAAGAGAACTGCGATGATTTGGAAAGAAACAAACGTAGACAAAGAACAATGACGATGGTAGATGGACTATTATGTGCAGAGAAGTTTGAAAGATTGAAAAAAGAAAGTTAATCCCATCCGTACGCTAAAGCTCAGTCTATGGATCGTCTTCAAACCAAGGTCATTTTTACTTGTTACAAGAAGATTTTTTTTTTTTGCTTGAATTAAGCAAAACATTTTTTTCTAAAAAGTAATGTAACGTGTAAATGATCGTGGTAAGATTTATTGAAATAAGATTTTCCAGATCTATTGTCTAAAAATAACTCATTTATATCTCAATTATAAGTGAATCTTTATGCGATTCTGTCTTATTTTAAATGTGACCAGAAAATTCCACTAGAAATGAGAAAAATACACTTGGTCAGATGTGGGTTTTTTTCAGTGTAGTACACCATTCAAAGTCTATTTATTCACTTTATTCAATCTCGAGGAGTTGTTCATCGAGGACAGGAAGCAACATGAAGAGTTACGGCACCTTGTAAATTCTGAAAGCTGTATATATTTTGGGAAAACTGAGCCTGGGTTTCTTTCCTGTTCCTTTGGATTGTCTGTCTTCAAGGTTAAAGGAGCAATTTGAAATATTTATACTTAAAAAAAAACACAGAAAATCATCATCACAGCGTTTCAGTTTGACATTAGACTGAAAAAATGTCAAATTTACCAAGTGTATTTTTGTCATTTCTAGGCAAAATATTTCATCACATTGAAAGAATTCAAGCGATAAAGTGAAGAGGGAGCTAAGCTGAAAGGTCTTCATTTAGTGGTCGATCTATGTTCCAACCTTTAGCTACGGTCACGAGCTTTAGAAAATGAGGTCACAGGTACAAGTGAGTGTCCTTAGCAGGGTGGGCGGGGCTTAGCCTTTTTGATTTTTCCCAGGATAATGACATCAGTGAGCTTCTTTTCTTACTGTCTGCACCAGAGGTATCAAACATGCGGTTCGGGGGCCCTGAAAGGGTCTAGTCCAGCCCCTGGGCTAACTTTGTGAAATACAAAAATAACTGAATATACTGATAATTTATTTTCAGGTTCCACATACACATCAAAATGGGTCAGATCAGTAAAATACTATCACAATAACCTATAAATACTCACAACTCCACATTTTGCTCTTTGTTAATTTAACATTTTCATATGATTTTACTGTATTTACAATAAAACAAACTATTATTTCCCAAAAAACCTGAATAACCAGAAGAAATATGAACATTTTGAAGTGTCAGTTTAACAATGTTCTTCCTGTTATTAAATGTTTGGTGTATTTGTAGATGCACTAATACATTGAAATGGATGTGTAAATGATAAACAGAGACATAATCTTGTTAAATTGCATTTCGTTTTCTGAAGTAGTGTCGGTTTATTCGTGTTATTCACATTGTTTTAAAGAACAATTGGTAGATGTGAACATTTTCATCACATAATTTAACTTTTTCTTTTTGCTCTAAAACATAAAGGAACATTTGGAGTTGACGTTATTTATATTATGTTATTATTTTTAGTGGTTCGGCCCAATTCCGATCAAATTTAATGTGGCCCCTGAACAACACCCCTGGTCTACAACGATACTCCAATCATTATCCACATGCTGGAGTTTCCAGATTATTCCAGACATCATGTAAATAAAATAACCTGATCTGATATACTTTATCAGATAATGTCAGTTGTCTGATTAAGGGGAATGTGTGGATTTGTTCCCCAATAGTGGTGTCGTCCTGCATGTTAACAGGCTAATCTAATTTATTTCATTCTTTTCTGTCTGTACACGCATAGAAAATAGAAGTGAGGGGGAGTCAATAACAGGAAGTTTGCGTGTACCATCATTAAACTGAAAGAAATCTGATAATGAAGTGGAGCGTCTAAAGCAGGTTTTTCAATTATTGCATTTCTGAAGTGCATGTAAACACATTACAGATAAATATGACAGTCATCCCTGTATACTCTCAATTATTGGGCATTTATGGTCATGTAAACTGGCTCACTTTATCTAATCTAATCTAATCTAATCTAGTGATGCCTTTCCCAGTTAACATGTTAATTATCTACTGCTGATCCAGGATGTATCTGCACTACTTTACTGTGATTATGTTTCCCTATAAGGCTGTAATCGCTCCATAAGAGGAGGATATAATACGTACTACTGAAGTGAGTACACTAATACACTCACCATGACGGGCAGCTCACTTTAACACATCAACATCTGCATCTTAATGAAGCAGAAGAGACACTCATTTACTTTCCTCAAGATGCAAATTGTCACTTCAAATACTGTCAATATACTGAAAAAAACATAGCTATTAAAGTGACATTACTGCATTCAAAGCCAGCAGAGAAAAAGTATTCTAAAGATTGTAGTTTTTTCCTTAGTTTTGGTCTGTTAACGTATGCTAACAGGTGTGACGAGACACTCAGCTCATGAGATAAGACGAAACACGAGATTGGGTTCATGAGATCGAGATGAGATTTTAAGAAAACTAAATTACAAATTATTTAACTGAGTTGCACATGGATTTTATAACTCTGTAAGCGTTAACTTTTAATGAACTTATACCTCTACAAATTTAAACTAAACTGAAATGTTATAAAAGTTACAATAAAATCAATCAAATTATATATTTCTTCTTTTTCCAAGTGCAGACAATATGTGCAAAACAAAAAGTTCTTCTCTGTCAATACAGACTGAAAATAGTTCAACAGAGCCTGACCAAGTCTGTCACTGACAAGTAGCTATGTCACTTATTCCTCTACAAAACAAAAAAAAAAACATGTTATGAAAGTTAAAATGAAATAAATACAATTATATATTTCTCCTTTTTTCAAAATAAAATCTGGTGCTTGACTGCGGAAGTTGAGGTGTGAATGTGTTTGTCATCGTTGTGTGGTTTGTTGGTGTTTTCTTGGCAGGTGCGGTCGTTGATTTGAGTACTGAGCTGTGGTGGAGCTGGAAATGTCTGTGTGTTGTTGTTTATGTCTGGGGGTGAACACCCGACACCCACAACATGGAGAAATGGCTAAGTAGTGAGGTCCAAATAATGTCCAGTATAAACAGTGTGATGTGGGAGAGCCGCGAGAGAGAGAGAGAGAGAGAGAGCAAGAGAGAGAGAGAGAGAGAGAGGGAGAGAGAGAGAGAGAGAGAGAGCAAGAGAGAGAGAGAGAGAGAGACAGAGAGAGAGAGAGACAGAGAGAGAGAGAGCAAGCGAGAGAGGGACAGAGAGAGAGAGAGTAAGAGAGAGGGAGAGAGAGAAAGAGAAAGAGCAAGAGAGAGAGAGAGAGAGAGAGAGAGAGAGCAGCAAAAGAGAGAGAGAGAGAGAGACAGAGAGAGACAGAGAGACAGCAAAAGAGATAGAGAGAAAGAGAGAGTCTGAGAGAGAGACAGCAAAAGAGAGAGAGAGATACAGAGACAGAGAGACAGTATGCTAGGGCAGGAGATGACAGAGCGCTTAATGTCACATCGTCACAGTCTGCATATCGTCCGTATCTCATCACTCACTCTCAGAGGTGTTAAAAGTACTCACATTCTGTACTTAAGTAGAAGTACAGCTACTTTTGTGAAAAAAATACTCTGGTAAAAGTAGAAGTACTGATTCAACTCCTCTACTTAAGTAAACTATTTAAGAATACAATAATACTTTAATCTGTAAAAATCTGAACAGTTTCAAAAGTGTCAAAATGAACCGTTTTAAAAGTGAGTTACTGTTGAAATGGAAAATTACTGAGTTACATGAAACAACTTCAGTACTTTTTACACACATTAGCAGAGTTAAATCTAGTGTAAGTGTCTGTATATAAAAAACAAAGGTTGAAATATGGCATGTACAAGTTGTTTTTTGACCAGACAGTGTGTTTGACCATTTAATTTATGACATTTTAGGAGCAGCTTCACTTCCCTTTGCAGTCTGAGAGAAATGGTGTCTGATGTGATGTAACACAAACACAAACAGGTGCAGTTTATTTTTCTGGCGCTCAGAGAATTACTCATATTTTCCCTTCATTTGTTGTCGCTGAACTCCATGTTGATCAACTCTTGGCTTCATCATAACCCACATTGCTCCCTTGTCATGAGTGGCGGCACAGACGGCCTGACACCTGTCAAAATAAACAGTGTATAATATTTACCTCCACTCTCATCTCCTACTGCTGTTGGAAAAGGAAAATCTACAATGCACCGTTGTCCTTTGATAAGCCAGTGGACGCCTTTTCAGTTGGTAGAATCTGATCCCAATCAAATAAATTTGACATAAAACATGAACTGAAATGAAACTGACACATTTTTGAAAACACGGAGTGAGTTCCTGAATTGTATTAACAACAGAAAATGAAGGTCTGCCCTCACATTTTGTGCAAATGTAATGTCAACTGTTTGAATATATTGTTAACAAGCAAAAGGAAAGTTTGTATTTATTGAATTTTACCAGATTCTGTTTTGTTCATTGTAAATATTTGTAATTATCCATCCATTGTCAAACAAACACAGCCTCTATTGATCAAACTGTTGATCTAATCATATTCATATGTGTAAATATTTGGTGTAAAATATAGTTTTTCATCCTTTCATGGTCATCAGATATGAACCATTAGGTTATTATATATGTACAGTAATGGTTTTTGCGTAGCAGTGCAAGGTCTTGTGTTATTGCGATAACTTATGAACACTCAAGGGCAGTGTTTGAATTATCATTCCGGCCTTTTTTTTTGGGGGGGGCGGGGTTCAGCACTTTGGGACCAATGGTGATGATGTCACATGTCAGATTTGTGCCATTCCCACGTACTGTGCATGGTGTCGAACAGTCTAGTGAAATTAGGCTATAAAGGATAAATAAAGGATGTCTGCTCAGCTTTCAGGGAGGACCGATGATGGTCACACACATGCATTAAATATTTAAATATTTGGCTGTAAGACTAAAAAATGCATTGATCTCAAACAATGTTGACTCCCTTTCTGTAGTGTTAAACAATGAGAACAAATGTAGACAAAAAAAAAAAAAAGAAATTAGGCTATAAACACCTGTACTATACATGTGAGTAAAAAGAAAACTCATTGCTAACACACGTATATAAATGAACAAACCAACCAAGTACATTTCCTCTGTATTCATGACACAACACGTGCAAAGCTAGCAGACAGTGCAACACATACCATGGACCGTAGCATAAGCGCAGTGGGAGCTAAACATAGCTAAGAACAGACTTAAAATCTTCTTGTATTTAGTGTAGACCTTGGACGTGTTGTGGAATTATTTCAGTTTAATTAAGAACTAAGCTGGAATCAGAATAATATTTAGAAAAATAATTGTAATGAGTTTTGTTCAAGACAGAACACACACATGGCAGCATGTGTGTGGAGAGATCTCTACCCAACAAAGAGAAACACAGGTACTTATACAGATACAACTGGCCAATCACAGGAAACACAAGGATTTGGGTAGGTGTCATAACCAGACCCCCAACTTGCAAGAAAGGAGACACAGAGTCTGGGTAGGTGCGATGACTAGACCCCCAACCGGTTACAGGATGAGACATGTCCTGGGTTAAGCGCAGATGTAATTTACAAAGACAAAGATGAATACAAAGAATAAAGAAAATAATACAATGTTAAGATACAATATAATTCCATTACAGACGCCACAAACCAATTGCGTGTAAAATTATTTGCACAAGGAAGACACTTAAATGCTGATGCGTACACACCAACCAACACATGTGCCTCAGCTGGTAACTGTCTACTGCTAATAAAGTTAGCTACTGTAACAGAATATTAGCAAACCAAAATGCATGATGCAATATGAACAACCTGAAATGTCTAAAGAAAATTCATCACAATTTGAACAATTTTCTGCTTCTGTTATTAAGAGTTTAGTGTCTTTGTAGAATTGATCCATAATGAAAATGTAGAATTGATACTTTGCTGTTAAAATCATGCTTCTTTTTCTTAAGAAATGTTAGGTTTTTTTTTTCAGATTATTCTTTGGATAGTTTATAAATGTAAGTATTTTCATAATTATTATTTTTTTTAGATTTCAATTTTTTTTTCTTACGCTAAAACAAAGACAACATTTTTTAAATTATTATTATGTATTGGTTATAAATCTCTCATGTTATTGGTTTGGCCAACTGGAGATTAAATCAGACTGAATGTGGCCCCTGAAAGAAAGTGAGTTTGAGACCCCTGATATACAGTATATATATATATATATATATATATATATATAAACCAAGTAGATGGTTGCAGTTATGTCACTGAAATAGTCCAATCAACAGCTGCTAAAAGACAATTTTATCATGAATATAATGAAATCGATCAGTATTTTTCTCTGTTCCACATAATTATTTGATCTGTGACGAACACTACCCAGAACACTGTCTTGCACACTTTCCATTTGTGTTGAAAATCATCGTTACAGCATTATGTCTAATT
Organism: Siphamia tubifer; assembly: GCA_020466265.1. Lineage (NCBI taxonomy): Eukaryota > Metazoa > Chordata > Actinopteri > Kurtiformes > Apogonidae > Siphamia > Siphamia tubifer. The sequence goes on from CM035799.1 coordinate 6,819,536, forward strand.
CAATCTCTGTTTGGGAAGTGAATGCAGGAGCAGATTCTAAAAGCCTAAGTAAGCTCTCCTCTCTTCGTCCATCCTCAGGTGATCCGAGGGTCGTCACTGTCTGTGTGAATCATTGTTTGCTGCTGAGAGCTGCTGCACTAAAGCTCAGTGGCCTTACTCGCTCCACAAGCAAAAAGACATGTTGTGCAAAGACCATCTGACTGGATTTACTGTGACCCAGTTAAGCTGAATCCTGGGCTGCTGCTGCTGCACAGACAACATTGTTTTGCTTTACTAAATTCCATCCTAATTGAAGAGACAGCTTAGCCAGGGAAGACGTAGGAACTTTCAAAGGGCATTTAGGTAGGTAGTTTATTTTCACTGGAGGTGAGCTTAGTCACCCGCTTAGTCATCAGTAACATGGCTTTACCCATGGTTCCCTCTGCGCTCAGAACCCCCAGCCCCGGACTGTCACCACTGAAAGGACAGACTTAGAAATGTAGTCCGAGCAATATGCAGTTCTGCGCCCTGATCTGCTTATTTATTCTGCTGCTGAATACAAGTCGGAGAGATGAATGGCTTGTGATTTTCAAACATAATTACCACATTGAATCCAGCTTCTCCAAACTGTCCATGGATATGCCAGTTTCCTCTCAATAATTGGGCGCAGGAATCCCGGCTGTGAGATTGCTGTTGGTCCAGTTATGGCAGCTTCTGCTTTCCAGCGGTCCCGGCAGGCCCAAAGTGCTGATTCAAAGTACTTTCATAAGAGAACTTATTCTCTCTTAATCGCAAAGCGGTCTCCAGATGCCTTTTTTTTTTTTTTTCCTATGAGTCAGCCCCAGTTTGATTAATGTGATCAGGGAATGCTGAAAGTGCTGCTGGGCTCAGAGGTGCCACCCAACATTGCTGAATAAATGAACAGAACTAATTGTTTGTTTATGATTTGAAATATTAATAATATTGAATATATGAGGCTGTCAGTTGAAATGGTCACATGGGACGAATACGCAATATGGCGTCCCGTAACTGTTAGTGGACGTCCCTGTCTTTGTTTCATATATTTCATGTATACATTAACTTGGGATTTTTAACCGAAATATTTTATTCCCTCCGGAAGAATGAACTCTGTATAATTAAAGTAGCTTACATAATGTTTTTGTGAAGTTTTCGGGGGTAAACATTTGAAGGGGAAACTGCTTGAGATGGCAGGAGTAGATAGTGGCTTCTGTTAATCTCTTACCAATCTGGGCTGAGGAAACTTCAGCTGTTCTTTAATAATATGACGTACAGATAAAAGAATGGGCTCTTTGTAAAGGTAACACCCGGTAGTTTGGTTTAAAATATTCACTTTTACTGTTTATTTTACAGGTAAAAGGACATAAAAACACTAATAAGTTAAATAAATATTATCCTTGCCTTAATCTTTGGATGAAAACCAGGGTGTATTTGTCTATATTTAGAAGGTATGAACTGAAACAAACTATTTACCAACAGCATTTTTTTCTATGGTTATGTTTATGCATTTTACAAAAGGGAAATTTGGGGAATCTTAAATTTTTTCATAGTATAATTTTTTGGAAAAATGTAATAACTGTTGAATGTTTTAAATACACATATTTTATTAAAAATAAATAAATAAATATATATATATATAATTTAGTGGAAAATGGAACAAATCCGCCAAGTACATCTAAGGTTAGTCAAATATTCCTGTAATTTCACATGTTTTGGACCTAAATACTTTTCTGTATTATGTTCGCTGGAGTGTTACCATGGAAACCAAACCACATTTGTCCAGACAGAGATATTGGATTAGATGACAACCTTCAAAAGGAAGAAAAGCCAAATTAAATAGAGCATTATATGGTTAGGTTTATGCATTTTACAGAGGGGAAATTTGGGGGAATTATAAATTTTTCCAAAGCGGTTACATTGGGAAATTTTGGGAAAAATTGAATAACTATTGAATACTTTAAATACACATATTTTAACAAAAATAATTATATACAATATATATATATACAATATATATATATATATATATATATATATATATATATAGAGAGAGAGAGAGAGAGAGAGAGAGAGAGAGATTTTTTGTTAAATCTGTGTAATTGAAACATTATTATTATTATTATTATTATTATTATTATTATTTTGTGGAAAATGGAACAAATCCCCCAAATAGATCTAAAGTTAGCCAAATCTTCCTGCAGTTTCTGAGTTTTTGTAGATCTGACGTGTGTTTTGGACCTAAATACTTTATTGGCTTATGTTGGCTGGAGTGTTACCATGGAAACCACGCCACATTTACCCAGATCAATAGATAATCGATCATATGACAGCCTTCAAAAGGAAGAGAAGCCAAATTTCTCCTATTTGTCATCAGTGGGAAACAACCTTCTTGTTGTGTGTGTGGTGTTACTGCTGCACTTCACAACAGTTTCTTTTTATATATTCATAAAAATGAGTTTGTTGACTTTCATTTCATGTGCGACAAGTGTAGGTGCATTAATGTGGGAGCTGTGTATACCGTATATATAAAGGTATAATTAAAATAATGTCATCTACGTGCCGGAACCGGGCTGTAAGGCTGGTAAGAGGTTTAATGAGATGATGAAATGTCCCCCAACAACTTACTGCACATTGCACAGATCGGTTTCACTTTACTGAGTGTCATTCACAAAGAAACACAGAGAGAGAGAAGCTATCACATGTGAACTTACATGACCAAAGGGACCTGGTATGCGAGTGAGAGTGGCCTTGACAATTATCATTAAGCATGATTACACTTCAAGGATCCTCAAGTTCCAAGCCCACATGTATTCCCAAGCCTCTGATTAATGGACTATTATACAGTGTGTTCTGCTGTAGAGCCACTTAGAGCGAGCATCAGGGCTTCCACAGGCGGTGGGATAATGAGTACAGAGACCCTACACTGTACATGTACAACCAAGCAGCCGACCGCCCTGGAAATCCCAAACCAAGCGCCTTTGTTCTAATGTTACAGTCTGGAACTCTGCTGGGCCTCATCTGGATTTCTATTCCCCTGCTGTTCTAATGCTGCGAGTTTAAAATAGGATGACGCTAAATCAGGAGACTAAATCCAAACTCCCTGGTGGTGTAAACCTCGGGCTAAGTTTTGTTTACGCTTCTTTATCAGTGATCTGGGAAGAATTGTAAATCCGTTGCATCTGCGCTTTCATCTCCATACAGCACCTTGATCCTCAGCGCGTCATTAGTGCTGCGGCAATAATAAGAGAGTAGGGTGAGGAATTTCAACCTTCAGGAGGTGGCGGGTGCTGTTTGTGTGTGCCTGTGCTTGTGTTACTATCTTTACGGGGACATTAATCTATTTACACAGTCACGCCAAGCATGGGGACCTCTGACACCATGGGGACCAAAATTCAGGTCCCCATGAGAGTTAAATATAAATGGAAGTGAAATCTGTGTTTATGCATGGCTTGGTTTTTTTTTTTTTTTTTTTTTTGGAAGTCCCCATAAAGCATGAGGGGAAGAGCAGCAAAGCAAAACATGTATTTTTCAAAGGTTTGAAGATGTGTTTTTAGATTATTATTATTATTATTATTATTATTATTATTATTATTATTATTATTATTATTATTATTATTATTATTATTATTTAATTTGATTTCCTTTTATGCTTAAAAATAATTTCTTTATTTTGATAAACAATGTCTTTTTTTTATCATTTTTAAAAATTTATTTTAGTTTTCATTTTAATTAAAAAAATGTTAATTTAATTTTAATTGTTTACTATTTTTTTCTTTATTAAACTTTATTTATTTATTGAAAAAGAAAAATGCATGTACAAGTGACTTGGTCCTTATAAGACATGGAAACAAGTATACGTGTGTGTGTGTGTGTGTGTGTGTGTGTGTGTGTGTGTGTGGTGGCAGAAGCACAAACACGAGTCATTATAGAAGGACTTTATGTAAATCCAAAAGCTCTGTTGTTGTTAATCTTTGTGAGTCTTCTGCATTTTATTTGTGCAGCCAACAGCTCTGGAATGAAATAAGATAATAACGCTGATCACGGCTGATAGAGGGGAGCAAATAGCAAAGGCTGAATTATTGGAAAACAAAGATTCTGTACATTTGTTTTGTTTTACACTTTAAAAAAATTAAGTCTTGTTACACTGGAAAAAATGCACCTCAAAAACAAATGAATATAATTAATACAAGATATTTTTACTTGAATTGACTCTTTTTATGTATGTTTGTTTGTAATGTAAAGTATCTTTGAGTGTCCTTATTATTATTATTATTATTATTATTATTATTATTAAAGCCTGATGTGTCATGTCTGAGGCTGTAACTTTTTCACTGTTTGTGAAATTGGAAACATTTCAACATAGTTTTATAGGTTTTATGAGGTCGTTACGGTGATTTCTCCCAGACCTGTAGTAGAAGCTGCAGAAAAAGCTGTTTTATTACCAGTATAATAAGATGTAATACATTCTAAATGACCGGTAGATCTTGAAAGTTCTCTAGAAAATTGGGCCAAAAGACTCTTTTCTTACGAACCTTTTTATAGCAATAATGAAGCAACGAATGAGTGAATGTATTTTTATTTTTAATTAACTATAACTATATGTCATCAAATGATGATATAAACAAGTAAAAAATAATCATAATTATAAAGTAAAAATAATTAGAATTACAATTGTTAATTACAGCAGTATAGTATAATTGTTAATTATAATATTAGTAAAATTGGTTAATCTAAATTGCCCATAGGTGTGAATGTGAGAGTGATTGTCTATATATGTTTAGCCCTGCGATGAACTGGCAATAATAATAATAATAATAATAATAATAATAATAATAATAATAATAATAATAATAATAATAATAATAATAATAATAATAATAATAATAATAGATAAAATAACTGCATTACCAAAAAATTATTTGTAACATTAGCGAACTTAAGTGATAGCTAGCTTGTCCGCACCAGCCATTATTGACAAAACAACGTAACATAAAAAATACATGTTATGCAACAATGAGGAACATAATCCATAAAATTGACCTAAACTAAGTTAATACAATAATTGTTGGAATTTTTCTATCTCCATTAACAAAGATAACATTGCATTCTGGGTAACCCTTGCTCCCAAGGGTGGTGTCGGAGAGTCTCAAACTTGTCCCTCAACTTAAATGTTCTTAGAATTGGGACAGCACTTACACTTCGCAGGAGCGCATATTTTGAGATTGAGGGTTCAGGGAGGAATTGTAATTGGCCCTAATGAGGTCATGTGACATTTGAGACAGGTTTGGGTGGTTTGATTAACATTTTTGAGCGCCTACTTGTGGTCTATATGGGTTAGGAACAGACCAATCTCTCCTTTCAACACCACGTCAACCACATCACTTTCTTCCATTTCAAAAATATTGCCCGTCTCCGTCCATCACTCTCCTTTTCTGCCGCTGAAACTTTGATCCATGCCTTCATCACCTCCAGACTCGACTACTGCAACAGCATCCTCTATGGCTCATCTTCCAAAGTCCTCAATAAACTTCAATACATTCAAAACTCTGCCGCCCGCCTGCTCACCCACACCCGCTCCAGTGACCACATCAACCCACATCAACCCCATCCCTCAACGCATCCATTTTAAAATCCTCCTCCTCACCCACAAAGCCCCCTGTTATCTCACCACCACACCCCTTCTCGCAGCCTCCGCTCCCCCGACGCCAACCTCCTGTCCCCTCTAGTCAGAACCAAGCACCGGACCTGGGGTGACAGAGCGAGAGCCGTCTCCATCGCTGCTCCCACCCTCTGGAACTCCCTCCCCAAACACATCCGTGACTGTACAGACCTCCCACTATTCAAATCCCATATTAAAACTCCCCTTTTCAGAACTGCTTTTAATGTGCTCATGTTTTGTCCTGTGTCATGTAACTGTCCTACATGTATGTGTACTGCTTTTATGATTTTTTTTGTACTATTTTAAAATACCTTTGAGTGTCTTTGAATGTACTGCTTTTATGATTTTTGCACTAATGTAAAGCGTCTTTGAGTGTCCAGAAAAGCGCTATACAAATCAAATGGATTATTATTAATATTATTAATGGTATGATATAGAAATAAAACAGAACCTATGACCAACTGTAGAAGAACTGTCCACTGGAGTGACCAGGATGCATCAAAGAGTTGTGAGATGAGTTGAGATAAGATATTTAGATGAGAAATTAGAAAAACTATATTTTTTCCAGTGTAACCGACCATTCCCAGAGCTACTGTTGTAAAACTTCTACTTTTTGTTTCTTCGGTGAACTCATTTTCTTAATTAAAACTGAAGAGGAGGATCCACTTTGACTCCACTCTGCTGTTCTGCTCAGATGTGTGAATCTTTACATCGTCCTTTGTAAAACACACACTTTTTAGTTTTAGTGACTTCTGTGATACTGTCGTTATCACCGTGTCAACGTGAGAGTAGAAAGAAAAGTTCGGGGAGTTTTTTGAACCTTTTTGAAATGCAGAGGAGGAACCTCGGTGTGTTTTATGTGTGGAGTTGAACAGTAATAAAAGCTTCGAGCTGCAGCGCTTGATAGGTTTTTGGCATCATTAGGCAAAAAATTTTCATAATTACCTTTCAGCTTATTGTAATTCAAGTGGTCTAAGAGGAACCAAAAAATAAAAATACTTCTCAGAAATATAGCATTTTCTGGATTAGGGTGAGTCAAAACTTTTCTAATACAGAAAAAAAATTACTTTCTTTTTCACGTGGAAGTCAACTGCCCAGTTTACATGAATTTTTATTCCTGTTTAATTCAGAATAATGGTTAATTCCTCTTTAAGATGACCATGTAAACACCTAATTCCAGTTGAAAATGATAATTCCGAATAAAGTCACTGGTTTATTCCGATCTTGATTTGGAATTTGATAATTCCTCGGCCAATTCTATCATGGAAGAAACTTTTGGGAACGACACTCAGTTCTTAAATTTTTGCAATTATTCAATTTTCAGTAAATGCGACAAAGTTGTAACCTACCCGTGCTAGACCCTCCTAGTGGCAGCACATCTCATTTGCTAGCGTAGTAGTCTAGTTTCGCTCAATGCAACTTTGGTCTAGATTTCTCTGAAACTGGTCGACGAATCACTGTGAAGCATAGATTCAGAGGGCGGGCTTAAAAAAGTTTTGGAGAGAAACATCCAGAAACAACCATAGAAGAAGAACAATAACGGGTGGTGATTTCCTTTTATCACAGATGAGTGAAGAATGTGAGAAAACGTCAACAAGTATTTTTACATAACAGTCGTTAAAATCCATAATCCACCATTTTTTAGTCATTCCTAACTTTCTTCGGACTCCTCCGTAAACTTTCCAGCGCTCTAACTACATCATCCTAAAGATTACGCTGATTAGTTGTAGTACCGCCCTATTGCATACAGAGGATTTGAAAGACAACCTTTTAGCCCCGCCTCCCCTGACTATGAAGCACCACTAGACCTATACATGTAATGAATAGGGATAGCGCAGCTAGGCTAACAAAGTGGTGTAAATGGTCACCCTAGGCCCCCGCCCTGCAGCAGGTGGTGGGTTCGAGTCCAGGCTCCAGTTTGATATATTTTAACTCATATATTGGTTTTCTATGTTTTAATACCAATGCTATTCCCACAGTAGCTTCACCCCTGGATTAAATGCAGGGCATCCAAGGCTCAGGAGGTAGAGCAGGTCATCCAATAACCAAAGGGTTGGTAGTTTGAACTCTTAGTCATGTACTGTTGTGTCCTTGGGCATGATATTTCACCCACCCTACCTCTGGTGCTGCTGCTCACACTAGTGTATGAATGCGTAGGATGCAGGATTAGCCGCCATGTTTTTGTCAGTTTGCTCCAGGGGAACTGTTGATACATATATAGTTTATCACCAAATAAAATTGTATTTATTCAGCATCAAATCATACAATAAGTTATCTCCTGACACTTTACATATAGAGCCAGTCGAAACAAGACTAATTTATAGAAACCCAACAGAATCCTCCAGGAGCAAACACTTGTAATGATGACAGTGGAAGGAAAAACTTCCTTTTAACAGGCAGATATCTATTTGTTTTTTTTCCATAAGTCCCCATAAAGCATGAGGGAAAGAGGTGCAAAATGAAACATGTATTTTTTAAAGGTTTGAAGATGTGTTTAGTTTTTTATTATTTATTTTTAGTATTATTTATATTGTTATTATTATTGTAGAAAAATAAAACTAATAATCTGTCTTACTATGAAGAGGGGTTCAATAATACTTCAGTGATTTTATCTTAATAGATACTATTTTCTTACTGCACTGGCAGATCATTCTAGTCCACAGTACATTTCCATCCAATAATGAGTTTAATTTAGACAGACAGACAGGCAGGCAGGCAGACAGTTTTCATGAGATATGGAAACAATGTGTGTGTGTGTGTGTGTGTGTGTGTGTGTGTGTGTGTGTGTGTGTCCCATTTTCAATATTTTCATGAAAAAATCCCCTGTAATCAGTAGTGGATGATTTCTATTCACTGAAACTCTGCAGGATTTTTAACTAATGATTAATTTCCGTTTTATTTGTAGAGCACCAAATCACAACAAGGTTACTTTGAGAAAACTGGATTAATAGAATTTTCTTACTTCACTGGTAGATCATTCTAGTCCACATAGAATATTTTCATCCAATAATGAGTTTAATTTAGACAGACAGACAGAGACAGACAGGCAGACCGACAGAGACAGACAGGCAGACAGACAGAGACAGACAGGCAGACAGGCAGACAGACAGACAGACACTTTATTCATTCCTTCAGGGGAATTAGGTTGTCACATCGGTCACCACCTACAAATACAGCACATACATACAATAAATGTGAATTGTGTTATTTCATCATCTGAACCTGTTTTATCCTCACTAGGGTCACTGGGGGTCACTGGGGGTCACTGGGGGTCTAATCCAGCTACAATGGGTGAAGGTGGGGTACACCCTGTATGAGTCTCCAGTTCATCTCAGGACTGAACATATATAGACAAACAATCACTGTCACATTCACACCTATGGACAATTTAGATTAACCAGTTAACTAGTTAACCAGTTAACCTATCAGTGCATGAGTTTGGAAACTGGAGTACCTGGAGAAAACCCACACAGAAAGGTCTGGTGTGGGAATCGAACCAGGGACCATTCTTGCTGTGAGGCACGAGTGCTAACCACTGCAGCACAGTGCTGCCCTAATTATTAGTTATTTTATTATTTATTTTTAAGTGATGATTCTAAAGTTGGTATTCATGACACATGGAAACCAATGTGTGTTTATGTGTATGTGTGTGTGTGTCCCACATTTTCGATATTTGCATGAAAAAAAAACTCTCTAATTAGTAGTGGATATTTTCTCTACAGGATTTTTAACTAATTATTCAGTTTAGTTTTATTTGTAGAGCACCAAATCACAAGGTCCTCTCATAGGAATTTACAATAATTGAAAAGGCTGTGGATTTCATAGAAAATATATCGTAGGATGTTTAATGTTAAAAACAGGAGGAGAAAGTTCCTTCCAGTTAAAGGAAATTAAAATCAAAGTTCCAACTATCATTATAATCCTCCTATTGCTGAAACAGTTACTTTCCCAGAAAAGTGATTTTTCTTTTACCTCAGTTCATTTGTCTATTATTCAGGAATTTAACATATTCCAAAGTTTCCACAAATGAGCATTTCGCTGCGTCCTTCACCGTCAGGAATTCATGATTCCATTAGTCGCAGTCATTTCAGTCGTTGCAGTTTGTGCTGATTGAGAGGATTTTCAACCTTGTCAAAAAAAAAAAAAAATCCAGTTTATATTAACTATTCTTGACATTAGATGCATGATTAGTGACAAATTGTTCCACAGTTGTCAGTTTTAAAAATGTGTTGTGTGAAAAGCCCATCAGTCAGATTATAAAACGGGAGCGAAAAACATTTAATATCTTGACGTGACGGATCTCATTGGGTTCAAGCACTTTGATTGGCGTGGCGTTATTTAATAAATTCCAATTCTGATCCTTGTCATGATCACATCTGCTCTTTCCAGATAAGTATTTTTGATTTCATTTCAACCAGCATTATTTAAAACAGCCCTGTCATGTGTGATTTAACATTTTCTTGCACTCTGACAACTTAACAAAGTGGCTGTAAAAATGGATATTTAAAAGTCGACAAGTGTCAGATTTGTTTTTGAAGAAAGTTGGGAAACGTAAAAAGTCCATCAGTGAAACTTTAAAAACAAAGCAGATGTGACGATACCAGAGCCGTGTTTGTGTGTCTTTTAGTATCTTCAGACGCCATGAATCAAAACGACGACGTGAAGGATCTCATTTAGTGTCGTATCGCGCCGTCGAATCGTTTAATGTCTTATCTTTATTCCAGTCAACATTACGCTCCTTATTACTGCTGGCAGAACACAGAGGTCTTTTTAATTTTCTAAATTAACATGTCCTCATGCTAATTGAATGGGGTTTTAATAGCTCTCGGTAGACAAGTCTAAGAGTGTGAAAGAGAGAAAATCCATATGAATGTCCTCGCTGGCCACCCACTTCCTCTTGACAAAAGGGTTTCTCATGAAATACTGATGGCACCTGTGGACATCCAATTAGAACACAAAGCAAATAAGCACTTTAGAGACAAGGGAAAAAACAAGCTGAACAGAAAGATGGCTTGCGTTGCAGGTATAAAATATGAAAAAAAAAAAAAAAAAACGGCGCTCAAATTAGGTTTTTTCGTGCTCCTTTGTGTGGTCCGTTTTACAAGGGACTAAATGGAAGCGACGTTCTACAGTGAGTTTCTAAGCACAACTCCCTCCTGGCTTTTAAAGCAAGCTGTCTGGGCTGTTCTGACGAATTGTCAGCTATTATTCCTGATGCCTCCCATGGGGTCGTCCTCTCCATAAACTCTTCCCCTTCACTGAGCCCCTGCCTCCCATCACCAGCACGCTTGTTAAACAGACACACACATTAGTCTAACTCATGTTTCCTTCGAGGCCCACAAGCCTGCCAACCCAAAAGTTGGTGCTTATCGCTCAGCCCCTGCCCTGTGTGTGTTTATATATAAATGTGTCTGTGCATAGCAACGCTCGTTTATACTCCTGCCTGCGTGCATTGTCTTCATCCCAGCATCCGGCTTCTTAATCAATACGTTTGTGGTGTAAATGTTGCCTCAGTCAACCCTGAATCCATTAGCTGCACGAGATAACATGCATATTAGTTTTTGTTTGTTTTTTAAACCGTCTTGTCCAGTTTCCTCAACAGTAGAATGGTGGAGTCTGTCTTTTGCTGCTGAGCAAATATGTTTTGCAGAGGAAAACTTCATAATGTATGTCAGCCTCCCCATCATATTTGACTGTCTTCAGGCTCTTTCCTGCTGAAGGAACCTTTTGTAGTTCTGGGGCGGCCATGGCTCAGTTGGTAGAGCAGGTTGTTCGTTAACTGAAGAGTTGGCAGTACGATTCCTGCTCTGTCCTTGGGCAAGACACTTCCACCTCCTTGCCTCCAGTGTCACTATGCTTCTGTCAGTCTGCCCCAGGGCAACTCTGACTACATATGTAGTTTACCACCACCAAAGGGAGCATGTGAGAGTGAATGAATAATGGATCACTGATGTAAAGAGCTTTGTGTGCCTTGAAAAGCGCTATAGAACTGAGCGGTTGGCACTCTTGCCTCACAGCAAGAAGACCCGGGTTCGATTCCTGGACTGTGCAGGCCTTTCTGTGTGGAGTTTGCATGTTTCTCTCTCTCTCTCTGGATGGTTTCCCCCCCGTCACCCAAAAACATGTTTGTTAGGTAAAAATCCTCCAACCAGTTAACTGACCATGAGCCTGGCTCCACATCTGGAGTTGGGTCCCCAGGCGCCGCCCACTGCTCCTTAGAAGGATCTGATAACAATAACTATGTATCTATAGAAATCTAATCAATTATTATTATTATTATTATTATTATTATTATTATTATTATTATTATTATTATTATCTGACCATTTCCGTATCTCGCAGTACTGCTATCTTTAAAACTATCTGTGTCCATCAACTGTGTGGTGGAAAAAAATACATAGAAAGCGTGTGATAAATGGTCTGAGGCGGTTCTGTTTTTGGTTTAATAGGGATGTTGATTAGAGCGATGAACTGAGCATATGTTGTAGTATCACCTCCTGTTGGATTCTTCGTCTCCTAACTCTCTCTGTAAACTCCTCCAATCTTGACATTAGACTCTGTATTTGACCATAATTAATATTCCTACCATACAGAACATAAACACTGTGGTCTCTTCATTCTAGTTTATAGTCGTGTTCTCTTCTACTTCCTTGTGTGATTATTGAATTTAGTGACTGTCAAAGACGTCTAGACCAGACTAGACTGGACTAGATTAGACTACACTAGACTGGACTAGACTAGACAACACTATACAAGACTAGACTGGACTAGACTAGACCAGACTATACTATACTAGACTAGAATAGACTATTAAACCAGACCAGATCAGACCAGACTAGACTAGACCAGACCAGATCAGACTAGACTAGACCATACTAGATTAGACTAGACAAGGCAAGATTATATTAGACCAGACTAGACCAGGCCAGATTAGACCTCACCAAACCAAACCAGACCAGTGCAGATCAGACCAGACAAAATTAGCCCAGACCACGCCAAACTGGACCACGCCAAACCAGACCAGACTAGACCAGATTAGACCAGACTATACCAGACCAGATAAGACCAGAGTAGACTAGACCAGATCAGACAAGACTAGACTAGACAATATTAAACTACATCAAACTAGACCAGACCATACCAATGCAGGTAAGACCAGACCAAACTAGCCCAGACTAGACCAGACCAGACCAGACCAGACTAGACCAGACCAGACCAGACCAGACAGGAAGTGTTGTGTTTCATTTGACTGTGAAAGAGCCCAGGCTGCAGATCATTACACAGCTATTAGAAAACAAACAGAGCGTAACCTGTGTTGTTTCAATCAAATGTGTTCTCATTTAACACAATGATTTTTCTCTGCTCATATCTATTCTTCCTGTTCATGTTTTTGATTCATTTTCAGACTCTGCTTCTTGGTTGGTCGACACTTGTATGTATGATTTCCTATTTTCTGTAAAGCTTCAGCCTACGGAAGGTGCTAGAAAACAATATACAGTTAACCCTTTATCGGCCAAGGGACTATTTTTAGCCATTTCTACACATATTCAAGACACAAGTGGGTTTTCTATTGAAACTCAAATAGTGTGAATGCACATTTGTGTTGATAAGTGCATGTGCCCTGACTGAACGCACAATGTTCTATCATGACAAAGACCTAAAATATAAGGAGGAGGCCACCTGTCATTGGCTACAGCAGAAACAAGTGAAGGTCACGGAGTGTGAATCTGTGTTTCCTGACCTCAGTATCATTGATTGACTTTGGGAAGGAGATAAACATGCAGTTCATGCAAAAGAAAAACAAAACAAACACTGAAAGGAAGTAAAGGTGTTTTACCAAGAACATGGACAGATTAACCATCTGAGAAAATAAAGTGTCTGATCCACAACTACCACAAAAGACTAGCATCTGTTATTGATGATAAAGGGGTGGAGCCAATTAAAAATGAGGGGATGTAAACATTTGTTTTCTGTATGATTTAAAGGTGTCATTCCGGTCCATGCTCCTTTTAGAATATGATGGTGGTTTGTTTCCTCCACTGGCTGCATTTACCATTCACAGAAAACAATAGGAACCAGGGACCCAGAAAACGACAGTCTGCCTGACGTCAGATGGACTTTATTGTCACCCATGTGGGGTTAAGCACGCCCCCCATTGCAGCAAATCTGAAGTAGCATTAGCATTAGCATCTACAAGAGAAGACGGCGTCACAGTCGCTGCTGCACAAACTTGAAAAAAAATGGTGGATCAAACTGGTCCATGTGTCTCTGTGTAAATAAAGCCTGTTTTTTTCCCCTGCATGTTTTCAGAACAAGCAACGGCATGAAACCTATAGCTGGATGCTACTCTGGTAAAGGTAAATACATACAGAGAGCGAGAGGGGAGGGGGGAGTGTTCCTTCATGCATTCTGAGCCAATCAGAGACTCCTCATCACCGCGTCATGGACATGTGTGAGGAAGTACTGGAAAACTGTTGTTAAACCTCAAGTCATTTTTCTACCGTGAAAAAACAGCTGGAAACGAAACAACCGGGACGTTTTTTTAAATAGAACAAACACACAATATATTCAATAACAATGAAGAACACAGTAATACTAATGAAATAACCATGGAATGACAGCTTTAAAAAGAGCATTAAAATAAAGTGATCACCATGGTTGTTATTGGTACTAGTGTCACCATGGGTCCACATGGTATGATGTGGATGAAATGGAGGTTTTTCAATTTGAGAAAAATCGACAAACTATTTGGTAATATAATGACATGAAAAACAATCTCAGTGTGAATGGGAGTATGTCTTCTAAATCTTTTATTGTTACTTTATCTTCTCTAAATAATCCTTGGGGTTTTAGTGAAAAGCACTTAAAGCACCGTTCAGGCTGTCAGTGTTTGTGCTCATGCACTGCGTTTCCTTTGAGCTTTTTCCAGCTTTGCCAGGTAACGATATCCTCGGGTGAGACTTGAGACTTGCTTTCTTAGTTTTATTCTGTGTTTATTTTCTTTTTGTTTTCCCCTGTAATGACTTTCTTTTGAACTGTGCTTTAACAAAGCCTCCATTTTCCCTGTTAAAAAAAAAAAGATGACCCTCTTTTTCTACTCTGCCTACGAGCCTCAAACTTTTGCATCAAATAAACCAAAAATAATTTTTAAAAAAATCACACCGATAATGAGGTGATAGCGTCGACGTGTACCTTCCTCCTCAGTCAGAGACACACTTAACAACAAAGTCTGTTTCCACGAGTCTGATACAGAACTGCTTCCAGTCACGCTGCAGCACATTTCACACCCAGATGCAGAATATTTGCCTGTTAAAATATTTTAAAAACACACCAGGTGTTCGCTATTTAACCACAGATACATGATCCAGATTCAGTATCTTCTACAGACACATCTTTTCCCTGAAGTCAATTAAAATACACAATACAGCTTTGGAGATTTTGGCAAGTTAAATACAACTGCAGCAACAACTACCTGCACAAAAGTGGTAATGGAATCTAAAATAACTTAAAAGCACAGACTGATCAGTAAGGTTTGAAAAAAGACAGCGTTTAACGGCTGATTGTAACATGATGTGACGAAAGACGCCAAAACACTGTGGTGATGTCTGACAGCCCAGGAAAAACACAAAACAAAACAAAAAAACCTTGTCAATCCATATTACAGCTTAAACGTAGCCTATAGAGCAGTGTTATTCAACCTTGGGGTCGGCACCCCACATGGGGTCACCTGGAATTCAAATGGGGTCACCTGAAATTTCTGGCAATTGATGCAAATTTTAATAAAAATGTTTTAATAAGTAAGTAGTGTTGTAGCCTAGCCATGCTATCCCCATTCATTTCACATATATAGTCATGCGTCGTAGTCAGGGGAGGCGGGGCTTAAAGGTTGTCTTTCAAATCCATCTGTATTCAATAGGATGGTATTACAATCAATCAGCGTAATCTTTAAGAATGACGTAGTCCGGAGAAAGTTACGAATAACTAAACAAAATGGTGGATTACGGACCTTAACGACTGTTGTCACTTCTGTAAAAATAATTTAAAGATTTCTATCGTCATTGTTGTTCTTCTTCTATGGTTGTTTCCGGTTGTTTCTCTCCAAATGGTCACAGCATCATCACTTTGTTACTAGTATTAATTTTCAGGACTGTCTGTACATATTTTGACCAAGGAACATAATATTCTCTGTTTGTGCAGTAATAATCTACACCTTCATTGTGTCCATAATAATATACATCATATAGATTAAATATTGTCTAAAATTATTTGCAATAGAGTATAAAACAAATCAATTTTAGCAAAAAAAAAAGTCTGTTATTTGATGTTAAAATGGGGTCATGAGCCAAAACTATAGAGCCTGGATAATCTGAACAGACTCCTAAAACGTGACGATGAAATATACAGATCAGTGTTTGTGATGTATACCATGTGTTTTTCCAATATTGATATGTTCCAAAAACAAATGAGATAGAAATAATGAGGAAAGATTTACCGACCCCAACCATCTGCAGCAATCTAAAGGCTGTGAATGCATCACCTGTCAGTTTATGAGTAAATATTCAACACAACATGCTGCACGGTTTTTCTATCAATTAGGGTAGTGTAGAACAGTCAAAAATGGTTACGTTGATTAAATTAAATCAGTTGCATTCTGGATTTAAATTTGTAGAAGCAAGAATTTTCACGCAGCAAACTGGAGAGACCTAGCTGGTATGGTGCATTCAAGTACCATCTGATGTAAATGTCTCAAACATGTGACCTGACAGTTAAATCCAGGTCCATTCTGGCCAGTGGGGTGGATTTCCTTTAAAATACCCATTTTAAATGATTGCCATAGAGATTGGAACTTTTTTTTTTAATCTTACATGATAATATGACTTTAATTAGTTTTAGTAGTTAGCTTTAATTTTACTTCAAACCTGGCACATATAAAAAGGAAACTGATATGATGACATCAGCTGGAATGAGGTGAAAATAAGCTACAATATGTGTGAGGGGCTTATTGTATACATCAGAGGTGGTGAAAGTACTAACATTCTGTACTTAAATAGAAGTACAGCTACTTGTGTGAAAAATAATCTGGTAAAAGTACTTGAGTCACTGCTTGATTGAAGTAAAAGTAAAAAAGTAAAATTTTTGAATTGTAATAATGTACAAAAGTAAAAAGTAAAACAGCATTTATTTATTTATTGCCATGAATGCAATATGCAGTATGCAAAAATAAATCCTTTAAAAGTGAGTTATTGTGTAGATGATGTGTTTGGTCAGGTCACAGTGACTCAGTTTTGTGGATATGGGCAGGAAAAAGTCACAACTGACATAAAAGTCATCATAAGATTTAAAAAAGTTGTAAATACGAGATTAAAAAATGCATAATTTTAAGAGAAAAAAGGCAAAATTGTGAGATAGAAAGTCAAACTGATGAAATAATCGTCATAATTATAATATATAAAGTCACAGTTTCTGTCCTTCACTGATTTTCCCTCTGAATCCACTCAGTATTTTTCATCCGTTTAGTTTGAAAAAGTAACACATCTATTCTGAGAATGTAAAGAGTATAACGTACAAATATTTCTAGAAAGTAAAAATAAATACTCAAGTACAGATACCAAAAAAATATAATTAAGTACAGTAATGAAGTACTATTACTTAATTACTTCCCACTTCTGGTATACATGTACATGTACATAAACCAGTAGAATAACACACCATCATATACATTAAAAACACTAATGTCATTTGTTTTCTGTACTGTATGTAAGGTTTAGCACATTTCATGTCTGAAGCAAATACTTTCTAAAACATTGCAGAGCAGTGTACCCTGACATCATGACTACACATCGACCCCCAAACACCTGAAAAATGTTTCCCCTTCATTTGTCTGAACAGCACCTCGCAGACACCATCATCTACTTTATTTCAACATGGCTGCACTCTGCCATGAAAAAGTGAAATACTATAAAAGCTCTAGTTTTCTGAGGTACTTTTTAGCTTAAATAATATTCATATAAAAAAATAAATGAATGTATTTGTATGTATTTGAATGTATCTGTATTTGAATCTGTTGAATCTGTTGTAATGTAGTCACATAAAGACGTTTATGTTCAAGTTTTATTGTCATGTCCTCACTGATACGTTCCTGCTTTAAAACTAGTGATTTAATTTCCCATCAGCCTCAGCCAGTGACCGATACAGCCTGCTGATGTTTTTAAGCAGATATGGTTAATATACGCATTATTTAATTATTTTATCTATAATATATCTGGTCCAATAGTGTTGTTCTGAGCTGTTCTGAGGACCGACGGTCCAGCACATGTGAAGTGATAAGACCAAGGTTGACATAATATTTTATGAACTATCATGAGAAATGATATAGTGTTTTGAGAACAAACACAGACACACACACACACACACACACACACACACACAAACACTTACATTTTACATCTCTTAGGTAACTAGAGCATGGGTTGAGGGTGACAAGTCACAGTCAGATCATGTTGTGAAGTCCAACCTTGGGTGGAGTCGCCCAAGAAGATGTTGTCAATTCAGACCTGGAATTTTGGGTTTTTATGTCTGAGCCTTGTGGGGTTCTGGTCCACAGAGACCAACACTGGCTTTTATATTTTCCATGTGACCTGAATAAATAATTAAAACTGAAACCAACTGTATCTTCAACTCGTCTTTGGAGCGAAAACACGAAAGTCCTTGCACGAGGGCATTAACAGACAAGTCGACTTAGTTTTGGATGAGTCGACAAGTCACGTTATTCTTTCTTTCTCTCAGCACGTAAACAGAGTCAGACCTAAACCAGACTTGGCTGCTGCAGGTAAGACAGTTGTAGTTGTTAACAAAACTAAAGAGAGTGACAGACACACGTCACATGTGTGTCTGTCACTCTCTTTTACTTCACCTTAGATGAATCATCTAAACAGCATTCGTTAGCTAATGTGCACGGTATAAACAGTATCTGCTAGCTAACCTTAATGAGCAGCAGCGCAGACAACATACTCCTTTTTGTCCAAACATGATGTGGACAGTGTCGTGTGCGGGTCCTACTGATAACTCCCAGTGAATAACAACATTTACTGCAGATCCTTTCCTTATAACTTAAGTTTACTTGAGTTCCAAATGAAACCCACAGTAACATTGTTCAGTGTTTCAGGTTCCCTTTAAACTTCATCCACTGATTACAGAGTAATTAGTCCTAATGGTCTCCTGCGGTGCCTCCCTCTGCCTTCAAACAAACATATTTGATCACCTGATGCACAAATCTGCAATATAATTGATGCCTTTAAGCACAATTTAACATTTACCAATATTCAGTTCTGCTAATTTAACAGTTTTTTTTGTTTTGTTTTATTTATTTTTTTTACTGTAAAATTGCAGCGTGATGTATCATACAGTAATCTGGATGGAATTTGGCTTGTAATACTTGGTCTCACAATCAAAACGGCATCAACAACCTCTTCAGATTCATTTTGAATGGTAGCATCGGAGCAAATTGTGTCTGGCTTTAATCTCGGGAGAAACATGTCTGGTGAATCTTGATGAAGCTACGTCTTTTGCTACAAGCTTTTAAGATGCTAGTCTAATCAAAGCTACGGCATGCTGCTACCCCGAGGCGCTGTTGACAGCCTTCAGGGGATTAAAGCTGATTTCCCATTTGGTCAGAGTCACTCTTGTGCGGGTCGGACTCGCACCGGCGCTATGCGAGACAACTATCCTTGTCACAGATAGCTTACTGTTGTTTGATGCTGGGCATGTCTCAGTGACTCCCCAGCTCATCTATCACCGTAACTGTGAATGGCGGACAGGGGCGCAGAGGAATAGAGGAAGGCTGCTCCCGACCCTCCCGCCTCTCACTATATACTTAGTAATCTGTGCCAAGGCTGTTCCCAGAGTGGAGAATGGAGACCTTGTGTTCAGAAGCTCCAGATGGGCTAAAACAACACAGCACACAACACTACCAACTCTCCAGTGAGAAAGACGATAAATGCGTAAGGCAGATTAAGGAGGCTGCGAAGATAGTTTGATGCGCGCCATCGCTTTGTGAGGAAACGTAACGTGATGATAATGCTAAAAGCCCTCCTGTCCCCCCCCCCCCCCCCCCCCACACACACACACACTCCCACAATAAGCTTTTCTATTAGTGTCAAGGCCGGGTGACACACAGAAGTGCGTTTTTTCATGCGACGCACATAGAGAGATAATGATGTTAAGGAAATGCAGGTGTAAAGAAAATGTTCTATAAAAGTTAACAAAGCTAGTTCAGTTTTAGAGTCGTGATGTTCTGAACACTCTGATATGTTACTGAACTGTAACTGGGGGGGTGGGGGGTGGGTGAGACTCACATGTATAATATAAATCTTTGTGAGTGAGAAAAGATGTTTCATACTAATATTGGAGAAAGAGGTTTTTGGACATATAACACCCTATAATGTAATAACATTTGCATTAAAAAGTCATAAAAACCCAATAATGTAATAAAACTACTCTACTTTTTTTTTTTTTTAATTTGCTTCAGATATTAATGTAGTAACACACTTGACATACTTTAATAAGATGAATAAAAAATAAATGACTTTAGTGTTGGTTAGTTCATGTTTTAATATATATGATGGTGTGTTATTCCACATATATGCTGGTTTATGTACATGTATACAATGGATTAGTAAATATTCCACTAGAAAGAACCTGTAAAGTGAATGGATCATAATGTGCAGACAGTGTTTGGAAGTAGATCTGACACTAATATTCCTTTGGACTAAAACCTATTCTAAGAATTTCACATTTTGACCCCAGACTTATCTTTGAAACTTGAGCCAACCAACCTTGAGTTTTCTTTATCACCAACACACATGTGGGAACATTTCATAAGTTTTATTCCAGAAGCATTTTACTTGTAGACCAGTGTTATTTGACGCTGTTAAAGATGACCAGAAATGAACAAAATAATGAAGAAAATGAACAAAAATGAACAAAATAATTCATAAAATGGACCAACAAATGTGTAGAATAACAAAATACTTAAACAAAAATGACCCAAATGATGAATAAAATTAACAAAAATGAGCAAAATATTCACTAAAATTCCACATTTTGACCCCAGACTTATCTTGGAAGCATTTAAGACTTGAGTTTTCTTTATCAGTAACACGTCTTTAAATTTCATTTCTTTTATTCCGGAAGCATTTTACTTGTAGACCAGTGTTATTTAACCAATGATATAATAAAAAATATCCTGACTGATATTGTAATAACATTTTTATCAATATTGTAATACCTTATTACACCATTGGGGATTTATTACATTTTGTAAAACTTAACAGATAATGTCGTATATATGTTCATTTTCAGTCTACAGTTCTACATCATCATTCTAAGCCACAGTACCCTTTAGTACCCTGTAATGTAATCATTTCCTGAAAGTCTGAAAATGTAATGAATTTTACACTTAAGTTGATCAACAATATAATAAAACCCAATAATGTAATAATTCCACCAATAGTGTCATTAAATATCCTATTGTAATATTTTTTTTACTATGTTACATTATTTATATGATTTATTTTATATATATATATATATATATATATATATATATATATATATATATATATATATATGTTCATTTTCAGTCCAGAGTTCAACATCATGGCTCAAACTCCTAAGCCACGCCCCCTTTTGCCCAATAGTCAATCTGTTGTTTTAAATCACAAATACACAAAATGTAAAATTCTATATTACATTATCTGTTTTAACATTAGCAGTTCTGACAAAAATGTAATAATGCATTTTTTTTACTACAATATCAGGATATTTTATGACATTATAAGTGAAATTATTCCATTTTTGAGGTTTATTTATTTTAATTAAGAAGTGCACATTTTGTCATATTTTCAGGACACCTCATGCATATGTAATCTATGATACTTCTTCAGTCCCTGAACTTTACCAAGTTTTGTTCCATTTTCCAAACCCATATGCTCCTTCTGCTCTGGTCTATCGAGGTCATAACTGGATGTTTCAGAAGATAATGAAACACATCCATGATATGACACGTGGAAAGTGTCAAGAATTTCGTTTTCTGTGGCTGTGTCGATGGGGGGTTGATGGTGTCACACACACACACACCATCACCATCTCCCCATACCTTTATTAATTCAAATTAATGGAAGTAAATTAAATCTGGTAATAATTGATACAAATGCATAATTATAAATGTTAAATTATTTAACCAAATGTTGTTTTCTAACTGCCTCCACTGGTACTTCCATCACAGTAACAATAATATTGGCAAATTAAAACCTTATTATAATTACAATTCTAATTATTATTATATTTCTGTATTGTTGTTGCCATCATTATGACTACAATTGTCACTTTCTCCCTCACTCCCCCCCTCTAATCTTTCTCTCCTCTTCACCTTTTTCCCTGTTGCCTCTAATTAATCCATATTGTTTCATTATATATATTAATAATAATTTGGTGTCGTATTTATGTTTTATTGTTTCTCTGTTCACAATGTCTTCTTAACTATTGCAACGAAGAAAACATTTACTAATAAAAACATATATTTTTTATGACAATTAAGAAACATTAGTGTCTGTATAATGCAGCCACACCTTCTTAAACAAACAAAAAATATTTGTATTTAATTATTTCATGATAATGTCATCAAATTTTAAGGGTGTTCACAAACCATTTTTCCAGTAATACTACACTATTTTATTAAATTAAATTAATTTAATTTTGCATTTTCTTTTCAGACATGTGTAGATGGTGGACATTATATAGTTTGGGTAAAAAAAAAAAGTCTACTTCAATAGCAGCACAATAAAAACCCCTTTGGTTTGGTTTTAATATTAATGTGTAATGAATAATTTTTTAATCACGTTTGCAGATCTTTCCTGTATTAAACCCAACTCAGGTGTCTTTCCTTTACCGAGTGCCAATGCATAAATCTAATCATTTAAAGTTTAATAATGCTGCTATTTCAGTATTATTATACCTCTGGTTGTTTTTACAACATCGTTCTATTCCCTCAAACTGCTAAAAAAATGCCTTGAGTGGTTAAACATTATAACGCTAATAGCTATGTATCTATAAATATTGATGCGAAGTATTATTTTTTGGGTCAGCTACACTGAGATCAGAGGCATATACGGACAGTTTTCAGAAATGTTCAAGTAAAATACAATTCCTGCAGTGAAAAATAAATAAATAAAGTCACTTTTTTGGGAAAAATTAATTACATTTGTTTTTCTCTTCTGTACTTTAAATCTGATCCTTATTAAGTTGCTTAAAAACATCAGTTTTTGGCATCACTTAGGAAAAAGTGGAGTTAAATATGTAATTAACCGCTTTAATTACTGCTTTCTGTTGATATTCTGTCAGACGTGACTGTATTTCACTACTCACTGGTTCGAATCAGAAGCAACATGACCGCTCCCATAACACCCGTATTCTGGCTCGACTCCATGACGGCGTGAAATGGCATCAAGACATCTGTTTTTATAGGCTTTTGATTTTGATGAGGAGGAGGAAACTGGAGAAGGGAGATGCGTTTTGTCAAATTCTGATGTTTATCTGTGTTGATGTGTCCCTCCCTGCTCCCCATGATACAAAATGTACGTTTTTATGTTTTTCCAACTCAAATCTGTGACGTCTGTGTGTGAAGAGACTCTTAAATTATGAACAAAAACCATCCACTCTCCTTTTCTTCTGATCCATTTCTTGTTGGAGGACGATGAAAATGCTCCATTTTGGATTTTCTATGCTTTGTGCGTCTCACTTTGTACGATTCATTTTAATACCCCACCCCATCTGCCCAGCTAACCCCTCCTCCTGGTCCCAGTGTGTGTGTGGTGCATTGGGGTCTGAGCCCTGGTTGCTGTGTGCGGTCGGTCTGACCCGGGTCGATGGGACGGGCTGGTCTGTGGGTGGCACCGTGGTACTGGTGTCAGGGCTCATCTGGTCGGCCATTGTCAGATGAACCAGACCCAAAAGCACATCAGGGTTAACAGACCAGGACCTGAAGGCACCGGGGCTGTTAACGGACCAGTGCTGTGTTCCAATACGCATACTGTCATGAGTACACTTATACAGTACACTTTCCGTGTACTGTGTGTAACTGTACAGTGTACATTTTTCAGTGGGTAAGTGCTGTTCCAGTTACGGAAATGGCGTCAGAAACTGCAAAAAAAAAAAACATCTTTTTTTCTTACCAAAATAGACGCTATCATAAAATTTATTTTTCACACAACTTTCAATAGAAACCATCACTACATGTGTAGGTTGTAGGGGTCGTTTGGCTCGCTCAGTCCATCATACAGTTCGCAGGCAGTTTTACGTCACTTCCGATACGTAGACATAGACAATATGGTGGCTGTTGAGTACGAACAGAGTACAGTAACTCCACACTTTTGAGGGCATCATCCGGGTACTTGCAGGACACTTCACTTCATAGTGATTACAATTGGGACGCCATCCGTACCCAAAGACAGGGCGGAAAGAACGGATACCGGAACACAGCACAGGACCTGAAGGCACCAGGGCTGTTAAAGGACCAGGACCTGAAGGCACCAGGGCTGTTAAACTCAGCACTCTGACCACTTCAATTGTCTCCATCTGATTTTATTTCCTCTGTGTCTTTTTCTCTGTTTCAACTTTTTCAGGTTTTAATTCTCTTTCCTCCTCTCAGTAGAATGCATAAGAGAGAGGCGGAGTCAAAAGAGAGGAGTGGAGTCAGCTGTGACTAATTTGCATGAAAGCACGAGGCACTAAAACTGAGTGTTTTAAAAAGGGCAGTTTCTCCAGGTTGAAGAGGCTGCTGCATCTGCATCAATGTGGTATTTTGACCAAAGCATGTGACAGACAGGTCACTGAGACACCAGGGAACTGTGTTCACTGGTGGAAAATGGTATCATATGTCCCGTTTAATGTGTAATTCTGTAGAGTAATGTTTTTTTGCAACCCAGTTTTCCATAAATTACACTGAATATTATAAAAACATCCAATTTAATTGCACAAATTGCATGTATAACATACCATACACTTGACACAAATGGATCCAGCTGACAAAGGATACAGGCTTTTCTGTGGCAAAGAAATTGTACAAAACATCAAACAGAGGCCTTTTTAACTACACAGTTTGTTCGCCTCGTACTCCACGTAGTTGGGTTGTCTGGCACTAAAAGCTTGCAGGGCAGTGAGTATCCTGGTCACATCAGCACTGGACAGTTTGAGTCTGTGGCGAAGTAGGCAGGAGAACAGATCTACATGGGGCGCCCCTGGAGGCGAGAGGCGGTTGACCCTGTAGCGCAGCTCCACCAGCTGCAGCAGGGCCGAGTCCTGTGATCCCTGAGTGTACGGGTAGTCTATCTGCAGGATCAGGTCCTGTATGGCCTCGGGGTCAAAGTGCACGCTGTATCCGAAAAGCTGCATGCTGTTTACTTTCATGTAGCCGATGTTATTCGAAGGCTCCGTGGGCTCCAGCGGTTCATAATACATGGTACCGTTCTTGTTTCCACCCGTCGCTCCGACAGACTCCCTGATTCGGCTCCTCAGGTAGAAATGAACTGTCTCAAAAAAGCTCTTCCATCTGTTTCCCAGAGTCAACGTCCAGTTATAGCAGTCCAAAGGGATATCCAGCTTGGTCCGCTCCCAGTCGGGGTATCCGTGCTGGCCTATGGGCATGGTCCAGCTCTCGGAATGGCTGCCTCCGAAAGGATTCACAAACAGAGACAACGCCGGCTCCAGAGTGCTGTTCCGTGTCAGGCAGAACTGCAGAGCGAGTCCCAGGAGCATGTGGACACGGTTGGACTTGACTCGGTTGCTCTTGAGGGTGAGTAGCATCCTCTTCCTCCAGGACGGATCGAACCAAGTGTTCACACGGACGTCGTTGCTCACGAACACGGCATGCAGAGCGATGCGTTGGTCACGGCGCTGAAGCAGGTAGCGCAGCTCCAGGTCCTGAAGGTCTCGGTCGCTCTCCAAGCCCAGGTAAGGGTCCGTGGGGTCGGGCACGGCGGGCCGACACACGCCCTGGGTGAGACTGAAGCCCAGGTTGCAGCTGGAGCATCGCGTCCTGTTGTCGTTTGAACAGGAGGCACAACGGGCGCCTTCGCCGACGGAGCAGGGGATGACACCCTGACATGGGGGATGGTTGTAGGGGCAGGAGCAGCTGCGACTCTCTTCAGTGTAAACACCGACCTGGTTGTTCTCACTACAGTACAAAATGGAGAGGGAGTAGCTCAACCAGAAGTGCAGGGGCCTGGGGGGGGAGAGAGAGATGACAGTTGGACATTTTAGGTTTCCAGCCACTGCAGTAATAGCTATTATTGGAGTTCCAAATTTAATCTGTGCCTTTGTATCTTTTTGTTGTGCGGGAAATCATTGCAACGTAGGAAATGTTTTGTCAAGGAAAATTTATCTTGCCATTCAAAAAGAATACGTGCTGCGTTGATGTTTGCGAAAACAATTTAGACAAACTGAGACTCAGCTGGAGCTGCAGAAGCAAAATCAGATCAAAATGAATATTTTTATCTATTGAATTCCCTTCTGTGGTGCAGATGGGCACGATGACACACACACGCACTGTGTGTTTGTGTCTTTGCATCGTTGTGAGGACTTGAAACATTCTCTAACCGTGACAACAGCCATCACAGTTGAACGCTTCACCTAAAGCCCTACCATACGACAGCACATCCCCAATGTTTGATGACACGCACATAGAGTCCAATCCTTAGAACTTCCTGTTAAAACTTCCAGATGGAATAGATCATATGTGCCACGTTTCCACTAGTATTGGTTCTACCTGATTCTACTCACTTTGGGGCATTTCCAATACGAAAAAGGCCCCGGTCCCATGGAATCTGGTCTTAGATTTTTGTTATTACAATGTCCAAATTTTAGTTTGTGGTCTGAATTTTGAAGGTCAGGCAAAAATGAAGAACTTTTTAATTCTGACCTTGTTTCAATCCTGAGAAATAATGACGTTTTTTACCTCAAAGTGCAAAGTGTGCATAAAAAGCACACTACAGTAGGATACCGGGAGGGTTAAGAAATACACAAACATAAATATACAAAGTCATAAACACAGTCGTTATGTGTTTCTTCACTTTATACATCCCAATAAAATGCA
>CM035799.1:6848839-6955875 GCA_020466265.1 Siphamia tubifer
CAACTCGACCGACCGCAACACGAATATCAACTGCAGATGACCGCATCACTGACGTAAAAAAAAAAAAAAATCATACAGTGTGGATTTTATATTTACAGCTCAAGTTGATGTTAAATAATCAATGTTAACATTTTAACTGTTTAAATGTCATGTCTGTAATGCAAATTGTTTTTTTTTAATTCTCTAGTGATCAGCACGTCACTATATTTTTGATGCAAATTTTTTATTTATTTTTTTTTGCATGATTTATTTCTTAATAAATAAGTAAAATCAGATTGTGGCGGCTGTGGGGTAACAATATCCCAACCTGGAAATAAATAAATAATAAATAAAAACCTTCACTCTTGGATGTTTGTCCCAGAAAACCAAACAGTGGTGACATGATAAAAAAAGCATGTTTTCTCATTTTTATTTATTTATTTATTTTTACGAAAGGAATGCTGAGCTCATCAACATGTCAGAAATTTCACTTCATATTTTGTACCAATAAAAAGAAATGTTAATCACCACCTGTTGTCAGATTCTGCCATTGTACACCTTCAAAGCAACTAGACTCTAATTAAACATGACTGACACTGAAATAAAAAAAAACTGCTGCTCCTTGCCATTCCAACATCCCACATCTACGCTCCGTTGCCGTGGTAATTGTAACGACTTGTGTCTGGCAAGAAGAAAAAAAAAAAAAACTTCCACACATCGGGAAACTTTCTTGACATTATTCAACACAAAAAGAATCTTCAAGTGTCTTTGATCCACGTCGTATAGTTTTCATAGATGACAGCATTGTACTCTTAGAAGACACTATTCTTTTACATTTTACATGAACCCGACTCGCTCTTATCCACTCTACAGGGGAAGAGTTAAAGGTGTGTTATGTGACTTTTTTGCACAAACATCAGTGGATTCTAGAATGGTATTATAAAAACACTTTAGCATCACCTCCTCGTATTTGCTCTAATTGAAGTTCGCTTCACAGGGCTTGTGCAAAAATATGTAAATTGGTGTGTAAATGCTGGTTGAAGCTACTAATCTTCTCCCCAGTGATGTGTTTATGGTAATTATAGCACTGTATTAACTGTATTTTTCAGTGCATATATTTGACAGAAATTAGTGCACAATAGAAGCAGTGAATGAGAACAGTACAGGGTGCTTTTACATATTAGCCTTTTAATACTGACATAACAACAGGCCGCCTACAGTAGGTGCTTTCTTTCTTTTTTTCTTTTTGCAATAAAAATGACCGAAAATATATATATATATTTTTTTTTGCCACTCCTTTTGCACCTTTTTTTCAGGAAAATTTTTGCTTTTAATATCTGGACAATTATTATAATTATTATATTAACTTATTGACTAACAGCTATGTTCAGAATACTTTGCAAAAAGACAGATATATATATATATATATATATATATATATATATATATATATATATATATATATATGTATATGTCTTTGGCAGTCAATGAGTTAACGATTAATGTTTAAATGCTAATGCACACAGCGAAGTAGGATGCTACCCATAAGGATGTTGTTGTGTTGGACTGACCCTCTACTACACATCTAATTCTTCCTTTTTTTTCTTTCCAAAACCACCATATCCTACTATTTTAATCGTTTCTAACTTCATCTCACATATGATAAAAGGAAAACAATGTATATATGTTTACATGATGAAGAAAATAATTCATATTTTTTGGTTTATTTCCAGGCAGGTGTTTTTTTTTTTTTTTAGCCTGTGTGGAGGTCTCTAAAACAGTTCTTTTCTACTTGTAATAAGAGTCCCACAGTGCTGCAGCAAACTGTCAGAGAAGGTCAGGATCTTAGCTTTTAGATGCCATTGGAGTTTTGTGGATGGCACGAACAGTTCAGGAGTTGCAGTCATTTGAATAGTGTAAAGTGTAAAGTGCAGCGCTGGAGAGAATGCTGTTGTTAAAGGGTTAAACTAGGAAATTGGAGAATATTCTGTACACCCATGTAAGCTACAATCAAGTTAAGCTTATTTTATTTGTATGTGTAAGTGGAATCGATTTGCAGTGATGAGAAGGAATTCATCTTGACAAGCATTAGACAAACAATAGCAGCATGACAGCAACTCTGCAGCGAAACACGATTATTAGTTAAATACATGAAATATGCAGAACTATAATGAAATGAAATAAACACAGCTATCTGTGAACCAGTACTATGCATTGATCAGTGATAATACTACAAACACTGACAGGTAATGCTGATTTTATTACATCTATACATGTCCATAGGTTGGATATAATAAGAAGAAAGTAACTATTAAGCCTCAAAGAGGATGAGTTCGAAGCAGGAGAATATACAACGTAAGAATCAGAGTGAGTTTGACACAATGTAAATTGTGTTGTTGAATTGACCAGATCAGAGAATGATCATTTAGCTCAGCGGTTGTCAAACTCATGTTAGTTCAGGGGCCACATTCAGCCTAATATGGTAGAAAACGTGATCCCTATTCATTCCATGTATGGGTCTAGTGGTGCTTCATAGTCAGGGGAGGCGGGACTAAAAGGTTGTCTTTCAAATCCTCTGTATGTAATAGGACGGTACTACAACCAGTCAGTGTAATCTGTAGGATGACACAGATGCCGGAAAGTTCATGGAGGAGTCCGGACAAAGTTACGAATGACTAAAAAAATGCTGGATTATGAAGCTTAACGACTGTTCTCGCTTCTGTAAAAAAAAATAATTTTAAGAATGTTGAGTTTTCTCACATTTTTCAGTCATCTTTGATAAAAAGGAAATCACCACCCATTGTTGTTCTGGTTCTTCTTCTATGGTTGTTTCCGGTTGTTTGTCTCAGAATCACTTTGTTACACCCGGATGGTGTAACAAGCTATTTTTCAACAAAGCTGGGTGGTACGTTAGCCATGTTTTGTGTGATTTTTATTGGTCATCTATAAATGATATATTTAATTATAGTTATAGTCACAAGAGCAACATTTATATCTAGTTTTGTGTCGTTTTTGTCACGTGATAAAGGTTTGTTGATGACAATATTTAGTCACTATAACTGTGCACTGTCAATGAATGGTTTATTTTTTAGATTCTTCATATAGAAATTTCACTGGATTATAAAGTGAAGTAAATATCATTCAATAAAAAGTCTAAATTTTTAGATAAAAAGTCAAAATGATGAGAAAAAAGTCAAACTTATGAGAAAAAAGGTCAAAATTATGAAAAAAAGTAAAAATTATGAGATAAAAAAAATCAAAATGATGAGAGAAAAGGTCAAAATTATGAAATTAAAAAGTTAAAATTGCCAGTCACTAAGCACAACCAGAATAAACCCATATATAAGGTGCACTGTGGTATTTGGACAAAATTAAAATCTTTTACTGTACGTGCACCTTATAGTCCAGAAAATACAGTAACGTTTTATTTCCCAAATTTCATGTAATTTCCTATTTAAAAAATTGGCATAGACATTTTAGAAACATCCAAATATTGGTATGGACACGTCCATAGCGTCCATACAAGGTTAAGAACCACTGCTTAAACAGGTCAGGTAAAGGTCAAAGGTCAGATACAGGTCACATAGCAACAAAAAGTCAGATTTGGGAACATTTTCCTGCAGTGTGAACGTAGCCAACGTCACATAAAGTCAATATTTTCACCTAAATGGCTTTTACTTCCCTGCTTCCATCACATCAGCTGTTAGAGTTAACTGTTCACTTGCCGACTAATGACATGTACCAGTGAAATAAAATAATAGTGTCATTACTACTTCTGCCTTCACTGGTCATAATGTTATGACGGACGCAGCGCTTCTATGATCATCGAAGAAAGGACTGGAACGCATTTTTAAATCTATGTTTGTTCTACACGTCAGAAGTACAAACCTCTGGAGAGAAGAGGCAGGAATTCACAGGCCTGAGGTCCTCATTTGAAAGTCAAATGATTCTCCACAGTTACTGGATAGTGTTGTGGGTTAAACGGTGACTCATCAATCAGCTGGAATCATTTAACAATCGCATCCTCTGAGTTTCTGTCCTTTAAAGATAGGTTTGTTCACCATGACACTGAACTAACAGGCGCAATTAACTCCAAAAGCGCGCCACAATAAGAGCATCATGGTTTTGTCGGCATGGTAATGGGACAGTTTCTGTAAACAAAACAAGTGACATGATTCATAGTTTGCATCATGTTCAATCGTGCGTCACTAATTTTCCAATTTTATTTTTTTTTACGATTGCACGCATCCAATCATCTGACCTTTAAAGGACAAAACAAATCATAAGAGCTGTCAAATAATGAAGCTTTTTAATCTGATTAAACACAGGGTTACTTCAGATTCATTTTTGATTGATCCTGATCAAAGAATGTTGCCAATCATTTTGTCTGGGGGTTTTTTTTGCCTGAAGTTTCCCACAAAATACGCAAAGAAATGTAAAAAAATGTGAAGGAAAAAATTTACAAATCATCCTAAAATCCACTCAACCCCCCCCCCCAGAATTAAACGAAGACCAAAAATTATGACAAATTCAAAACATATTCAAAACTGTTCCAAAATACAGAAAAAAACCAATGTGATAAAATATCCAACATATGTGCAATTAACATGTTTGTGCAACACCTTCAACACTAAACAACTTTAAACAATTGTTCCATTTAAGTGTTTTAATCAGATTAATCACAGTGATGGATTAATCTGCATTAATGTGTTAATTTTGACAACCCTATCAATCATCCAAAACTAGGAGGATGAGTTTATATATATATTATAAGGACTGTCAAAAATGTGAAAAAACATCCAAAATATAAGCAAAAATAGGAACATATACAGATGCAAAACCTTTAATAGTTTCAAGAAAACAACAACAAAAACTATCACATTTTAATTTAAAATGATTATGATGATTTATCTGATTAAATTTGTTATCAGATGAATCATGATAATGGATTCATCTGCAATAATTTGCTAATTTTGACAACACTATCAATCATCCAAAACGAGGAGGATGAGTTTAGTTCAAACCGATGGTGGGTGCACTGAACAAAAACATTACAGTCAAATTAACAGAAGTGATTAACGACAGTGTAATATTAAAAGAAACTGCAAATGAAAATACATACATATATATATATATATATATATATATATATATATATATATATATATATATATAACAGCTATAAAAAATGTGATAAAATATCTAAAATATATGCAAACATACAAACATATATAGATGCAAAACCTTCAATAGTTTCAACAAAATATTTACATATTACATTTTAATTTAAAATGATAAAGACGATTCATCTGATTAAACTTTTTTTTTGACCATCCTACTGTAATATATGTTCTTTATATCAAATGTATCTGTATTTTTTACATCCTCAGATCTGCACTTTCTTTTAAGCATAAAGGTTTTATTTGCTTATCTGTTTTTTTCTAATTACGGTTTATTTTTTTCCTTCTTCCTGCCTATGTTTTTTATTGCTCCCTGCTGTCATGCTTTTAATGTTTTATGTAAAGCACTTTGAATTGTCTTGTAGATGAAATATGCTGTATAAATAATCCTGCCTTGTCTTACAGGAAGAGTATGTGAACAGAAATAGATATTTTATGTAGACATTATGTATTTTTATTGCTTTTGAGAAAATAAAACTGTAAATTGAAAGCAAACAATTTCGATGTTTTTTTTTTTTTTTTTAAGATCTAGTGCTTTTATGATGTTAAATCTACATGTTTAAAATGTTAAAACTAGATGTTGAATATTAATTATTATTTTTCACAGTATCATTCTGGTAACCACAGCTGACAGTTATTTTCCTTAAAAACAACAGATTTTTTTTTTTTTTTTTTTACAGTGGAGGTCAGAACTTTATTTTATTCTCTGCAGCGTTTTTTAGTGAAAACAGATGGATTTTGTTTTTGGACAGACTCAGTTAGAACCATCATCTGATGTGACAATGATTGACAGGTCTCTTGATCCAGAATTGAGCAGCTTACAGTGTTTGAATTTAAAACACAAACAAACGCACAAACAAAACAGGGACGTTTGTGTGTATTTGCTAAATCCTAGGTTTCAGTTTCTGCATTTTAAGTCAAAATAATTACCCACTTACTGACGTCCAGCCAGTCTGACAACATATTACAGAAGCCATCCATGTATGAGTCAAGCTGACTTTTACCATTTGGGATGGTCATAACGCAGACAGGACACCGCAGTGAACAGCCAGCTCATTACATTTATTTCTTTTTTGATTTTAAAATGCCAGTCTTGTGTGTGATATTGATTCTGTTGTGTGTGACACTGTGGAATAATGTAAGGCAGCGCGACAAAGATGAAATCCCTGAACAGAGCCTGAGATTCACAATGTTTTAATGAATGAAAAAAATATGAACAAAGAAACCAATTCTGTGAACGCATGAGGAGGCTGAAAAGTGGAGGAGATGATTATAGTAGGTGAGTGTGGAGGGAGTGATGTGGAGAGACACAGCCACAGTCATATTATATAAACTGTGGGATGAAGACAAGGACCATTACTTTATTAATAATAAAAATAGTAGTCGTCGTCATCATAACTTATTATTATTTTTAGGAAAGGGAAATGTATTTGTATAGCACATAACATGTACAGGACAATTAAAGGTTTTACATAAAACATATAAGAACATTAAAATTACTTAAATGCATATATATTATGCAGATAGACTCACCAGATTCCTCAAAGTCCTGGTTGTTCTGCTTCCAGGCCTCTTCGATGCGCATCAGGTTGGTTTGTAAAGTGTCCAGGTCGTAGTGGGGGCAGTTACACTGGGGGAAGTCCACGCTGCACTCACACCAGCAGTCGTTGTTCTGGCAAACGAAGTGGCCCTCAGATTTACAGCCGATGTAGTTTAGAGCTGCCTGAATGAAGTGGCTCTTCAAGTGGTTTGGTATGATGACCTGCAGCCCTGGAGGAGAACAAAGCCTTCAATATATGATCAAACACTTTCCTGTCATCAATAATACTACAAACCTACACAACTCATCCATCCATCCATCCATCCATCCATCCATCCATCCATCCATCCATCCATCCATCCATCCATCCATCCATCCATCCATCCATCCATCCATCCATCCATCCATCCATCCATCCATCCATCCATCCATCCATCCATCCATCCATCCATCCATCCATCCATCCATCCATCCATCCATCCATCCATCCATCCATCCATCCATCCATCCATCGTACAGCTGATGTTTTACTGTGTTTTTTAACTTTATATACAGTTATATATGGAAGAAGATTTGGGCCACTGCGGAAAATAATAAGATCCAATATGTGAATGTATTATTATTATTATTATTGTTCCACCTACGAACAGTGGAGTTGGGTTTTTTTTTTGCTGATGTTTATCAGGTTTTTTTGCCTGTTAAACAAACTCAAACAGTTATTGATGGATTTGGTTGAAATTTACAGGAAATGTTGATACTGACCCAAGGAATAAATTGTTATATTTTGGTGGTGTTCAGTTGGCACCTAGTACTCTTTTTTTTTGGGGGGGGGGGTTGTGGTGAGATGTGAATATGCGGAGTGTGTGCTCCAGGAGTGCTTTTCTAGTTATTATTCTGAGAAAAAAAAAACCTGAATTCTGACATTAAAAACATTTGATTATTATTGTGAGAGTCAAGTCACAATTCTAAAAAAAAAAAAATTGGCTGAAATCTGACTCTGAATGACGTGACAATTATTGGTACCCATTTCCCAAAGTGCTTTGCCCGAACACCCAAAGCTGTGGGAAATAGGAGGTGCTGTTAAATAAATAAATAAGTAAATAAATAGGGGGGGGGGGGGTGTCGTGGTCCGCGGCAGAGGAAGTATTCTATGTCGGATGCAGGGAGGTCCACGTAAAGAATGGATTGTTTGAACATCCAGTATCTAAGCTTTTTCTGTTTGAACAAGGTGGATAAACCATGACAGCCAGCGCAGAAATGCACAAAATAAATAAATAAAAACACCTCAGTGGTCAGCGTTGGGGGTAACTGTAATTTCATTATTTTGTTAGTACTGTAACTTAGGAACGTAACTCATTTCAGCTCTAGTTTTTGTAACATCATTAGTTACTAGACTACAATAAGGCTCGTTACTATTGACCATTGAAACTACACTGAAACACAGATGTTTAAAACACAGGATGAGAACTGCGTCTGTTTGTTTTCCTCGCTGCTGAGTTCAGAGAGAACGCACACGCATGTTTGTGTCGTGCATGCGCTATCACTGCAGTGACAGTTATAGATGTAGCAGTGTTAGCTAAAAGCTACGTCCACAAAAATGTCCTTGAACATTTGCACTAGAGCCTGGTTGCCATAGTAACAGAAAACAAATCAGCCTGAATGAAGAATAAGAAAAATCTATCCCGGAGTTTTCATCTCAACTCCTTAACTGGGTGTTCTTGTTCTCTCTCTCTCTCTCTCTCTCTCTCTCTCTCTCTCTTTTTTTTTTTTTTTTGATCGGGTGGGTCAGAGCAAGGTACCCCCGCAGGCACCTGGAAAAAAATCAACGGGTCCAAATTTGCTCATTCAACATCCTTCTCAGACCTTTGGCCTCCGTTATAATGGTGTCACTTCAGCTGTACTTCTACATGATACATGATATGTTTGTGGAGGGACAAACATGGTCAGATTTTAGAGAACCTGCGAGAAATAGGTTTCCAGTTCAGTGTCCAGAGCAGACCTGGGTAAAATAAGGCCCGGGGGCCACATGCGGCCCGATAGCTGGCCCTGACTGGCCCACATGAGGTCACTGGCAAATTAAAAGTCAATGCAAATATATAACAGAGCTTTTATTTTGAAGAATCTGCTAAATGAACATTTTTTTTAATCTACCAAATTGGTTTGTTTCAGTTTCAGCTCATTCATGTCAGTGAACACCAAAAAATGAAAGACAAAATTGTTTAAGAATGCAGAGATTTTAACAAAACATGAACTTTTAGGTATTTCTTTATTAAAGTCACAAAAGAAACTGAGATACACAAACAAATCTGCAGTTAAGGCTTTTTATGTAAAGTTAATATAGAGTTGTATAAAACCGTTTTCACAAATGTTTTTGTGAATATTCATTAAATAGTTGTTTTCTGGGCTCTACATTTTCATTGTATTATTTCATTTACTGTTTTTTAAGAGATATTGAACAGAGCTATGGGTGAATTGATCCGGCCCTTAATAACTATCAACATTTCTCATGTGGCTCCATAGGAAAATTAATTGCCCACCCATGGTCCATAGTCTACTCGCAACTTACAACATGCAAAGAAAAGGTTTATGTTTCTCCAAATGGAATACTGCAATGATGGGATAATATACAAACCTGGATGTAAATGTTATTATTTTTTAAACTGAATTTGCATCAGGTCAAAATTGGATAAAATGGGAAATGGCCATTATCCGTTTTTTCCCATTATTCATTTAAACACAAAAATGAAAACTGAAAGAACATGTCACTATATGTTTTTTTTCATTTTGGTTTTGGAAACAAATAATGAAGAAATTAGTTGTTTCATTGTCTTTTTTTTGGTTTTATTTTGAAATGAACGAATGATACACAGATTGAAAGTTCTCTCTTTTAAAAAAAATAAATAAATCACAAGTACTAAAAATATCTACTCTGCTCATTTTCATCTTTATGGTATTTGCTAACATTGAGAACACCTAAATAATTATGAATATTTTACAGTATATTAAACATTTCTCAAATCTTACTAAGCCTTCTCAGCTTTAACAGTTTATTATTATATCATGATTACTGGTCATTTCTTTAAAAATATGTTGTTGTAATGGGTGTTACCTTGTAGCTGGACCTTGTTTTCTGGACTGTGAACCAGTACGGAGCTGACTGTGTCCAGATTGTCATAGTTACTGCATCCCAGCGGCCCAGTTCTGGTTTCAGTCACCTGGAAGAAGAATATTAATAAAACACAAGTGAGGATTTAGTCTTTTGTGTGTTTTAATATGCATGTCTGGTGCTCAGTATGACACAGTACACCGCTTATATTTTGTAATGATTGCTTCTCCCCATCAGTGAAAAAAAAACAACAACTGCAGAATCTCAAACCACTTTGACATGATTTGTATATACTGACTCATTCTGCGGGTGCACAAAAAAATAAATAAACATTAAGGTCACGAGAACATTAAAAGCCTCATCAAAAGCATTTTATGCTTCAAATGAATTTCAAATGCACTGAGTCACTGTGGAGTAACACTGAAAAGATCTCCAGTTACATCGCTTTCTCCACTCACACAGAATAATTTGTTCCGACCCGTAGGAAGGAATCAAACTTCCACCAATGGGAGAAAAACCTCAAACTGATCCACTTCTCTGCTAAAATAATTTCTAACAGTAATTAATCATGATGTTACAGTTGGAAATGCTGAGACACATAAGTTACAGCACATTAGCATATGTTTATGCTATTCCTTCCCGGCTCATGTGATGTTAATGAATGGCCATATATCGCAGGTGCTGCTTTACATCTGGTAAAATATAGCGTTCATCTCCTGCTTCCGCTTCCTCTTGCTCAGAGCCCCACTCGGCCCAGGCTCCACACACCGCTACCATGTGGGAAATGAATGGGGAGTCAGGCTAGCTGGAAATTAATGGAATGAAATCTCTAATCCATCAAGCTGATGCATAACCATAGGAACACATTCTCAGTTCAGGAGGAGGAGGAAGAAAGGAGGGGGGGGGCACTTGTCTTCATCAGTGGCTACTCACTTTAGCATCTACGTTTGCCCCTCAGGCTGATTAATGCGTACACTCTAATAGCCACTTCAGATGGGAAAATGGATGATTAGTGTTTTAAAGTGCATAACTGCAGCTCTATTGTGCTTCTTTACTCTTTTCTTTAAAGCTACTGGGGAGTCCATTTGCTCAAGTACTGTTCTGAGAACAGATCTTACTTTGCTATTTTAATTAGGGGCATAACTATTGAGTATTTTAGTATTCGAGTACTCAACTGAAAATAATATTCCTATACTACTCCTATTATTACTCCCATATCATTATTATTATTATTATTATTATTATTATTATTATTATTATTATTATTATTATTATTATTATTACTATTATTATTATCATCATCATCATCATCATCATCATAGGAGTAAATAGGATAAAACTGTATTTTGCAAAAATTGAACTGTAACAATAATACTAATAATACTAATAATAATAATACTACTAATAATAATAATAATAATAATAATAAATTCAGCAGTGTTAATTTGGAGATAATGGGACTGAATACACTCTAGAAGAAGGTTAAATATACTCTCCAAGTGTTGATTTGACACTGCAAAATGTATTGTGAAGAAGACAACATTTTATTTATAAGCACCTTTCAGGACACCGTACAGAGTTTTTCAAATAAAAATAAAACAATAAAAATAAACACACACACATTTACTTTCAAAGTGACTGAACTACCTGCGGAGTGATATGGTACCGTGAATCTGAAGTGACAAAACTAGTTGCCATTGGCACAGTGGGTGGTTATTAAAAAAAATCTGCCCACACAACGCTGGGAACGTCCATTCAAAATGAATGGGAGCTGTCGCAACATTCCAGAGGGCCGTAGAATAAATATATAAAATTCTAAAAAGCTTAATGTAGCTTAATGTCAGAAATCAACAATCGATCGTCTGCATATCGATCAATCAATCAATCAATCAAATTTTATTTATATAGCACCCCCCCTATTATCCTGCAGTTGTAGTTAAAGTAGTTAAATGATTTTTTTTTTATTAAAAAGAATAAAATGAACACATAAATAAATACATAAAATAGTAAAAAAAAAAATAAAAAATTAAAACTAAGTTTAAACAGTTTACCCTTAAAAATATGAACACTGGCAGCAGACCTCAGATCCTCAGGTCGACCGTTCCATAGTTTTGGGAAATAAAAACTGAATGAAGCCTCACTGTGTGTTTTAGTGTGAACTCTATCAATCATCTCCTTATGCTCTTAATAACCAAATACACCTTCAGTTGTCCATGCTAAATGACATGCTTTAAAATGTACAATTAAATAAATGATTCCTTGAGACAGAGAAAATTCCTCCATCATTTTACCACTAAATATCAAAGCCAGAGCATCTCATGAGCTGCTGAATAACATCCCTGGACATAGACACATACTGCTGGAGCCTTGAAGAAAAAAAAAACATCTACAGTGAGATTGACCGAAGCAAGTATTTCCACACAAAGAACACCAAGGTTTTCATCAGGGCCCAGATGAAACCACCTCCTCTGGTCTGACTACAACAGACTGGGAGCTGAAAGTTGACCTGCAGACACAACTCAAGTTCCAAGAAGAGGTCAGCAGTACGAGACTAAAGCCATGTGGTTCTGGTTCTGATCTCAGAAACCTCAAAGTAGGTTAGCCTCCTGGAGTTTATGGTGGATTTGAGGAGGAAGTGGACCACATACGTAGCATCGATACAAGACTGGGAGCTAAAATTTGACCCAGTGAAACAAACACTGGTCTACAATTTGTTACAAAGTATCTGCTTCAGACTTTAAATCTTACAAACTTTAATAAGATGAATCAGAAAACAAATGACAAAAGAGAAAAACAAAACACATGTGTGGTAAAGAAAATAAATAAATAATTAAAGGTATTACCTGGAGTAAAAATATGTTTAGCTAATTTTTTTTAGATGATTAAGAGTACATACATATAGTTGATATAAAATCACATCATTTGGATGAATATTGAGACATTTTCATTTTGCTATTTTGAGCCAAACTGTGTTAAAATGGAAGTGATTAGGGCATGTCTTTTTCACTGACATGACATTTTTAGACCTCTACTAAAGTTCTAAACAACATCACACTTACATGGTAGTAAATAGAGGGTAGAGGGTCCCTAAAGACAAACCCAAGTGTCCTGAGGTCTTTGTGTTGTTGGATAGTACCTCTCTGTATTCTTAAGAGGAAGCCCGAAATAGTTAATTGCCGACATGTTCTGGAAATTGACAATTTCGTTGCATTCTTTTTAAAAAAAAAAACATAGTCCAGTATTTCATTACGAATTAAAATGAAGCTGAATGCAACAGCAAAGCTTAGATTACTAACAGGTGGTTGTTTTCAAAAAACAATGTGACAAAGTTGTGAATTTCCAGACTGTGTAACTCAGGCTTCCTCCTAAGAATACAGAGAAGGTACATGGCTTACGATAAGTAACTCTGGATAAACTGTCCGACAACATGAAGACCATGTAAGTGTGATGTTTTTTAGAACTTTAGAAGAGGTCTAAAAATAGCATTTTGTGTCAGCGAAAAAGACATGCCCTAATCACTTCCATGCTAACACAGTTTGGCTCAATACTGCAAAATGGAAATTTCTCAATGTACATCTGAATGGTGGTGTATGTAGTCCTAACCATCGGAAAAATTAGCTACATTTATTTTTACTATGGATAATCCCTTTAAATGACAAAGATTATAGATATATACGTCTCATCATCTGAACCCGCTTTATCCTCACTCGGGTCACTGAGGGTCTAATCCAGCTACAATGGGTGAAGGCGGGGTCAGAGGTCACCCTGTATGAGTCTGCAGTTCATCTCAGAGCTGAACATATCTAGACAAACTCTCACATTCACACCTATGGGCATTTTAGATTAACCAGTTAACCTGTCAGTGCATGTGTTTGGATGGTGGGAGGAAACTGGAGAAAACCCACACAGACACGAGGAGAACATGTAAACTCCACACAGAAAGGTCTGGTGTGGGATTCGAACCATAGACCTTTTGTCTGTGAGGTAAGAGTGCTAAACACTGCACCACTATGCTGCTCTACAGAAAGATGAATCAAATTAAAATGAAAAATGATAATAAAAAAACCTATATTAATCCGTGAACAACTCAAAAGTCAGACAGTGTTCTGTTCAGCAGTTAGAAAACCCACCTTAGCAACGAGCAGAACAATACTGGAGGTTTTAAGGAGATGCAGCCACACACGCATGTACCACCTTATTTAGTCTGAATAAACAATTACAAGGACATTTTTGAGATTTTAAAGAAGTAAACAAAAAAAAAAACAAAACACACATTCAGAAAAGCAAATGAAACCACGTACAAAGTCCACTCTTTACGGGGAGAGTAGAACCAATTCCAGTCAAGCATTACCTATATTCAAATAAAAATGTATAAGGATATTTTCCCTCTACATACAGAAGAGCCAAAACATCCAAATTCCTCAGTGTTTTTGAACTGCGCTACAATGCTGACCTTTGACCCCAAGTCAACAGCCAGAAAAGCCCCAAACAACAACAAATCAGGATCTCTGCAGGAAAATACAATATTATGCAGTGACACAAGGTCAGAGGTTATGATTAGCAAGGATTACTATTCTCTATAGATAGTATAGATAGTATATATATATATATATATATATATATATATATATATATATAGGTTCCTACTACCCCCCCACCCCACTCCCTCCACACACTGAATGGGAGAGAGGTATTCTGTTTGAGTTAGTCTGTCTGTTTGTAAGCAGGTTTACACAGAAGCTACTGGACCAGATTCTATGAAATTTTCAGGAAAGGTGTGAGGTTGTCCAGCATAGTTGGGTAAATGAAAGGTCAAAGGTCAAAGTCACCAAAAATATGTTTTCACAATGATAAGAGATAGGGCAAATCAGGTAAAATGTTTTCAAAGGGGGGGGGGGGGGGGCACAACAACCCCCTCACTCACATTTTATCTGATTTGCCTCATCTCTTATCACTACAAATACACATTTTCTGTGACTGTGACCTTTGACCTGCATTCACCAAAACACATTTTAACAATACATTAAACATTTTAACTACTTTGAATTTCCTCATGGGGATTAATAAATGATATGTTATCTTACAACTCATATGCCACTATAAATGTTAGATATTTTACTTTTATATTTCACCAGTCACCTTTTAATTTTATTTCCCAGTGCTAACTAGTATTCAGAAAATGTCTAATCTCGCCCCTATTTTGTGCCAATCTCAAGTTTCTATGACAACCTGTTCTTGAATTAAAGCCAATAATGTAATTTTGACCTTTCTGCTAAATGCGACCTTGACCTTTGACCTTTTGCAATATTGATAATTCCGTTAAATGTATAAATGCATCAGTGTGTGTAGTATTATGATAATATATCCAGTATTGATTAAGT
Source organism: Siphamia tubifer (assembly GCA_020466265.1). NCBI lineage: Eukaryota > Metazoa > Chordata > Actinopteri > Kurtiformes > Apogonidae > Siphamia > Siphamia tubifer. Next base: position 6,864,026 of record CM035799.1, read on the forward strand.
TATAGTGTGATATGTCTATGCTTGACACACACAAACACTGTTACAGAAGTTAATTCTGCGACATGTCACCTTTGACCCCCAGAGATCTCAAAAACTTTTGGTCATAGGTGATAACGCCAAGTATGATAATTGTAGAAATCTTCATTTCACATCATTTGGTACCAATCTGAAAGTTCTGTGACCCTCCGTTCTTGAGTTACAACCAATAATGGGATTTTTACCTTTTTGTTTATTGTGAGCTTGACCTTTGACCTTTACTCAAATGGATCATTGCATCTGATGCTCATTCGCTACATGTATATGACCATGTAATTTCATGATGATATCTCAAGCATTCATTGAGTTATAGCATGATATGTCTCTGTGGGTACACACACACACACACACACACACACAGTGATTACAATAATCTTTTGCCAATCAATTAATGAAAAACAAGTGTTGCCAGGCACAACAAACCCCACCCTCTGGAAACATTTGACATGATATTCCCTATCGCTTATCACTGTGAAAACACATTTTTTACTAACTATGACTTTGACCTTTGACCTATAGTCACCGGCCACTTTATTAGTTACACCTTGCTAGTGTTGGGTTGGGTCAGAACTGCCTGAACCCTTCGTGGTATAGATCATAGATCATCATGGATCATTGCATCTGATGCACATTAACTGTATGTATATGTTCATGTCATTTAATGGTGATATCTAAAGTATTCCTTGAGTTATAGCACGATATGTCTCTGCAGACACACACACACACACACACACACACACACACACACACACACACACACACAAACGGTGATTCCAATAATCTCTCTCAACCAAAGTTGGGCGACAGTCACAGTGGTTTGCAAAAAATACATTCCACGATGAAAACTTGTGAGATGAGTCAAAGACAATGTGCGTTCCCGGCTGATCCTGACACTTTTCTGAAGTAATAAACTTTACTCTGATGGGAAACAAAGTCAGTGGAGACACTTTAGACAAGTCTTGCAGCACCCCTGCAGCTATTACAGGTGAATTTCCCAGTGTCAGGCCAATTCTCCAAATAAGCATTTGTTCTTAATCCTACCTGATTAAATAAGTTATGGAAATAAATTCCCAGAGCAGGTATTAAAGGATTTGTTAGTGCTTGTTATCTGTAGGCTGAGTTACTGAGGTGTCGGGAATTAAAAACCTGCTCTACTTGCTGACTGTAAACACATTTTAATTTGAAGGTTTACTTGTGTTTCGCTATTTTATGCACGTATATAAAGTAGTGCTTATATGTTAATTAGTATGAGTGATGGAGTTAAAGGAGAACACCCACAATCATTATCTAACAATCTGTCAACTATTAGTTTTTTCTGCCACAATCAATAATTTACACAAACTAAGCAATTTACAAATAACACCCTTCTCATGGAAAGTTAGTGAACTTTATACTATATATACTGGTATACTGCATGGTTTTATTATTATTATTATTTTTTTTTTTACATGTGTTGATTTCTTTTATCTTTTTTTTTTATCAAATGTATCTATGCATTTGTTGATAATGTTTGACTTGTCACTGTTGTATTTTATTTATTTATTTATTGCTGAGCTTTTTAGCTGCCCTGAATACTGACAGATCCCAGTGTAATTGTGGATTGTGTCTTTTTATGTCATGATGTGACCAATGTCTGTAAATTTAATTGCCCCCTAGGGGATAAATAAAGTCATCTGAATCTGAACTTTCATTAATCCTTTAATGCTTACTAGGTCAGAATTATGAGACAAAAAGTCAAATTTATGACATAAAAAGTCAAAATTCCAAGTCACTAGAGGCACAACCAGAATTAATCCATATATAAGGTACTCTGTTATAAGGCGAACTGTGGTTTTTGGAGAAAATTAAAGTCGTTTAAGTGCGCCTTATAGTCCAGAAAATAGTCCAGATAGTCCTTATAGTCCAGAAAAAAATTTATATTTAAATTCAGGCATCATACGGGATTAAACTTCTCAACTCACTTCTTAGTAAAAACCTTCAGTCAAATTGCATTTTGATCCATTTCGTAGCTAACACTTGAACATTTGTAATCAGGACATGAATGGTTAATTACTGAACACAAACCACTGCCAAAACCCTTCTTGACCTGGAACATCATTAAACCACAAATTCAAAGCCTATGAACTGTTTTTTCCGTCGTTATATTTGTCGGTGCCAGTCATTTTTTGTTTCTATTTTTTAATCTAATTGACTCTTAGCCTGGGGCTGGTTAATGAAATGAAAAACAATTACAGCCCTCCACCCTTTTTATGGCTCTGCTCCAAAAATATAAGTGGTGGGTGACTGGCCTTCACTAAGTTTCATAAAAACAGGGAGGTTTTGTATGTTTCTGCTGACAGAGGTAAACAGGATTGATCCCAAAACCTCCTGAGTAAAGTAATGAAACATGTATTTTAACTCCATCCTCCTCCAGTGCTAAAGCTAAAACACAGAAAAGAAAACACTGAGAGCCGCTCATCATCTTTAAAAATCTCAGAGAATGTGTCCCAAACCGTACTTTTTTTGGGAGCTTCCCCTCTCCCCACTTCCCCTCCATACCAAAGGCTACTTCCGACATACGTCACCTTCACAAAGTCAGTCAATAAAGTGTATGTATTAACCCTTTGTTGGTCAGCTCAACCGTTTGGTAGAGGTCACTTTGAACCCTGATACTGAATCTAAATTTAAGTCCTTTGACACTAAACTTCTTCAATGATATATTCAGGTCATGCTAGTAAATATATTTATATATATATATATATATATATATACACACACACACACACACACACACACACACACATACATACCACCAAGGTAGGAGATCATAACCATGACAACACGTCTGCACTGATCTTTTCTTTTGGACACGAAATTGCAGGGAATTTAAATTTTTTTCATTTGATTAAATTTTACATAAATAATCCTCATGTTTCAGAAATACTTTGATATTCATGTCATTTTTTTTTTTAAAACATGCTCAATCAAACGATAGAAATTAAAGGGTCATGAAATGCTAATGCTAATGCTAAACACGAATTGCAATTGAGTTAATACATTTAATTTGAACCAAGTCACAAATGATGTTGGTGAAAGAATAATGTTTGAATTTTAATATTTTTGTTAAATTTGGGGTCATTAAAAAATAAATCTATGTTTTATGTTATAATAGTCCCAGTGAGGTGGAAAAAGACAAAAAAAAGTATTGTGATTTTGTACTTAGATCAACAAAGTGTTAATAATAGAAAATTGTGATTGTGATTTAACAGGTTATTTTAATGTTTATCTCAAACGACGAACCACACAACCGTCCCCAACCCTAATATCATTAAAAATATTTTCCAATGACCCGCAACTGAGGATGACCGCGGGTGACCACAGGCGCCCGCTCACTTCGTCAGCCTGCACGTCACTGGTTTCTACCTTCATAACTGTTTCGTGGTCACGTACCCGTATGGCGGTGGATGCGATCTGCAGGTGATGCAGCCTCCGCAGGGTGCTCTCTCTGTCAGTGAAGTACGAAGCCGCCAACTGGTGGAGGATTTCCAGCGTCACAGGACTCGTAGCGTTAAAGTTCCTGTTGCTAATGCTGCTTCCTTCCAAACCTGTGGCTGAAGACTCCTGGCTGAGCTTCCGCTTGTCCACAAATATGGTCAGAGATTCCTCCCCTGTGGACAGAGGGAAGAAGAGCAGCTTTTATTTAGCAACATCTTTACATGTTAACCCATGGAAACCAGAGGTGGTCAAAGTACTCACATATTGTACTTTGGACAGCTACTGGTGTACAAAAATACTCTGGTAAAAGTAAAAGTACTGATTTAACTTATTTACTAAAATAAAAAAAGTACAATTTCACAATTGCAATAAAGTAAAAAAGTAAAACTGCTTGTTTTTTTTGCCATGAACGCAACAATATTTAATTAAAATAAAGCCTTTAAAAGTGAGTTACTGTGTAGATGATGTGTTTGATCAGGTCACTGTACTCTGTTATGTGGATATGGACAGGAAATTTAGGAACAATGGGGGAAAAAAGGTCACAATTAAGATAAAAAGTCATCATGACATTTGAAAAAAAAAAGATTTAAAAAAGGCTTAATTTTAAGAGAGAAAAAAAATCAAAACTGTGACATAAAATGTTCAAATTGTAAAATAAAAAGTCAAAATTGTGAGATAAGAGTCATATAATTATAATCTATAAAGTCACAGTTCCTTTCCTCCACCGATTTTTCCTCTGGTGACTTATTTTTATTACTGTCACATCTGTTTAGTTTGAAAAAGTCATGAGTCTATTGTGAGAATGTAAAGAGTATAAAGTAGAGTACAAATATTTATATAAATGTAAAGAGTATAAAGTACAGTACAAATATTTATATAAATGTAAAGAGTATAAAGTACAGTATAAATATTTATATAAATGTAAGGAGTATAAAGTACAGATATTTATATAAATGTAAAGAGTATAAAGTACAGTACAAATATTTATATAAATGTAAAGAGTATAAAGTACAGTATAAATATTTATATAAATGTAAGGAGTATAAAGTACAGATATTTATGCAAAAATGTAGGGAGTAAAAGTAAAACGTTTCCAGCAAAATTAATACTCAAGTACAGATACCTAAAAAATCTACTTAAGTTCAGTAACAAAGTACTTTTACTCAGTTACTTTCCACCTCTGAACATTTAGATGAAATATAGTAAATTAAATATAGGAAAATATATGATTACCAATTAAATATGTGAAGTATACAGAATAACAATATAATAAATGATGAGAAATTGCATCAGAAAAGTTAAATAGAGACAGAGAGCAACAAAACAAACCAACTCAAACCCAATACCCCTTCTCTGATTCAGGGATTCAGAATAAATCACTAAAATCTCATACATTATTATTAAGAAGGTTGTTTTTTGGTGTTTTTTTTTCAAGGTGACTCATTTTCTTTAGCAGCATCTGGTCTGGTTTGAGTGTAAATTTAGACGAGACCTAGAGAAATTCTGATAAATGACTAGAACGACTGAGGGTTATTACACAACAACAGCAAAGGCAGAGTGTTCGTACTGTCATCACAAGGGCCAAAAGTTCACTGAAAGCTCATTTATTTTTTCCAATAACTGCAGTACCACAAAAATATGGCCTGTGTCTGAGATTTTAAGGGATGAGTGCATTTTCAGACGTATTTTAAAGTAGGAAATGTGGTGACAGAAGCAGGTTTTTTTTTTTTACACAGCATTGCTGTGAAATCATGGCAGTATTTAAAACACCTCTGACGCTCATTTTTCACTCCACACTGTGGTAATGTCTAATTTCCTTTTTAACCAAAACGTTGCCCACTGGCACTTCAGCTGGAGTGCCACTCAGTGCAAAGTGTCGCATTTCCACTTCCACAGGCAACACTAGAAATACACAAACACCTGAGAACTTTAGGAGCATCAATCATAAGTTGAGGATGGAGAGAGAGATAGAGCGAGACCGAGAGTGAGCGAGAGTGAGAGAGAGAGAGAGACAGAGAAAGAGAGAGAGAGAGAGTGAGAGCGAGAGAGAGATACAGATATATATATATATATATATATATATATATATATATATATATATATATATAGAGAGAGAGAGAGAGAGAGAGAGAGAGAGTGAGATATATATATATATATATATATATAGAGAGAGAGAGAGAGAGAGAGAGAGAGAGAGAGAGAGAGAGCGAGACCGAGAGTGAGCGAGAGTGAGCGAGAGAGAGAGAGAGTGAGAGAAAGAGAAAGAGAGAGAGATAGAGCAAGACCGAGAGTGAGCGAGAGAGAGAGAGAGAGAGAGAGAGAGAGATACAGATAGAGATATATATATATGTATATATATATATATATATAGAGAGAGAGAGAGAGAGAGAGAGAGAGAGAGAGAGAGAGAGAGAGAGAGAGAGAGACTGAGAGAAAGAGTGAGAGAGAGAAAGAGAGAGAGAGCGAGATATTGATATATATAAAAATAGAGATTATTATTATTATTAGTTTGTTTATTTATTTATTTTAGTTTATTTTAACTAAGTTATTATTGTGTAAATATGTATTATTTTTGTTTATTTGTTCCTTATTTTGTTTTATATTTGTACATTTAATATTGTATGTTATTATTTTTCTTCACTTTTGTGTCTTATTTCGTTCATGTCACTTATTACTTTGTTGGTTTATTATAATTTTTTCTGCTATTGTCCATTTTATTACTTATTTTATTCATGTTTGACTGGAACTGTTAAAGTCTCAGGAGTTAAAGGGTTAAGTTGACTCAAATTAGATTTTTTTTTTAATATTTCTAGAGTTGTCAGCCCTGATGTTCATTTAATACCCGTGTTTGAAATTCATGTTCCTGTAAGAATACGATGGCCAACACTTTAGCTCCATTTTTGGTTATGACTCCTGTTTATTATGTGTATTAAAAAGCTGATCATTTTTCTGTTTATAGTGCAATTTTCAGGCTGGATCAATACGCCTTGCTGCCAAAATTTACATAAACTGCATTCCTGATTATCACTGGGTAGATAGACTTTCATTCTGTTGTTCTTTTCTCCCTGTTTTGCCAATCACAGCCTTTTCTAAATGCTGCTCACAGGCCTGATAATGCAAACCATGCATACATTTATTGACTCTACATCAGGCATGGCCAAAGTGCAGCCTGGGGGCCAATCATGGTCACAATTCAGCAGCAGCTTCGGTTTTAACATATATTATGTGCTTCAGTCAAAAGAAAAAAAAAATCTTATTATTTTTGTATATTTTTTTTCATGTATAATTTTTTATTAAAAGATAATACAAAAAATAAATAAGTAAATATATATATTTGAAAGCACCTTCTGTATGGGTTTTTTATACCCTAATTCAATGCAAAATACATAAAAAAAAAAACACAAAAATGAGGAGAAAAGAAATTACAAAACTAACACAAAAATAACCAGGGATGAAAAATCTAAATTTGATTCAAAAACTGTTCTAAAATACAGAAAAACAAACACCAAAAAATGTGATAAAATATCCCAAACACATGTAAACAAGAAAAGCATTCTGAGAGCCACGCCCCCCCGTCGAATGAAGAGAAGTCCACCGAGGAGGTTATGTTTTTGACAGAGTTTGTCTGTCTGTTAGTTAGCAAGATAAGTCAAAAAGTTATGGACGGATCTTGATTAAATCTTGATTAAATCTTCAGGGTAGGTTGATAATGTGGAGATCTGGAAATGATTACATTTTGATGAGGATCCGGGTGGGGTCAATTTTTGATGACATTTCCAGGATGTGTTGACAGTGTGACAAGGAACAAATTATTACATTTTGATGGTGATCCAGAAGAGATCCAGGATTCTGGATCACTACGATATCTTACATTGCGGTAAATGGAGAATACATTTCAAAGTGATCTAGGATCTAGGATCTCTACTGGATCACCACCAAAATTTAATCATTTCCAGGTCTCCCTATTCCCAACCTACACTGAAAATGTCATTAAAATCCATCCATAATTTTTTGACTTATCTTGCTAACAGACAGACAGACAGACAGACAGACAGACAGACAGACAGACAGACAGACTCTAGCAAAAACATAACCTTCTTGGCGGAGGTAAAAATATACAATTAATGTGTTTATTCAACATCTTCTATGGTTTCAACAAACAACTGGAAACAAAACAACTGCTCCATTAAATGTTTTATCAGATTAATCATGATGATAAATCTGCATTAATACATTCATTTTCACAGCCCTAATAAATACACTTTATTTTATTTACTTCATATCTTCATTTGAAAGTTACTACAAATACTCTGAATATAAGAGATGTGAAAACAACACACAGTGCAAACATGTTACTTGTTAAAATTTCACACCCGTGTCCACACTAATGCAGATCATTTTTCTTCGCCTGCTATATATATATATAAAGAAAAAAAAAACCTGTCCACACATCTGGTATAAGCCATTGTTTTAGTTGCTCTTTAAACTGCAGACACTGTGAATAACACTGGATGTAACAGATGCAGAAACTTTCATCTGTCATGAAGGTGAAGCAGCAACAAGTTCAGTTCTAAACTTAAGTTTCTTTAATTGTTGTTACAGTTTTGGAAATGTGTTCTTTATATGATGCAGATTTGTGTGTAATGCTGGTTTGGTAGAGAAAAATATCACTTTAAAATAAAATAAAAATTAGCATTAGACCAGGGGTGTCCAAATCCTTTCCTAAAGAGCCTGTTCCCTCTTCCACATGATTCAGTTTAACCCTTTAACTCCTGAGACTTTAGCAGTTCCACAGTAAAAATAATTAAAATAAACAACAAAATGAAAAAAAAATGGCCAAAGTCAAATCAAAGTAAAATGAACAAAAATTAATAATAAACTGACAAAATAATTAGAAACATGAAGAAAGTAAGGCACAAATGGAGCAAAATTAAAGAACAAATTATGAAATAAAAAGTAGAATGTAGAAAAATAAAGAATGAGCAACAAAATGAAGAAAAACTTTGTGTTTTTATTATTATTTTGTCAGTTTATTATTAATTTTTGTTCATTTTATTCATGACTTTGGCCATTTTTGTTCATTTTGTTGTTTATTTTAATTATTTTTACTGTGGAACTGCTAAAGTCTCAGGAGTTAAAGGGTTAAACGAATCATGTGGAAGAAGGAAATATCTAAAACATGTAGAACACCGGCCCTCAAGGACTGTATTTGGACACCCCTGATCTACACTAATGCAAATATTTTTTTAAAAAAGGGATATTTTTCTCTATCAAACCAGCATTACACACAAATCTGCATCATTTAAAGAACACATTTCCAAAACCGTAAAAACACTTAAAGAAACTTAAGTTTAGAACTTGCTTTAAGTTTATTACAAAATGCGGCTCAACAAAGCAGCATGTGTTGGTACCTCGGGGTGACCCATCAGATTCCAACAGAAGCGTTGAAAAGTGGGTTTCAGCAGAATGACACCTTACAGGATAGACTTTACCTCAAATGACTGAAGTATCAAAAGTATTGATATTTTGAACTGACAATTGACTTTAGAGCGGAAAGATCCGGTATCGATATTTTAGGTATATATTTTCTTCACTAGACACCTTCTAAGGAGGTGATGACAAAGCTATGATTCCTATTTTCAGGCAATAATAAACTAATGGACAATAGTTATTTTATTCTAACATTGCAATTAGATCCTGAAAATCTCACCCTGAAACTCAAACACCTTTCAAAATAAAACACTAATTATTTTTGGCAGGATCATCATATGAAATAATTAACTTGTCTTCAGAGTCTTTATGTTGTCAGTTGTAGTTTTTGTCAAATGAGTAAACATGCACCATGGACCGAAAGTTGTCTTCTGTCTTTTAGAAACCATTACATTATGCAGTATTGCTCAAGGGCACATCAGCCAACACCTCCTCACTTGTTCAGGGAATTGAGCCAGTGACCTTACAATCCGTAGCTCCACCCATCTAACCCACAGCTGTTCTGTTTTAACACTGCTCTAGAGTTATTTATAAAGTATCTGCTTCACACATTAAATGTGTTAACTCTTACATACTTTAATCAGATGAATCAGAAAATAAATGACTTTAGTGTTGGTTAGTTCATGTATTTAATATATATGGTTGTTATTCCACATATATGCTGGTTTATGTACATGTATATAATGGATTAGTAAATATTCCACTAGAAAAAACCTGTAAAGTGAATTATTCATAAGGTGTAATCACGATTAATCAAAATTAATTAATATTTTGAAAATATTTTTATTTATTTATTTTTAAATTTATGTTTATTTTACATTTTTATTTATTTATTTTTAACCATTAATTTTATTTAATTCTTTCTGCTACAATGATGACGCGGAAATGAATGTTCTGTGTCAACCGTATTTTTTCTATATATACAGTACATATATACACATTATATATATATATATATATATATATATATATATATATATTTATTTTTTTTTTTTTTTTTTTTTTTTCCTAATATTGTGCAGTGCTATTAAAAATGTTAATTATTTGACAGCCCTAACATAAATCATCAAAAATAAGCAAATGAGTTTAAAATGGCAGCAGTGTTCCAACATTTACTGCCTTGTTGGTTTTATTTTTAAACATTTCTTCTCCAGTGTACCACCAGCCTTGCATCAAATGAAGTCCAGTGTGTGTCAGGTTTGTCAAAGGCTGTCGGTATCTTTTCACTGAGCTCAAATTGCCGGAAACATCTCTGAGTTCAGGACCCAAAAAGTCCTCACAGAGTTACCGGAGTGATGCCTGTGAGCCAGGTCACGCAGTCGTCTTGAACTGCTCGCCTCCAGACTCGTGTCACTTGCTTCACTCTTGACACATCATCTACCAAGCACACTTTTCAATTTGGTGCTGCACTGAAAAACCTACACTGAAAACTCCCCAGATTTAGCTCCAACACTGCAGCTCCTCCGCCCCTGCATCCACCTGGAGGCTCTGGATGCAAAGAGATTTAATCATCAACCCTCAATATCTATATGTGAACCAACCTGCAGGGAGTTCAGAGCAGACAGCACAGATGCAAAACTCAAAAAATAATAAAATATTAAACTTACACGACTTATTTCCAGTGTTTGTTTTCATATCTACAAGATAAATTCAAACAGAAAGCGCCGATAAATGTTCTCAGCTAGGGCTGCACCATATTAGAAAAAAAAAACTAACATTGTGATTTGTTTTAACCCTGCAATATGAAAAAATACTCAGGAGTAAATAACAGCTGTGTGGTGCCGACACTAACGGTCAAACACATTAGTGGTCGACACTGAACATATGTTCCAGTGTCATCCTGTTTGTAGCTGAAATAATTAAACAACATTAATAATCAACTCATTGGTTAATCTAAAGTGTCCATAGGTGTGAATGTGAGACGGATTGTTTGTCGATATATGTTCAGCCCTGAGATGAACTGGACACTCATACAGGATGTGCCCTGTAGGTCTAACGTCTATTTGTTTTTATGTTGCTTCCTGCTTTTACTGGATGTTTATGCTTTTTATATTTGTGTTTTATGCCTCAATGCCTTTTGTGAAGCACCTTGTGACCTTTATGCTCTTGAAAAGTGCTATATAGATAAAGTTTATTATTATTATTATTATTATTATTATTATTATTATTATTATTATTATGTAAACAGTTAATTCCACTTTAACATTATTCCCGTCAACATTACTTGGGCCTTTTCTGAAATCGTTTCATCTTAAAATATCTGATGTTACATGAGTTTTTACGAAAAATTGTGCTGAAAGTTGCAGTGCTTTTTAGGCTTTTGTTGCAGGAGGAAGTTAAAGTTACAATAACTAGTTGCGATTTTCCCTTTAAAAAAAATAAAAATAAAATTAAGTAATATTTCAAATATTTAGTTCCTGGAAAATTAATTCAAAGTCATTGTGATATGGTCCTCAAAACAACCTTACTGAAATGGTAAATAAATGATTACGAGGATTAGAAAAATGCAACAAGATATATATGTTTTTTTTCCAAATGCAGCTGTTGGTTCAAAGGTTAAAGTTCATATGACCTCACAACACTACATGACGTAAAACATAATATAAATGTCTCAGCCAGTTAAAAAAAACCTTATTACTAGAACTGTGTACTGTCTAGTAGAGGCAGTTTCTGACAAAAATAGAAGAAAGACACTGAAATATTTAGACAACCTTTCAAATATGACAAATAAAATATTACCTCGATGACAAAATGCAGTAAAATAATACTCTTCCAAATGCACCTGTTGGTACCAGTGCATTATTTTAGTCAAATGTTGGCCGCACACATGTTGCTTCCTACTGTAAGGAAAACAGGAAAAGGCTCAAGACGTCAAAAATAATTGGTCACATTTTGCAAGAAAGTCGTGTTGATTGGTTAAAATTGCAACATCACCCCGAATTCGCGTTGAAGTTGCAAAATCCTAGAAGGTCTGGCATTAATTTATTGATTCCTATGGTTGATTCAGTCAAGCTGCTGCTTCATAATTATGACAAAAATAAAGTTAAAAAATCCCATGTAGTAACTGGTCAAACAGGAAGTGGGCGCTTCCAGTAGACATCCAGATGTTCGGCAGCCATTTTGTCCAATTTTTTTTACAGTGTACATAAAAGCGTCGTCGACCTTTGAACCCAACTCGACCTCCTCAAATGAGGTCTTTCAGCCCCACGACAGCGAAGGTCCTATTTTCCCTCAAATGGAAATATCAGAGGCACAAACCAAAAACACATAGTTTCCACTTTTACCATCTATAAACCTCAGCCACATCTGCCACAGTCTCAAACACGACAACACTAAGAGATCAAGACTTATTTGAGGCGAGTGGTGAGAACTATGCTCTATTTATCAGAGCTCGAAATTGCATTGTGGACTGCGGCGTCCACTCAGTGTGAGAGGAGACTATTCTATCTTTGTCTATTTTTCTTTTTTTTTTTTTATGATGGATTTCTGCCCAAGAGATTTTTTTTTGAACATTGCTACAAACTAGGAAGGCTGGGGAAAGAAAAGTGCTTTGTCTGTAGTTCAGAGATACTGACAGCCAAACCGGATGCTTACTGGGGATTTTTGGCCAATTATTCCATTTGTGGGAATAAAATAAAAACAGAGCAAAACATCAAAAATAATCCTGAATTGTCTTGTACCCAGCAAATAGGTGTATCCAAGAGAATTTGAAGTTGAATAATTAGTTTAAAACCACAGTATTTATTTAAGGTTTAGCTCAGATGTGTGAAAACTATATTCTTATGTTTGCATTTTTTTTTTTGCAGATTTATTAACCCTTTGATGCAGTGGCGGATTTAAACGGCTATTTTTAGACGGGCCTACAGTAAGTGAAGTTGGGGTGGGCAACAACAACGTAAAGGCATTTCCAGAATTGAAACTGATGTTTTTTTGTTTTTTTTTAAATAAACACAGATAATTAAATAATTAAATTTACATAGTTTAATTCCATTGACATTTACAAATAAATAACTATATTAAGGATATTGATCAATATTTCAGTTTGATGAGGCAATGAAAATTGGTCTAGAATTCGGTTTCTGAGCTTGTGATTGGGTGGGCACAGCTGTCAATCAGGATGGGTCCCACCCACCCAGACCTGCCCAAAGATCCGCCCCTGCTTTAATGCATGAATTATGAGAACCTTAATCAAGCTTTTTTCCCTAAGTGGTTTTATTACTCTTGAGGCATGAAAAAAGAAATGTGATTGACATATTTTTAATGAACCAATTTTTGACGCAGTTAAAAAAAATGTCCGCTCAGCTGGAAAACATGTGTTTAAGCTTTGAATCAAATAAACTTGTATTTAAAATAATATCAGAACATTATGAAATAAATCATTTTTAAAAAAAATAATAATGGATTAGATTTCTATAGTGCGTTTCAAGGCACATGTGAGGGTGCGACATTAGCGCTCCGTCATATCCTGCCCCACATGTCTTTTTTTCCCCCTTCCTCTCGTCTTATATTGTTTTTATATGTCAGGAGTGAATGAAGCGTGGCTCTCCCATGACTCACAGTTTGAACTGGTGCTAATGCGGCACAGTGGTGCAGTGGTTAGCACTCGTGCCTCACAGACAGAAGGTCCCTGGTTCAATTTCTGTGTGGAGTTTGCATGTTCTCTCTGTGTCTGTGTGGGTTTTCTCCAGTTTCCTCCCACCATCCAAACACATGCACTGATAGGTTAACTGGTTAACTAGTTAACTGGTTAATCTAAATTGTCCATAGTTGTGAATGTGAGAGTGATTGTTTGTCTATATATGTTCAGCCCTGAGATGAACTGCAGACTCATACAGGGTGTACCCCGCCTTCACCCATTGTAGGTGGATTAGGCCCCCAGTGACCCCCGTGACCCTAGTGAGGATAAAACGGGTTCAGATGATGAAAGACGAGAGTGTTAATATGTTCAGTGTAACTTTTGCATTGTATAAATTCATCCCAGGGGTCAGATTGAACCCTTCTGCGGGTTGGATTTGGCCCCCAGGCCTTATGTTTGACACCTGTGCTATAGACTTTTTGGTGCCGTTTGCGAAAAAACCCACAGAAAAGACACAGAAGGTAAGTCAGTTGCATATTAATGATGTCGCTGTGTTACAGTCTGTGTTGTTTTTGGCCTTTTTTCATTTGAAACCAGAGTTATTTGGTGTTTTCTGAAAGCCAAAATGACCGGTCCAGGTTTGTATTTATTTATTTATTGATATGCTTTGTTGATAAGAAATGAACAGACGGCAAACCTGGTGCACCATATGCTAAAGGAAATCAAATGGCATTGGAGTGTGTGTGTGTGTGTGTGTGTGTGTTGTGTTCCTACTGTACCTCCCAGGGTGGCAGACACCAGGAAGTGAGTGCCATATTTTTTGATTAGACTTTCTGTGATGGTCTGGAGGGTTGGTCGCCGACCCAGCTGGCGGATGGTGTGCATGAAGTCGGGGTCGAGGGGCAGAGCCAGGCCTCCGCTGCCGCTGAAACTTTCCCGCTTCTCCACCGCCAGGCTGTTGACCTTCCATCGACCGAACTCCCTGAGACATAGAAACACACAGACGCTCTGATAAGAACTTTATTTCTTCAAGGTCAGAGGTGAGTGACGATGCACCTGTCAGTGTCCAGAGCAGAAGGAAAAATATAATACAAATGTTATCGTCTATTGCTTAACCCTTTATCGTGAGAGTGAGTATGAGTGGTCATTTCTACACCAGAAAATAAAAGAATACAAGTAAATTACAAATTAATTAATTAATTAAAAACAAATAAATATAATTGAATATAATAAGTACATTTTAAAAACAAATAAATAAATAAAACAATAAATGAATGCAAAAAAAATTTAAAAAATGTTTAAATTAAATAAAATATTGTATATATAGAATGTAATAAAATAAATAAATAAAATAAAAAATTAGAAAAGCACACTGAAGCGCAGACATCCATGAAGAATTACAAAATAAAATTGAATAAATAAAGGTAAATATATAAAAATAAAATAAAAGCTAAAACCAAAACAAATTAATAAAACACTTTATAAATATAATGTAACATAATACATAAATTAAATTACATAAATGAAAGACAAATAAAATAAATACAAAAATTAATGAATACTAAATTCTAATTAAATTAAATACAAAACAATTAAAAATAAATACATATCATCTAATTTAATAGAGTAATATAAACATATAATAATAAAAAAGGTTTATTTACCCTTTTTTTATAAATAAAAACTAGAAAAGCACAGAGAATACAGACCTCCACCAACCCTAACCCCTAACCCTAACCCTGATGTGTATTAGCTACATGTATATGCCCACGTAATTTCATGTTGATATGTCAAGTATTCATTGAGTTATAACATGATATGTCTCTGCGCACACACACACACACACACACACACACACACACACACACACACACAAACGTTGGGTGAGATTACAGAACATGTACACTTATTACAAACACAAGAAACCTTTCATTTGTTTCCAAGCGTAAACTCATTTTGCACATTTACTTTCTACCACTTTGCTAATGACTTCATTTATTTGGTGTCATTAAATCATCTGGAGCTGGTGTGTTCTTCCTGGTGGGATGAAGTACGGATCATAATGAGGTGACTAACTGCTTCACCAGCTCCGACAACAATGCCAGGATTGTATTATTTTATTTTATTTTTTTCGCACTGAGCTCTAATTATTGTCTGGGCCGTCTTCCCCCTGTGTGTCTTTATAGCTTCTATCAGTCAGTGTATGCTCCATAATCCCCTTTTTGTCTCATTTGCGCTCTGTTAGTTGAGTCAATGTTGCTGCTGCCATTATGAACATCACCTACTGTGCTCAGGGTATCAAGTGGCAGACAGGGCAGCCATACAGTCTAATAACAATCATCATAACCGTACTGCTGAATTATTTAAATTCAAGGTGATTTTGTCAAGGCAGGAAGAGCACGAGTGTTACTGAAAACATCACCCGTAGCTCGGTTCCATGTAGTTAACCCAGGAAATGGTCCGTTTTTGGAAAGATCCTTCAATAATTCAACTACTTCAAGAGTTATTTTACTTCAGGCGGCCGCATTTGAACTGATCTAAAATAGGTCAAAGTCATAAAATAACAGATGTGGAAGTAACTAAGTACTTCCTTTACTGTACTTAAGTTTATTTTTTTTTAAGTATTTGTACTTTACTGTAGTATTTATTTTTCTGGTGACTGTTTATTTTTACTCCTGACATTTTTGTATAAATATCTGTACTTTATAGTCTTTACATTCTCAAAATAGACTCATGACTTTTTCAAACTAGACAAATGTGACAGTACAAAAAATAAGTCGTAAACCAGTTAATCTGAAATTTTCACTTTACTATATCAGAATTGACTTTTTATCTCATAATTATGACTTTATTGTCATTATTTTGACTTTTTATATAACAATTTAGATTTTTTTAAATCTCAGAATTATTGCTTTTTCTTCAAACTTTTGACATTTTGTTTCATAATTATTGATTTCTTATCTCATAATTGGGACTTTTTCCTCATAACTTAGACTTTTTATGGCACAATTTTTTTTATCTCATAATTCTGCTTTTAAAAAACAACAACTCATATTTATGACTTTAAAATTTTTCCTATTAAAAAATGTTGAATTTTTAAAAATAATTCTCAATTATTTTGAAATCCATGCGTATCGTGTCATTTTCACTCATGTCACCATGTACGTATAATTGCAGATGAAAAAAAAACACTAATTATTCTGAATTTTTAAACTAAATCATCCGTTCAGAAGGCATCAGCGCTGACACATCAGGGGTTAAAGGGTTAATGTCTGAAGCGGATACTTCCTAAAAACTTGTAGAGCAGTGGAATGAACCGGAATCTTCTGTCAGTGATTGAATGGTCCAGGTTTTACAGGGTTAACATCATCCTGGTTCGTACGTGGCCTCTGAACTAAAGTGTTTTTGACTCATTTAACATCTTCAGTGTCATTTTTTGCACTTCACACATTCATCCCACGGACCAGTTGGACCCCTCAGTGGGCCAACTTTGGGCCACACACTGTATGTTTGACACCTCTAATTTCCCTGAACTGGAAACCCTGGTGGACTGTTTCAAAATCCAGGATCCTTCCAAACACCCAAGTCTGGGTTTTGGAGACATTTCAAGGATACATTAGTGGATCAGTGGCGACCTCCGCGCTGTTAAAACCCCCACAATCCTCTGCAGGAGTCTGGCTGTTGAGTGAAAAAGAGCCGAGTGCGACCGTAAATACATCCTTAAAGAAGGAGAATAAAGAACTGATTGCTTCACCGGCACAAAACTGCATTTAAAGGTAATTAGGCGAGTGTATCAGCTGAGACCAGACAGGTTTATTTACATTATATGGAGCATTTCATACACAAAGACAGTTCAATGGACTGATGAGTAAATAAATGGAACATCCAGAGGGAAAGCAAACCATTAAAATACAGAAATACTGAGACAAGAAAAGACTGAATAGAAAGGATCAGAGAAAAATGGTAATAATAAGAATGTGTAGAGAAGAGAGAGAGAGACAGAGAGAACATTTTATGAAAAGGAAGGAAGGAAGGAAAGAAGGAAGGAAAGAAGGAAGATACTTTTATGAAGGGAGGAAGGAAGGAAGGAAGGGAAGATAGTTTTATGAAGGAAGTAAAAAAGGAAAGGAAGATACTTTTATGAAGGAAGGAGGAAAGGAAGGAAGGAAGGAAGGAAGGAAGGAAGGAAGGGAAGATAGTTTTATGAAGGAAGTAAAAAAGGAAAGGAAGATACTTTTATGAAGGAAGGAGGAAAGGAAGGAAGGAAGGAAGGAAGGAAGGAAGGAAGGGAAGATAGTTTTATGAAGGAAGGAAGGAAGGAAGGAAGGAGGGAAGGAAGGAAGGAAGAAAAGATACTTTTATGAAGGGAGGGAGGAAAGAAGGGAAGATAATTTTATGAAACGAAGTAAAAAAAAGGAAAGGAAGATACTTTTATTAAGGAAGGGAGGAAGGAAGGAAGGAGGGAAGGAAGGAAGGGAAGGAAGGAAGGAAGGGAAGATAGTTTTATGAAAGAAGGAAGGAAAAAATTATGAAAAGAAGGAGGGAAAGAAGGAAAGACAGACAGATTAAAAACAGAACGAGTGAAAAAATAAAATATGCAATGAGTTTAAAAAAAACAACAAAAACAAACGAGCAGAAAAATGTAAAGGGGGCGATGAGACGAAAATGACACAAGAGACAAAACAGGATAAACAATGAGATGAAAACAACTGGAGAAAAAAAAAACAACAAAGAAGCAACAAGACAAAAACCAAACAGGATAAAAATATAAAAGATGCAACAAGATGGAAATGAAAGAAAGAGTAGTGATGTAGAAGATCTGAGCAAAAATAATAATAATAAAAAAATTAATAAAAAAAGTCTTTTTGGTTCATGAGTCAAAAAAAACTTAAAGAGAAAAAGACTCCAAAGCAACTGTGATTAATCTGATTAAAAATGTTTAATCATTAGACAGCTTTAAAATAAATACTAAATAATTATCAATCTTTTTCTTATTATTATAAAAACAAGAAAATAAATCATACCTATTAGATGAGGACGATAAATAACACAATCAAAGCAGAACATTACAAACATAAATTAATATGTATTAATTATTATTAACCGCGACTAATCATGATTATAGATCCTAAGCATTTTGTCATTTTACAAATACATATTATTTTACACCACAGTATTATTTTATGTTAAAGGAAACAATATTTAATATCATCCTATTTTCAGGGGCTGATTTTGAGTTTTCATTATGACACAAAAATGTTTGATTAAACTGCGATTAATCATTAGTTAAGAACTGCATTTATGCTATTAAATATTTTAATGGATGACAGCACTAATTATAACTCATTAAGTCTTACTGTTTTCTTTTATCTCAGACACATGTGTAGGTATTACATGTTACTACTGCCTTCATCATAGTGTCAACTCTAACAGCAGCAGGTGTGATGAACCTGTTCATATTAACACAGGTCACACCTTCTGATGACAAATGTGTGTTTAGTTCAAGCAATTCACACAATATACACATAACATCAGAAAATAAATAATATTTACACCTAAAAAAGAGTGGGAGGAAGAAACACTTATTTAATCCCACCCCCATTTTCATCAATAAAAAAAACATTCACTCCTGTCCCTTAAATATAAACCAAATAAACTAAAAAAAATAACTGTTCATTTTAACAGGGGATCAGGCCCCCTCCTCACTGTTCATGTTAACATGGGATCAGGCCCCCTCCTCACTGTTCATGTTAACAGGGGATCAGGCCCCCTCCTCACTGTTCATGTTAACATGGGATCAGGCCCCCTCCTCACTGTTCATGTTAACAGGGGATCAGGCCCCCTCCTCACTCTTCATGTTAACATGGGATCAGGCCCCCTCCTCACTGTTCATGTTAACATGGGATCAGGCCCCCTCCTCACTGTTCATGTTAACAGGGGATCAGGCCCCCTCCTCACTGTTCATGTTAACATGGGATCAGGCCCCCTCCTCACTGTTCATGTTAACAGGGGATCAGGCCCCCTCCTCACTCTTCATGTTAACATGGGATCAGGCCCCCTCCTCACTGTTCATGTTAACAGGGGATCAGGCCCCCTCCTCACTGTTCATGTTAACATGGGATCAGGCCCCCTCCTCACTGTTCATGTTAACAGGGGATCAGGCCCCCTCCTCACTCTTCATGTTAACATGGGATCAGGCCCCCTCCTCACTGTTCATGTTAACAGGGGATCAGGCCCCCTCCTCACTGTTCATGTTAACATGGGATCAGGCCCCCTCCTCACTGTTCATGTTAACAGGGGATCAGGCCCCCTCCTCACTGTTCATGTTAACATGGGATCAGGCCCCTTCCTCACTGTTCATGTTAACAGGGGATCAGGCCCCCTCCTCACTGTTCATGTTAACAGGGGATCAGGCCCCCTCCTCACTGTTCATGTTAACAGGGGATCAGGCCCCCTCCTCACTGTTCATGTTAACATGGGATCAGGCCCCTTCCTCACTGTTCATGTTAACAGGGGATCAGGCCCCCTCCTCACTGTTCATGTTAACAGGGGATCAGGCCCCCTCCTCACTGTTCATGTTAACATGGGATCAGGCCCCCTCCTCATTGTTCATGTTAACAGGGGATCAGGCCCCCTCCTCACTGTTCATGTTAACAGGGAATCAGGCCCCCTCCTCACTGTTCATGTTAACATGGGATCAGGCCCCCTCCTCACTGTTCATGTTAACAGGGGATCAGGCCCCCTCCTCACTGTTCATGTTAACATGGGATCAGGCCCCTTCCTCACTGTTCATGTTAACAGGGGATCAGGCCCCCTCCTCACTGTTCATGTTAACATGGGATCAGGCCCCCTCCTCATTGTTCATGTTAACAGGGGATCAGGCCCCCTCCTCACTGTTCATGTTAACAGGGAATCAGGCCCCCTCCTCACTGTTCATGTTAACATGGGATCAGGCCCCCTCCTCACTGTTCATGTTAACATGGGATCAGGCCCCCTCCTCACTGTTCATGTTAACATGGGATCAGGCCCCCTCCTCACTGTTCATGTTAACATGGGATCAGGCCCCCTCCTCACTGTTCATGTTAACATGGGATCAGGCCCCCTCTTCACTGTTCATGTTAACATGGGATCAGGCCCCTTCCTCACTGTTCATGTTAACAGGGGATCAGGCCCCCTCCTCACTGTTCATGTTAACAGGGGATCAGGCCCCCTCCTCACTGTTCATGTTAACATGGGATCAGGCCCCCTCCTCATTGTTCATGTTAACAGGGGATCAGGCCCCCTCCTCACTGTTCATGTTAACAGGGAATCAGGCCCCCTCCTCACTGTTCATGTTAACAGGGGATCAGGCCCCCTCCTCACTGTTCATGTTAACATGGGATCAGGCCCCCTCCTCACTGTTCATGTTAACAGGGAATCAGGCCCCCTCCTCACTGTTCATGTTAACATGGGATCAGGCCCCCTCCTCACTGTTCATGTTAACAGGGGATCAGGCCCCTTCCTCACTGTTCATGTTAACAGGGGATCAGGCCCCCTCCTCACTGTTCATGTTAACAGGGGATCAGGCCCCCTCCTCACTGTTCATGTTAACATGGGATCAGGCCCCCTCCTCATTGTTCATGTTAACAGGGGATCAGGCCCCCTCCTCACTGTTCATGTTAACAGGGAATCAGGCCCCCTCCTCACTGTTCATGTTAACATGGGATCAGGCCCCCTCCTCACTGTTCATGTTAACATGGGATCAGGCCCCTTCCTCACTGTTCATGTTAACAGGGGATCAGGCCCCCTCCTCACTGTTCATGTTAACATGGGATCAGGCCCCTTCCTCACTGTTCATGTTAACAGGGGATCAGGCCCCCTCCTCACTGTTCATGTTAACATGGGATCAGGCCCCCTCCTCATTGTTCATGTTAACAGGGGATCAGGCCCCCTCCTCACTGTTCATGTTAACATGGGATCAGGCCCCCTCCTCATTGTTCATGTTAACAGGGGATCAGGCCCCCTCCTCACTGTTCATGTTAACAGGGAATCAGGCCCCCTCCTCACTGTTCATGTTAACATGGGATCAGGCCCCCTCCTCACTGTTCATGTTAACATGGGATCAGGCCCCCTCCTCACTGTTCATGTTAACAGGGGATCAGGCCCAAACTAATTTATTATCAACTCATTCAACATTGTCTAACCCATGGTGCCTAAATGTGAATAGAATACAGAAACAAAACATAAAAAGCGCATTCACAGTTAAACTCACATCATAACCACAGAACAGTGATAACAACAAAACTAGCATAGGACCAATGCTAAAGAACAACACTGAGCAGTGATGACATCAATAAGCAAAAGGTAAAGAACACATATGAACAACTGTTTACATTTTATATTATTGTTATATATGTTATATTGTCATGTTTAAAAATGTTTTGGCATTGCTTGTGTTGGATGTCCAGACTGTTCCACAGTTTCACTCCACATACAGACACAGAACAACGTTTGGGAGTGCTTTGAAATGTGGGTAAAGCGAAATTTACAAAGCCTCTCAGATAATAAGTACTGTCTCGAATAGTGAAAAATTGTTTTATGTTATTTGTTATTACTATCGTAGCGTTGTATAAAATGTTTAAGTCCAAGATAAAAGAAAAACACTCACTTAATTTAGCACTAATTATATTATCTATCTCAAATAAATACACACACATGCACTTGAAAAAATATAAAGTGTTATAATCATTATTAATCAAAACTAATCCAAAGCAACCAGGTGATGAATCTGATTAAAAATGTGTAATTATTTGATAGTTATATTACATAATACAATGATTAAACCCAAATCAACAACTAAATGCACCTTTTGTTGTTGTTTGGTCAGTGTTTATTTATGGTGATACCTGTTATATCTCCTCATAAACATGTTTGTTGTAGTTCCAGAGAAAGATTATAGTGATTTTCAAACACATCTTGACATGTTTTGACTCAGTTAAAGGCTGCAGATGTGTATTTAATAATTTAATAAAGTAAAGGCCTAGGTGTGTGTGTGTGTGTGTGTGTGTGTGTGTGTGTGTGTGTGTGTATACACTACAGTAACTACACTCTGCACTTGCAGTGTTTCATTTGTTGAAGCTGTGAACGTCCCCTCAGGAGTTGTAATCGTATGCCCCAGATCTGTATGAAAGGACCGTTTAAGCGCCCAGTTGCCAGTCGGGTTGAGGTCATCGGAGGCTCTTTTTTTTTTCTCTCTCTCTGAATTACATAAAGTAGATATTTAAGGCAGTAGCTTTCCTGGCCTTCCGGCTCTTACATAACATTACAGCTGACTCACAAGAGTTCAGATTATCTTCAGGTCATGATCTGTCAAACTATTTACTGTCTTTACAACAGAATATTATTTATTTAGCTGGTTGTTACACACTACGTCTTACATGTGGATATGAAGTAACTATCTTAAACTGTTCGTATCGCACTGGAAGACTTTATTCATTCTTATTTTGTTGTCAGTCTACAGGACTATATATATATATATATACTTGGAATCAATGAACCAAAAAATGCAATAAAATATCCAAAACATATAGAAAAATATTAATAGAAATTAGAGGTGGAAGTAACTAAGTAGAAGTACTTCCTTTACTGTACTAAAGTAGATTTTTTTAAGGTATCTGTACTTTACTTGAGTTTTTTCTAGCAAGTGTTTACTTTTACTCCCTACATTTTTATATAAATATCTGTACTTTATATTCTTTACATTTATATACATATCTGTACTTTATATTCTTTACATTTAAATACATATCTGTACTTTATATAAATATCTGTACTTTATACTCTTTACATTCTCAGAATGGGTTTTTCAAACTAAACAAATGTGACAGTATCAAAAATAAGTTGTTAATCAGAAATTGTGATAATTTTAGACTGTAGATTTTTAAAAAAGAAAATCTCATAATTATGCTTTTTCCCCCTAAATCTCATATTTATGACTTTTGAATTTTTCTTAAATGTTCTGTCCATACCCACTAAACCCAATAAAACATCATCTACACAGTAACTCACTTTTACAGGCTTTATTTTTGGATATTTTACATTTTTCTGTTTTTTTCCTGTTTAAATAAGTATTATTTCACCCATAGTAAAAAAAAAAGAAAAAAAAAAGGCCGTTTTACTTTATTACATTTCAGTAGTTGTCCTTTTTCCTTTTACTTCAGTGAATCAGTACTTCTACCAGAGTATTTTTTCACACCACTACCTGTACTTCTACAGAAGGTCAGTACTTTGGCCACCTCTGATAGAAATACAATTAACGTGTTTATCCACAGTTTCAACAAAACAACTGTAGACGCTTGCATTTAATTGGGTTAAAATTTGTAATCACATTACTAATGGATTAATCAATGTTGATGCATTAATTGTATATTATTACTTGTATGCATATATATGTATGTGTGTGTGTATTTATTATGCCATTGTTGGATTAAACTTATTAAATCACAGAAATAAGACGGTTCTTTCATTCAAGCAGTAGCACCAGTGATGATGTGTCAGACAATAGTTCCGTTCAGGTGCAATTCCATCAAGCTGACTTTATTTCCATCTCTAATTGGTGTGATAAATCAACAGAAATTATTAAATAAGAGGATGTTACGCTATGGAAGTACAGTAAATTAAAATGAGTGCAATACACGCAGAGGCAGTGAATAATAGTAATAAATAATCATAATAATAATAATAATAAGTCTATCTGTGGAGAGATAAGGAATCACAAATAAGCTTGAATGAACAGAAATCATATTAAAAAGGAAAACAGTGATGAAACTGTAGCTTGTATGAGGACATGAGCAGAGAAGTGTTAGTAAAAGGTTTGAACAAACTGTGAAAGACTTGGAAACACTGCATATGATCCAGACCAGTGGTTCAGGACCAGAGAACAGCTGTCAACTTTAACAGCTTCCACTGTTACTGGACAAATACTGTCATAAGGAAAAGGTGTCAAACATGCAGCTCGGGGACCAAACCCGGTCCACCTCAGGGTCCAGTCTGGCCCCAAAAATATATGGGGCCAGACTGGATAAAAAAATACCTCTTCAAATTATAAACGAACATGTGGAAATGATAAATGAAAGTATAATATTCTTAAAATTATACTTATTCATTCATTTTTTCCTTGTTATTCACATTGTTTGAAGAAATAGTTCGTCGATTCATTTTCATTGTTTAATTCACTGTAAAATATCAAGAAAAGTTTGGAGTTTACTTTTTTTTTATGGATTATTATGTTATTATTTCACTTGTCTGGCCCATTTCAGATCAAATTTAACTGAACTAAAATGAGTTTGACACCCCTGGTCTAAACTATGAAGAATATGAGTACGAACCAACTCTTAAAATCCTCATTTCCATCCAAAGCCATGGATGGAAACGCACCGAACTTCACATTTTCTTTTGCTAAATTCAGCTTAAATTTCCAGCAGATATAAATAACATTCCCCTTAATGGCATGAACATACTGTACATGATATATTTGTCCCTAATCAATATAAATATGAATATAAATCAGGCAAATCATCTGCAGCCAGATGTTCCTCCCTCAGAGTCACTTAGCATCACTTTAAATGCATGTGGAGCAGCTCCAGGCAGAAGGAGCAGCATATTTAAACACACAAGCTTTAGGGAAAAGTCCTGGAAGTGAAGACAGTAACCAACCAAACTTTTTTAGACAGATGCGGATAAGATGGTAGAACAACTTAAAATAAAAAAAAAAAAAAAGGATGTATCCCAGGTCGTTTCTTCCTGCTCAGAATCCACAACAGAGAATAGAACACAAATAAATAATAATAAACTGTACATTAAACCATCCAATAACAGTGCAATCATTTTTAGTAATTGGTATATATTTAGATTTTAACAAAAATACAACTGTATATTGTATATAGAATTATTTATTTATTTATTGAAGCAATAATGTGCTATCATTTTACTGTTGTAAACCTGGAAGTTCCCCTTATCTTATCTTATCTTATACAGTACATTTTACAGTCGTTAAATCAACACTTCGAGAGATGATTTAATACTTTCTAGAGTATAATTGGTCCCATTGTCTCCAAATTAATGCTATGAAATATAGTGTATCATATCTTATCACTAAAGTGAGTGCACCTCAGCTCAATACAAAGAAGTGATATTACATTTTTTTATGTGTATTTGTGATGAAGGCGTCGTCACTGCTGAATGGTGACACATGGTAGACGTCACTCATATTCTTTTAAACATCTCTGAATAATATTGCACCTAGTTCCCACTGGTTCTGTGGTGAATGCATGCAACACATTGGTATATTTATCAACATACACACATCCTCTACAGAAAATATTAAACAGTCAAAGTAATACATATGTTCATAGTTGTGCTCATTCATGGTCTACCTGTGCTGCCGCCATCTTGGCTCCTCCTCCTCTGAGTCTGGGGGTTGAACCAGAGCAGGTGAAGCATCTGCCCTTTTATGGTAAAGATAAACTCCAGCCATACCATGTGTACTCTGGGTGAAGGGGGGGATTTCAATTGTGTGGATTAATTAAGGTAAAAATTGACTCTAAAATAAATGATTTAGCATCGATGATGATTTATGTCTGTCACTGTGGGAGTGGGTTTAATGAGGAACCTATGGCATGACTTGGAAAGGTCAAAAATTTATTTATTTTTGTTAATTAAATAATGGTTGGGCCAGGGGAGGGGCTTAGCCTTTTTATACTCTGGCCTTCAGGGTCAGGGGGTCAAACTTTTGTGATGTCATCCAGTGTGACTGTGTTTGAACAATGTTTTTCTGCTGAAAATAAAAGCAAGGAATGCAGTATTTGTGACTCTAGCCATCTGTTTTCAATTTTCAATGGAACAGTGAACCCACATTTTTGTGACAGTATTATCATGTTTAGCTTTTGTATTTATTTACTTTATTTTATTTATTTTTTTATTATCAATATTATCCTACTGAGACCCAACAATACATTTTTATCCTCTGTTAACGGGTCTAAGGAGTTTATGTTGTGTCAAGAAGTCAATTAGTTGCCTATCTACTATCTTTATATATATATATATATATATATATATATATATATATATATATATATATATATATATATATATATATATATATATATATATATATATATAATTATTATTATTATTTTTTTTTTTTTTTGGAAAAAGTTTAAACAATCTAATGAATACAATTTTTTACAGTGGAAACCACTTACAGTGATCAAGGATATAGTAATCAATCGCTTATAGATCAAAAGGCTTAGGACAGAATCATTTCTATACAAATGCTGTATAAATAATGTGTTTATAGTAATCAAGAAATCCCCTTATGTTCACTTTTGGCCATTTTATGAATGGAAACAAGCAAAAATAATTTTAAAATTACATGTAGCCATTTTTTTTTTACTCCCATGATTCCTTGCTGGGCGTCTGCTTCTGTCTAGCTAGCTAACGTAATGAAATGACACTGGGCAGCAACTAAGCTAGCAAAAAGGAAGTCAGTATCTTCATGTGGAACCAGAGGAAGCTTTAATTATCTTCTATGTAGTTGTTGGATTTCCAGAAATCTTTACACTTTTCCCACAGGCACATTTTTCTATTTGAATTACGCAAAATAAATAAAAATAAAAAAAGTAGCAAAGGAACATGTGGAAATGACCTTGATAAGAGTTATGCAAATAATATTTTTTTCCTCCCAGATCTATTATCAGTCTATTATCTCACTAACAAGTTCTTATTTACATGATTATGTCTCATTTTCACCATCATGAGATATTTGGACTAGAAATGACAAAAATATACTTGGTAAAATGTAGATTTTTTTGCAATGTACGAACTCTGGGAACTATACGAACCTATCATTCATCAGAAGTTTTGTGACTGAAGCTTAACATGGAGCATAAATGAAGCGTCACTTCCTTTAAAAGAACAGAATGTAGTATCAATCATGAGCTCAACCAATGTCTGGACACTTTTTCTTTTCTTTTTTTTTCTTTTCTTTGCCTCTGACAGTTATAGATCTATATTGAAGCATCAATAATTCCCATCAAACTGTTTCCTCTTCTGGAATCAATTCTCACATTAAAAAAAAATCAATCTCTAAACTCAGTAAATTCGCAGCAAATGTACATTTAATCGCCAACAGGGGACACGGTAGAGAGTGAGTTCACCAGGATCTAGTGTGAATAATCCCTGATTGATTGGATCATATTCTCCTTCTGCTCGTCATATACTGGTGTGAATTATAGCTCAATAAAAGCATCCAAGCCTGTGTGTGTTGACAGCTCCTGCATTTAAAAAAATATATTGAATGCATTATATCCAATGGTATAGTGATAGATAGATAAGATAGATAGATAAGATAGATAGATAGATAGATAGATAGATAGATAGATAGATAGATAGATAGATAGATAGATAGATAGATAGATAGATAGATAGATAGATAGATAGATAGATAGATAGATAGATAGATAGATAGATAGATAGATAGATAGATAGATAGCAATAGATACCTCTTACCACTTTAAGTTTTTTTGTAAAAATCTAATCTGTAAATTTAAACATAGTTGTGTAATTTTCTTGTTTTAATACTAAAACCTGAGAAAAACTTGCAATTTTCTTTATGATAGTATTTTACTGGTCTAACCCACTTCAGATTAAATTGACCTAAAATTATTTTTGAACATCATTGAGTGTTAATATCCCCACACCAGACCTTTATGGAGACGTGCCTGGACTCAGCCCCCCATGACCCGAGTGAACATAAAGTGGGTTAATGTCTTAAGTGTCATTTTTTTCATTTCACAAATTGATCCCAGGGGCCAGATTAAACCCTTTGGCGGGCCCTATTTGGCCCCCAGGTCACAGGTTTGACACCCGTGTTCTATAGCATTGATTCACCAGTAAAACCTATGAACTTTGAACATAAACTGTGCGTCTCCATCCACTTATATTCATCAGTTATAAATAGATCGGGTTGAAAAGTCACTTCTTCACCACTTTTCTCTGTTTCAGTTATTTTAACCTTTAACTTTAATATGAGTGTTTGGGGAAAATCTACATAATCAGTGAATTAAATATAATAAACTGATTCAATTTCTACAGCACTTTTTCAAGGCACTCAAAGCACTTGATATTATTGATCCATTATTCATTCACTCTCACATTCTCCCTCTGGGGGTGCTAAACTACATCTGCAACCACATCTGCCCTGAGGCAGACTGACGACAGTAGAGCTGCATTCATACACATTCATACACCAGTGTGAGTAACACTGGAGGCATGGAGGGTGAAGTGCCTTGCCCAAGGGCATACAGAAAGACTAGAAATACAGTGGTTAATTGTTAGTTGTTCTGCGCTATTTTTCTACTATTTTCCCTCTTTTTTACTTTATTTTGTCCATTTTTGATTGATACTTTTTGCCTAATTGAGTGCATTTTAGGTCGACAACACTGGTCTACAAGTAAAATGCTTCTAGAATAAGATTAATGAGATACTTTGACTAGAAATGAAGAAAAAGACACCAAGTAACATTGTGATTTTCGCAGTATTAGGCATTTTTTGTGTAATAGTATGCTGTTTTTGCGGACCAAAAAATATGATAAAATATGTAAATCGTATGCAAAAATATGTATATAGTCTTAAGTATTTTAATCAGGTTAATGGCGATGATAGATTAACCTGGGTTAGTTAATTTTGACAGACCTTGTTTTATTTTATATTCTTACATTACACACAAGTGTAACGTAATGTGTAATTACATAAGCAAACACAAAAAAGTGTAGATAAAAAATATACAAAACATGGTAAAAATCACTAAAATTCACACAAAAAAGCCATAAAAAAATCTACAAAAATAAAAAAAACTATACAAATACAATACAAAAAAAATATCTAAAACATATGTTAAATATTTTAATCAGAGTAATCATAGTGATGGAATAATCCATGTTAATGAGTTAATTTTAACAGATCTAGTTTTATTTTGAAAGGCAGTCACATTGATTTATTTAAGTTAAATGTACAAAAACAGTTTTTTCCATAACCAGTTATTTTGTAATTTTAAGTGTCTTAATATTGTTTCAGCTCCTGCTTTATTTCCAGCAGTGCATGACTTCACACACAGCTGCACATTGACATAAATCATTACTGTATTTACCTTCCCCTGAACTGGACAGAGCAGATAAATGACTGACAATTGAAACACAAAGCATGAAGACGTGAACAAACCGATAAAAGCTTATTTAACATCAGACACAGTGTGAACTATAACGTTTGTAAACTGATATGGAAACTAATTTTTTGTTAACAAATCTTGCAGCTTTACTTATCAATGTCATCCACTTCCTGTGCTCTTTATCATCACATATAAATTGGTTGTGTAACAATAGGATTTTTTTTTATGGATTCAGTGAAGTAGTAGCTACTGGAGCAGACTGAAAACTGATGAATTAATATTATATGACCTGGAAGTAGTAGGAGTAGTAATTTATTCATTCATTTGACAGAAGATAAACCCATCAATACATGTATATAATTGTTGTAAAATGCAGTTTGTCATCTTTTCATGGTCATCAGATACTGTATGTTCCATTTGAATGTTCGGAGGCTCTGTTGTTACCGTGGAAACACCATTATTTTCTACAACATTGATTCCCCAGTCTGATAAATGACAGTGGCTGGTGTAACATATACAATCTGTATATGTTAATTTACTGATATATTTTGCTGAAAAAAAAACACTTTCTTCAGTTTTCTCTGTGTCTGATACGAAAAACCTTCCATTTTTACGTGAGTTTTCATGAACGTCTACATGATGAAATGCAAAATACAGAGGACAGAAGTCTAATAAATGATAAGAAACCACTTAAGAAAACTATATAATATACAGAAAAAAAAGCTTTTTGGAAGTTCTACATAAGTCGCATCAGGTCTTTATTGGTTAAATATGGATGAAAAAGCGTAAGCTGAAGTAACATTTTATTTTTGCCTGTGATATTTACAAGAAGGAAAGCTTTAGAAACAGAAGAGAAGACAGGACAGTTTTAAACAGTAAGTAAAATAAATATAAATGTCAGCAGAATAGACTTATGTATTTTTATGATTCCACGACTCAGTTATTCTTTATCGACACTTTAATATGACATCATACCTCACTGTTTGTCTGGTTTATATGATTAATGCTGCTGTTACCAAGCAATTTTCCAATAAAGTCTTTCTATTTTATTCCATATTTGTATTATCATCTTACTTTATCCTTATATTTTAGAGTTATTGAATACCTTAGTTTTAAACATTAAATTATTGAAATAATGTGGATCATGAGATATATATATATATATATATATATATATATATATATATATATATATATATATATATATATATATATATATATATATATATATATATATATATATATATGTGTGTGTGTACATTTTATCAAGCTGAAAGTTTCCATTTCTCTTAACCCTCCTGTTATGTTCCATATCAAATTGACCCGTATTAAAGTTTGAACATCTAGGAAAAATAGTTAAAAGTATTTTTTCATTATGAAAATTCTTCTGCTAGCCTTATTTAGTGCAATTTCTGATCAGCCCCTTCATGTTTATATCACATTGTTACTGTTGGGGTCAGTTTTTATATGTATATGTTCATGTAATTTCATGGTGATATCTCAGGTATTCATTGAGTTATAGCATGATATGTCTCTGCACACACACACACACACACACACACACACACACACACACACACACACACACACTTATTACAAGAATCTCTCCCAACCAATGTTAGGTGAGATTAATAATAATAATAATAATAAAAAAAGATAGTGTTGCCAGGCAAAACAAACCCTGGAACCATTTGACCTAAATTTCCCCATCTCTTATCTCTGTGAAAACACAATTTTAGTAACTGTGACTTTGACCTTTGACCTATACTGACTGGCCATTTTATCAGATACACGTTACCAGTGTTGGGTTGGACCCCCTTTTGCCTTAATCCTTCGTGGCATAGATTCAACAAACATATTGACGTGATAGCATCAGGCAGTTGTTGCAGATTTTTCGGCTGCACATCCATGATGCCAATCTCCCGTTCCATCACATCCCAAAATTGCTCTATTGGATTGAGATCTGGTGACTGTGGAGGCCATGTGAGTCCAGTGAACTCATCTCAGAAACCAGTCTGAGATGATTGGAGCTTTATGACATGGTGCATTATCCTGCTGGAAGTAGCCATCATGAAATGGGTCCACTGTGGTCATAAAGGGACAGACACGGTCAGAAACAACACTCAGGTAGGCTCTGGCGTTACAACAGTGCCTAATTGGTACTAAAGGGTCCAAAGAGTGCCAGGAAAATACCCCCCTCACCGTTACACCACCACCACCACCAGCCTGAACCATTGATACAAGGATAAATGGATCCATGCTTTCATGTTGTTGATGCCAAATTCCGACCCTACCATCCGAATGTCACAGCAGAAATGGAGACTCCTCAGACCAGGCAACGTTTTTACAATCTTCAATTGTCCAATTTCGGTGAGTCTGTGTGAATTGTAGCCTCAGTTTCCTGTTCTTAGCTGACAGGAGTGGCACCCGGTGTGGTCTTCTGCTGCTGTAGCCTGGGCCGTCAACAAGGGGAGGGGGTGTTAAACAGGTTAGCTGTACCAGGCCAAGGCATTGGGTGGTGGTGGTGGTGGGGGGGTCCAAAAGTGGTGCGGTTAATCATTCCGTTTAATTTCAAAATGTGTTGATTTGGGGGAGACAATATGCTTTATTTGCATTCAATTAATGACTTCTGGTTCTTTTGCCTTTATTGTCTTTGAAAATAGATTTAAGACCACCCCCCCCAGTCCAAGATCAAAGCGGTTTATTTGTCACATACACAGTTATACATAGTACAGTTGAGAGTGAAATGTGTTTTCTGCATATGCATCCTTTAAGAATAAAAAGAGAATAAAGTAAAAGTTTAAATGTATAAAATAAAATAAAAGTCCTAGAAAAGGAATTGAAATATCCTATTAGTGTCTAAGAAAAAAAAAATATGATCAAACCATTATGTCCTTTACTTTTTGGAACATTGTTCATCTGTGTTTGCAAATACAATGTCTTGGCGACAGCGCTAATAATGGACCTGAACACTGTCAGGACGCATTCATGTATTCATGTCTGATCACTCAGCATGCGTCCTTATTGCCTGAACAAAAATATTGAAGGACCCCCTGCTCAGCTGAAGTGCCAGCTCTGTGTTTAAACTTTTAAAGACATCGCAAATGTCCTAAAAATCTCACAAGGATGCATGATGAAGGCTGCATAAGTGTACTGTAGCCTGAATACTGCACTGCTTTTACTGTTGTGAGGAAACTGTATCTGCCATTCATGTAATTGAATAAAAATTCACACACGTAACCATGAAGATTTAATTAAGACCAAAGCGTATAGCATGCAGTAAAGTCAATAAAAACAAATAGAACCATCAAAGTTGTCATATTCATATATAACGTGTATAGCTTCAGTTTATGTAAAGTATATTAAGTGAAAAAAAAACTACTTCACCTTAGAAACTATAACCTTTGGGCAGCACAGTGACAGACATTTGCAAAGAAACTTTACAAAGCAAAGCTGTTAAACTTATAATAAACATATGTTGAGTTTCAAGTTGTAAATGAGCTTGTTTATTTGCTTGTTTATTTGCATATCAAGAAGTAAAGTCAGATCCAGTTGTAAGTGTAGATCAGATCCACTCAGGACAGATGTGAACACAAGGTCTGGAATTATATGTAATATTAAAATATTATACTGTACATTGCCTTTAGCTGCATAAATAGTCAAATGAGTAGTTAAACCCCGGAAAAGTCATGCCCATACATTGATTGATCTGAATATGGAATATGATGTAATTTTAACCCTTTACAGACCCACTACACTAGAAAAATACAGTGGGTTAGATTGTGTTTTTTTTTTTTTTTTTTTACAATTTCTAGTCCAAATATCTCATCATATTTAAAATAAAACAGAATCATTGAAAGAGGAACTTTTCAGTGAAATACAAGAACTGATTTTTAGGAAAAAGATGTGGAAAATCCGATTTCAAGACATTAAATAATTGCGTTAATTGGAAACGGAAATGCAACCTTTCTCTGAGATACATTTTTATATAAATAGTTTGGCAACACACAATTCACCATGTATTAACCATTTGTTAATGTTTATTCATTATGTATTAACCATTGGTTAATGTTTGTTCATTATGTATTAATTAATTTGTTATGTATTTCTTAATGGTTTATTCGTACACAATTTAATATAAAAGCATTTATTCTTCTTTTCTATGAACAAACCATTTGTAGCCCTGTGAACAAATGCTTTATGATTAATTGTGTATAAGCAATACATTAATAAACATTGACAAATAGTTAATAAATGGTTAATACATCATGAACAAACCATTTACATATGGGTAACAAATGTTTAATACATAGTGGATTGTGTGTAGGTATTATAAAGTGTTACCAATATTATTAATATAATGTCCATTTAAAATATTTATTCATTCATTCTTACATAAAACTGAAATGCTAGTCCACTACAGAGGGCAAAAATGCATTGCTGGGTAAATTTATACCTGACAGAAATGGTAAAAAACGGACCAAAAGCACCTATTATTTTCAAACCCATAATGTTGCACAAAAATATCTCGCACTACAAAAATCGGAATAGTACTCTGTGTACTTTTGTCATTTCTAGTCCAAGTATCTCATCACAGTTAAAAAAAAAAAAAAAAAAAAAAGATATAATCACCTAAAGAGGAACTTTTCAGTGAAATATAAGAACTGATTTTAGGGAGCATATCTGGAAAATGTGCTTTCAAGATGATAAATAATTGCCTTAGTTGGAAACTGTGTGATGCAGCCTTCTTCTCAGAAACATTTTTATATAATGTCCTTTTCAAATTTGTATTTATTCTTATTTAAATAAAACTGAAGAGCTAGTCCACTACAGATGACAAAAATACATTGCTTGGTCTCAGGAGATATATATATATATATATATGTATATATATATATATATATATATATATATATATATATATATATATATATATATGTATATATATATGTATATATATATATATATATATATATATATATATATATATATATATATATATATATATATATATATATATATATATATATATATATATATATATATATAGTAAGTTTATACCTGACAAATGGGGGAAAAAAATGGACCAAAAACCCATAATGTTACACAGAAACGTATAACTGTAAAAAAAAAACAAAAAAAAACTGCATTTTTCAAATTTCTAGTCCAAATATCTCATCACACTTAAAATAAGACATAATCACCTCAAGAGGAACTTTTCAGTGAAATATAAGAACTGACTTTTAGACAATAAATCTGAAAAATGTGATTTCAATAAATGTTACCAGTGTCATTTTCCTTTCTTCTATTGACAGATGTATTCTGCTTAAAGTGTTAATATACATCCCTACAAAAAAACAAACAAAAACCCTACTTCTTTTCTAGCGTATATGCCAACCACTCATATATTAGTATTATAAGACTTGAACATTAGGTCGTTTAAGCTTCATTGACCGACTTCAGCCCAACGGCTAATCAGACAATCGCAGATGTCAGTGGCCACTGTTGGTCCGTAGTGGTTATGAAAGGTTGCTTCATGAATATACATGACTGAATATGTGCTCACTGAAAAGCAGATTTGTTTTTATCATAAGCATGTCTTTGTTTTATAGCACACAAGCAAACAAATAAAACATTAGCTTTCAGCCATATTATTATTTTAAGTATCTGTATCATCTTAGAATATCACAGTCGGTGCCATTACTGCTTCCCTTGTGCATACTGTGTATTTTCACTTCATACATACACATACATATTATGCATTCATTACATTTTACATTGCACTCATTCCCACAGAGTTGCATCTGTTCCATATTTGTTCTATGCACTTTTAAATAACCTGAGGGTTCAACTGCTTTTCTCTGACCTCTATAAAGGCAACGACGAACATACATGTAACACATGGCTGCGAGTCATGTACAGTAAGTACAGTAGCATCATGTGACAAAGCCGCTCATTCTTTCTCTCACTTCTGCTCCTTCCCTCTGATGATGTGCGCTCGTCACTCAGTACATTTACATGCACTCAGAGAAATTGTAATTATTGCTACGTTTTCAAAGCCATGTATAAACCTTAATCAGAGTATAATCGAATCTAACTGCGTCTGCTGTGCCTGGCAACATTTGTTTATTATTATTTAACACTGTTTGACTAACTAATGGTTATTTGAAGTATCCTAAAGCACTTTTTATTGTCTGAGAGGCAGATGTTAGTTCCTGCATGGGCGTCACACCCATGGGGGATGGGGGTGTTGCGACACCCCCACTTCTCCAACCAGATGATTTCATACCCTCCACTTTTTCCTGAGTTTATTTATTGTATAGTTACTAAATCCAGGAAACAGACGGAGAGTTGGTCTCACCTACTTTTTATTTCAGGATAAACAGTTACTTTCAGTAGTAATCGCGCCACACAACATCAATAACATTTCGGGGCTGTTACAATATCTATGGTTTAAACCGTTTACCCGCCCGGGCGGCACAACAGCATATGTAAATGAAGCGCACCTCAGTTCGGCGGTAATGTAAACAGCTCTTCTTCGTGGTGTTAACAAACAGTCATTAACCAGTAAATAATGAGAAATGTTACCATTGTTAAACTAAGTTAACTAAACTATGTCTTGTTCTGTGACATTTACCATAAGACAGTGGTTCTCGAACTTTTTTCAGTGATGTTCCCCCTGAGGAACATGTTCTTAGTCGTCTCCCCTGACATGGACAAAACATTTTTGTAAGAAAAAAAGAGGAACAGTGTCTGTAAAATCACTGTCTGATTTTTAAAATCCTTTTTATCTCATAATCTTTAGTTTTTATCGCATAATTGTTTTACTTTTTATCTCCTATTTTTTTATTGAATTGAGGAACAACACATTTTTGTTGTTATTTTAGGCCATATATTACTTTTTTAATATAAAAAAATTTAATCAATGGATAATTGAAAATTTTGCTCATGTGCCACAACATAGAACACCCCCACATTTTAAATGGCTGTGACGCCCTTGAGTTCCTTTGTTGGGATTGCACAACAATAATGTTAGGTTAGTTACAAAATAATAGAAGGTGAACATTTGTGGGCGGGCGAGTTAAAACCCCCCCCAAAAAACGTCAGTTGCGGGTCATTTTTTTACATCAACCTGCGCAAAAATGATGTAAAATGACTGAGTATTAATTGCTGACACTACGTACAGTAAATGTCCACGTGTAGATTTCCGAGTTCAACACTTTTGTTTGCCATATGTGCATGCTTATGGAGCAGCTGCAGGCAAAACCCAGGGCTGGGAATCCAATGGCCATGTGCCCACCAGGGACAGACCGTCAGCCTGTCCCCTCGTTAGGACGATTGGCTGTAATGACACAGTCAACACTGTCCAGCTTCACCAATTATTTCTGTGCCGATCATTTTTCTCATGGCAGCGATTTGATTGCCTCCCAGAAGGAGACGAAGGTATACAGAGCAGCAGGAAACGCAGGCTTAGGTAGGCATGTACTGCTGCGGCAGTGGGAGGAGGGATGGGAGAGAAGCGCTGAACAGTATCTCCCTGCTGGTTTGTGAATATCTGGAGTTCAGCTGTTTGATGTTTGTCCAAAGGGCATGAGATAACAAACGACGGCAGCTGACAATTTCAGACTTTTGTTTCGCTCTTTCTCTCTCTGGGAGTTGTAGTATTGCATCATAATAAGCTGGGCATTAGTTATGCTGCGGTTATTTGAAACGGTGACAAGCTTGGACTGACAGTAAACCCATGAGCAATGATTTCCATCCAGGTGCGTGTGTACCCCAGAGAGCTGAAGGGCTGTAGCCAAAGGGCAGTCTATGTGGAAGGACTGGAGGAATGTAGAGCTCAGTTAATTGGAAAAAAAATAACATAAAAAACAATGAAATTATATTGAAACCTGTTGAAATGTAGAAACTTTTCTATTTGTCAACAGAGATTATGCATTTAAAGTGGTCTGTATTTTATCACTACAAGGAGCAATATGTAACCAAACTGATTTCACTGGTCTATAAGTAAAATGCTTGTGGAATATAAACTAATGAAATGTCCCCACGTGTTTGTTAGTGATAAAAAAAAACAACTCAAGTCTTAAATGCTGGTTGGCTCAAGTTTCCAAGATAAGTCTGGGGTCAAAATGTGAAATTTTACTTTCATTTTACTGAATATTCTGGTCTTTTTTTTTTTCCATTTTATTGATTATTTTGTTAATTTTTGTTTCAGTATTTTCTTATTCTACACATTTGCCATTTGTTTTGGTCCATTTTATGGATTATTTTGGTCATTTTAGTTCATTTTCTTGATTATTTTATTCATTTTTGGTTTTCTTTAACACCGTCCAGTAACACTGGTCTGCATGTAAAATGCTTCTGGAATAACACTAATGAATTTTTACCACATGTGTGTTAGTGATAAAGAAAACTCAAGTCTTAAATGCTGGTTGATTCAAGTTTCCATGATTAGTCAGGTATCAAAATGTGAAATTTTACTGAATATTCTGGTCATTTTTGTTTATTTTACTCATTATTTTAGTCATTTTATTAATTACTTTGTTCAGTTCGGGTCATCTTTAACACTGGTTTACAAGTAAAATGCTTCTGGAATAAAACTAATGATTTTAGATTTTTTTTTTTACCACGTGTGTTAGTGATACAGAAAACTCAAGTCTTAAATGTTGATTGGCTCAAGTTTCCAAGATAAGTCTGGGGTCAAAATGTGAAATTGTTAAAATGAACAAGACAATAGGTTTTAGTTCAAAGGAATATTGGTGTCAGATCTACTTCAAACACTGTCTGCACATTATGATCCATTCACTTTACAGGTTCTTTCTAGTGGAATATTTACTAATCCATTATATACATGTACATAAACCAGCATATATGTGGAATAGCAACCATATATATTAAAAACATGAACTAACCAACACTAAAGTCATTTGTTTTCTGATTCATCTAATTAAAGTATGTAAAATTTAGCACATTTAATGTCTGAAGCAGATACTTTATACAAAAAAAAAAGGAGTAGAGCATAGTTACAGTCCGACAAAGGTTTTTTTTTTTTCATATTATGTGAATGCTGCTGCTGCTGCTGCTACAAAGCAATTTCCCCAATTGTGGGATCAATAAGTACCTCTATTCTATTCTATATATGGCTTTATAAACATTGATATTAGCTGGACTGAGGCAATAATTCACATTTTCGCACATTCGCATGTACATTTCCTGGTTGATTATCGTGTCAACTATTGTTAATTTTAACTTCCTCTTCCCTTCATCATTCACTTTTGATTTCTCTGGGATGAAAGGCCTTTGTGTGATGTGATGACGGCGTGTCTAAACTGTCTACCTCGCTCTTATTTTCACTCGCAGTCACTAATTATGGAACAGATTTGAGAAAGAAAATCCTCAAGTCAATGGAATGGCATTTTTATGAAGCATGGGCTATTGACAAAATGCAGGTGTCACTAGGAGATAAACACCATCGCCTAAAAGATTCCTGAGAGGAGATAATGGGCCAGATGATTCATACACCTGTAAATGCACACTATAAAGCATTTTTCCCCACTTCAAAATACCCTTGGCAATGTCCAGCCCAGCAGACACCAACAATCTGCATTAATCAACCTAACTATAAACTGCAGATGTAGTGACAAAACACACCAAAAATAAACCCATGAATGTGTCGTAGTGCATTCGTGATATATAAACACACGTTTGACTGGGGGGTATTGATTGAAACATGAGAGGTTTGAAAAACACGACTGTACTGCAAGTCTAAAGGGTGATAATGAGGAGTATTTACACAAAGACAGAAGTGAAATGCAGCTCAGGGACGCTGCTGGAAGTCAGTGAAAAGATGTGACAGATATGCACCGTCATGGGATTAAGCAACTCCTGCTACAGGGGTCATTTGAGACATGAGTAATAGCAGAGTTATCTGAAGGAAGAAGAGCATTTATGTTCAATCAGAAGTCAGAGATTTTCTATTCACTGTCAAATTGTGCAAATATAAATTATATATAAATATTTACCAAATGGAAAAATGACAATTTCAACAAAATACTGTTTTTTTGTTGTTGTTGTTGTTTTTTTGTAAATCATAATCTCATTTCTGTTTTTCACTATGCACTTTCTGTAATTGTAATTACATGTTTACTACTTTACTTGCTTTATTCTGTTCAATTCAAGTCGATGTTTATTTTATTAGGGGACCATGTACAATTTTAAACATAAATGTTGCTCATTTATGCATTTGTACCAGATTGTAGCCACTGGCTAATTTGCATCTGCAGTCCCTGGCAGGGTACAACAAAAACATGATTACAAGAACAAAAAGCAATTAAGTCCCCCCTCCACATGCACACACAAATAAACAATACAAAAATTAACAATCACACACCAAATAAAATCACATTTTGTCAGCAGCAAAGACGGGGAAGAGAAATAACTTCAGTGACAATCAGTGATTACAGATTTAGATATATGTGACCCTCCAGCACAAAACCAGTCACTTGGGTCAAATTTCAGAAATGAAGATTTTATATTTATGTGAAAGTTTATTAAAAATGCTTGCGTGACACTAATTCAACCAATCAGAGGCCGCTTTTCAACATCGCAACAAGGGATTTTGTTTACTTGAGAAGGCTTTGTTCTGAGGCCTCCCATTGGTTCAAATATATAAAAACGTAGATTTTTATTTCAGGGTTGTCTAGAGGGAATCCTGATCTTTCCAACGGTACCAAACATGACGGGGAAATACCAAATGTGAGCGCGAAGGAAAGTCGTGTTTTGAGCCGATTTTTCTTTATTTTAGACTTAATTACTGTCAGGGTCAGTTGTTGTTCTTCTTAAAAGGCATGATCTGAAGCACTTATGGAAGGAATTTCACAAAACCTCATAGTTAGAAGTGTTCCGGAGACATTTTACTTGGATTTTATGCATAAACTTCCAATTTGATAATCTTGACCCACATAACGTTTTTGAGGCTAATGCTACAAATACTGCTGTGACTGAACCACTGGTTTTGTGCTGGAGGGTCACATTTTTTTAAAGTGACTTCAGTTGTGATTTGAAAACCTTTATGGAAGTGCAGCTCTTTATGCTGTCTGCTAGTGAATTTAACTGTGTAGTGACTTTAAAAGAAAAAGCAGATTGTCCAAAAGTTGTACAGCAGAAAGGTAGGTTGCAGTCATGAATAGATTTTATTCTAGTGGATCTGACAGGTTTTTTTTTTGCTATGAATGAAATACTTATTTAAGCAGGGAAAAAAAACACAAAAATGTCCTAAATTTCCCCCAAAAAAGCCTTCAAAAGTGAGTTACTGTGGAGATGATGTGTTTTATTAGGTCATGGTACCGAGTTCAGTAGGTATGGACAGGAAATTTTGGAACAATTCAAAAGTAATGAATAGGAAATTAAAACATTCAAAAAGCATAATTATGAGATAAAAACTTTAAACAGTGAGATTAAAAAGTGAAAACAATGAGAAAAAAAATCTGAATTACGAGATACATCAAAATTATGCAAAAAAAATTTAAATTATGAGATTAAAGTCAAAATTACGAGATAAAAATGAAAAATCACAAGATAAAAAGTCTAAATTATGAGTTAAAATATACAAATTACAAAATAAGAGGTCAAATGTGACCCATTTTTTAAAAGTGCTTTCAGTTGTGATTTGAAAATCTTTATGGTAGTACAGATCTTCATTCTGTCTGCTAGTGAATTCCACTGTGTAGTGGCTTTAAAAGAAAAGGCAGATTGTCCAAATGTACGGTTATGCAGTCATGAATAGATTCTATTCTAATGGATCTGACAAGAGTTTGCAGGACGATAGTGGATAAATAAATAAGAGGAAACATGCAGGGGCCAGGCCAATGTTTGATATGACATTGTACCTTAACTTATGTATTTTTACAACAGTAATGTCCTGTCTACACTACACACTATTGTATGGCTGTCAAAGCTGGCAGATCAAGTTAAATCAAGAAAGAAGACTTGATGCCTTTGACAGCAAAATTCTGGGCATTAAATGGAAAGACTGTTACAACCCAAAAGGTAATAACTGCCAAAAATGTACTATGTTGGACCCATTTGAAACGTAATAAAGCCAATAACGTAATAACATTTTGCCAATAAGGCCAAACAAAATAGCACGTGTGGTTCCGGTCACCCGACCGACCCAATTTTTTTACGACTAAAATGCCGACTATGTAGACATTTTATCAGTTTGTCAAAATAAATTAAATATAATGAACCGGCCGACTGCCGACTCTTATCTTCGAAATTCCCAATGACTGATGATGAGAGAATTTATTTCTCCGTATTTAGTCCGTATTCATGTTTACCAACATCTGTCACCTGTCTGACCACCGTGATTTATGACTAGCGACAAACGACGAGCCATATACATCGTGTCCATGTCCATCAAAACAACCCTCAATGCATGTGATTGCTGCGCGAGTTTTGATTGGCTGTTCGCCTCTTGATGAATCTTTCGTACATGGTCTGTTAATTTCCCACTCACATCACACTTCGTTTGTTTCAAAAACACCACCGTTTCTTTATTAATTGGGAAGATGGTTTCATATCTTTATGGAGCATCTCTTGGTCACACAGACTTGTGTGCCTGGTGTGGGGAACCAAATACAAATCCTCTTCCAGAGCTAAAAAATAAATTTAAAACTGTACTCCCGCTCTGTCAAGATTGTGAGAGGAATGGCAAGAAGCCAGTAACAAAACAGCAGTATGGTAAGAGGAAATAAGTTGAACAGTAAATAGATAGCTGTATATGTCCACTAAAGCCTTCAATATTGGGGCCTTTATTTCATTGAAATAATATTTAGATGTGGATAGAATTTACATTTGTAGTTAAACTGTATTTTCGTTGAAAAAAAATCAATAAAAGACTAAATGTTGATGTCAAATCAGATTTTATTGTATTTCAATCATCTAAAATTAATTTATGCTCTCTTAAAACATTCTGTAAATATACATGTACATGGCAAATCTGAGGCAATGTGTTGATTTTCTAACTGCTGGAAAGAATAACTGATATTAAATCTGAATTTTTGGAGCTTTTTTTTTTTTTAGAAGACGGGTATATAAAATTGTAAATAAAATAAAATATGGCTGACTGACCTACCTACCCAATTTTTCCTATCCATGTGATGGGAACCACATATATTATTCTGTTTGGCCTAACGTAATACAATGGTTTTTCGTTACTTGGATCATTTGTTAGCTGGGTCTTTGGTAAGTAGAGGTACCACTGTATGTTGAACACTGCTGTTGTCACCAACTGTGGAATGAATAAAGTCCTTCTATTCTATTCTATATGTTTTTGCACTGGCATGAGGTGTTTTTTGGGGCGTGGTGCAAATAGTATATTGCACAAAACTACAGTGGAAAGATCTTTTTTGCAGCCACATTGAAGTGATTTCAAAAAGCGATAACAAGAAAAGAAGAAGAAACATGGTGCAGTATGTGTGGAAACACCAGGAAACCACATCATTTTTTACATTTAGTACAGGATAGAGGGTTCATATATAACAGGAGTAGGCAATTCTGGTCCTTGAGGGTCGGTATCCTGCAGGTTTTAGATGTTTCCCTCCTCCAGCACACTTGGAAGCCATTACATCATTGTCAGCCTTCTGTAGAGCTTGGTGACGAGCTGATCATTAATTGAACCAGGTGTGTTGAAGAGGGGAACGTCTAAAACATGCAGGACACCAGCCCTCGAGGACCAGAACTACCTACCCTTGATCAGAGGTGGTAAAAGTACTGACATTCTGTACAGCTATTTCTGTGAAAAAATAATCTGGTAAAAGTAGAAGTACTGATTCAACTCCTTTACTGAAGTAAAAAAAGTACAACTTCTGAATTGTAATAAGGTAAAAAGTAAAACTGCTTTTTTTTTTTTTTTTGCTATGGATGAAATACTTATCTAAGCAGGAAAAACAACAAAAATGTCCAAAATATAAGTCCTAAATAGGAGATTAAAAAATAAAAAAGCATAACTATAAATTATGAGATAAAAAGTCTAAATTATGCCAAAAAATAAAAAAGATTATGAGATTCAAGTCAAAATTATCAGATACAAGGTCAAAGTTACGAGATAAAAAGTAAAAATTACAAGATAAAATGAGGTAAAAATATAAATTATGAGATGAGAAGTCAATATGAGAAAAAACAGTGTAGTAAGTCACAATTTCAGATTCACGGAATTACGACTTATTTTTCATTTGTCTA
Organism: Siphamia tubifer; assembly: GCA_020466265.1. Classification (NCBI taxonomy): domain Eukaryota; kingdom Metazoa; phylum Chordata; class Actinopteri; order Kurtiformes; family Apogonidae; genus Siphamia; species Siphamia tubifer. The sequence continues at coordinate 6,908,047 of CM035799.1, forward strand.
TTTTGAAAAAGCAATGAGTCTATTATGAGAATGTAAAGAGTATAAATTACAGATATTAACACAAAAATGTAGGGGGTAAAAGTAAAAAGTTACCAGAAAAATAAATACTGAAGTAAAGTACAAACTTAAAGTACATAAAAACTCTCCTTAAGTACAGTAAAGGAAGTACTTCTACTTAGTTACTTCCACTTCTACCCCTGATATATAATAATAATAATAATGAATATATCTGTAAAACAATATCATGTTTACATTCATCGCCATGTTTATGGAATAAGTTCTCATGTCATCTCGCGATTTATAATTTACATTTTTTTTTACATTTAGTAAATATTCAATTCAATTTATTTCAGATATGCCACAAACACAATCCCACTCTGTCCCCACTAGTGAAACAAACAAGATCCAAAAACAAAAACCAACATACACACACAAAAAACAAAACATGACTTCATTTACATATTCAAAAAACAGTGGGAGGACATCAAACGTATTTACTGCCACCCCTTCTCTACAACACAGTCTAATGCTTTCACTTCCTATCACTATAATATATGAAAACTCAATTCACCTCATTTATCATCTTCACACACACACACACACACACACACACACATATCAGTAAAGTTTGGCACATATATCTATACTAGTAAGTGGTGATTCAAGTTTATTTTTCCATGGGACATCTTGTGGCTTTGGTCAGTGGGTTGCAGATGATTCAGTGCAGGTGTGGTACCTGTGTGGGTAATCTCCAAAGTGTGCAGGTTTTCCATTCCAACACTATAAACAGCTGCATCCACTGATTAGTTCCTCTCTGGCTCAAAGTGCTCATCAGTGAAATTGTCTAGTGGGATGTTGAGTGAAATAAATACCTGCAAATATTCAGAGACCAGCCTCTGAGGAGATAAATACAACACAGACCCATTCCCATTTATCTCTGACACATTGACACCGTTTATATTAACCTTAAACACCACAGTGGGAACACCTTCACCTTCCTGACACCCAAATCTTACAGCCTTTTAGAACCTGTTTAACCTCTTACCAGCCTTACATATACCAGTCTGGGGACGTAGATAACATTATTTTAATAACAGCTATATATATATATATATATATATATATATATATATATATATATATATATGTATATATATATACATATATATATACATATATATATATATATATATATATATATATATATATATATATATATATATATACATACATATGTATATATATATACATATATATATACATATATATATATATATACATATATATACATATATATATATATATACATATATATATATATATATATATATATATATATATATATATATATATATACAGCTCCCACATTAATGCATATGCACGGGTCTCACGTCAAATTAAAGCGAACAAACTCATCTTTCAGAAAATGTAAACCATTCTGAAGTGCAACACCAACACCACATACACAAAAGACACATGTGAGACATTTGGCTTTCAGCTTTTGTAGGCTGTCATCTGATCAATTATCTATTTATGTACCAGAAAATTAGGTTGTATTTATAATCAGTGGTGGCAGGCAGATAGACAATGAGCTGCTCAACACCAGGATATAATGGATGACAATTGGGTTTTTGTTCCAGAATACTAGTTTGGACTTTATTTTACCATTGACAATGATAATGTTGTATGTTAAATATTTATTTATCTTTTTTTTTTGCTGAAATATGTCTCATGCAGTCAACAAAATTTTCTCAATATAGCCACTTTGGAGACATTGATAATTCCTCAAATTTCTCCTTTGTAAAATACACAAACATAACCATAGAAAAAATGCTCTAAAACTGAATTTTTTACAAATAAACTTCTAAACTTTGAACTGTAAGGTGCCAAGACACTGGTCTGTTGGTAAATGATGTGTTTCAGTCCATATCTACCAAATAGACCCTGGTTTCACTGAAAAATAAGACCAAAGGGGGAAAAAAATCTAAATGTATTTGTGTTTGTAAGTCTACAGCATTTTTAACTGTCACACAAACAGCAAAAGTGAATGTTTTAGTCCAAACTCCAGTGTGTTACCTTTACAAACAGACCATTCTTTTATCCCCAAATGGTTAAAGAACAGCTGGAGGTTGAATTTGGACAGGTATTTTTCAGGTGTTTTAAACAAAATCACCTTAGAATAGTAAGAATTGAAGAACCACAGTGATGCTTTGTCCACACACACACACACAGGTTTACATGTGTCATGAGGACCAAGTTTGTCACCATTACTTGTAGTAAAGTAGCCATTGGGTAGTGTTGGGTAAATACATTTTATTCCTATATATATATATATATATATATATATATATATATATATATATATGAATTAAACATTTAACAAATACAAGTTTCCCCTATGCTTTATGGGGAATTACAGGAAAAAAAAAAGTCAAATAATTTATATGAACATTATTTGCATACTTAATACAGATCTGGACATGCATTTATATTTAACCCTTGTGGGGTAATTTGGGTTCCCATGATGTGACTGTGTGAACATATCAATGACTCCATAAAGATGAATACAAGCACACACACACACACACACACACACACACACACACACTATATATATTGGTTTCCACGTCTCATAAGGACCAAGTTAATAACCATCACATGTAGTAAAGTAGCCTTAGGGTAGTGTGTAAACACATCTTGATTTTACTTTTTTCTAAATAAATAAATAAATATTACACATATAAACATAAAATAAATTAAATTCATTTTTTAAAATATTTATTTTTTTCAAATTCTACACATCTTCAAAGCTTCAAAAAAATACATGTTTGTCTTTTCACCATTTTAACCCTTGTGGGGACCTGAATTTTGGACCTGTGGTGTCAGAGGTCCCCATGGCGTAACTGTGTAAACATGTCAATGTCCCCATAAAGACAGGAGCCCACTCACCTGTAGATCTTGTATCTAGTAGCATATCCCTGCTGGTATCTCTCCGCAGCCTCAGTGAACTCCAGGGACTGATGGAAAGGTCCTTTATCAGACAGTAGCCAGCTCAGGGAGCCTTGCGCACCATCGCCTGGTCCTGCTGCGGCGGCTCCAGCTCCAGCTCCAGTGGCCCCTGAGCTCCAGAACCAGCAGCAGAAGCAGAACCAGAGGCTGAGAGCCACCGTCCCTTTCCATAGCAGAGACAGCCGCTTATGACTGGTTCTCTGACAGCTCATGCTTCACCCAGCGACACCTCATTCTCTCCGGACTATAGGAGGGTATGACACAACACACACACACACACACACAGTAAATACGACCGTTTGATCCGTGCGTCATGCAAATTGAACCAACTGATCGTGTGAAACTCACCTGATTTTGCAAACGATGCGCCTCCAAGAATATCCCAACTCCTTTCTGACGCGTTCTTCAAGTCCAACCTGTCCTAATGTTTGGACAAAACGCGCAAATTCGAAACCTCTGTTTTTCCGGATGAACTTGACGACGCGCGCTCTGTCTCAACTTTATATTTGGAGACAATCCGGATCCTCCAGCATCCGCGCATCTCTCCACTGAAGTTGCAGCAGCAGCAGCGGAGGATGAAGAGGAGGAGGAAGAGGAAGAGGCAAGAAATAAGAGTTCATTCTGAGCAATCGCATAAAAAAACACACACACAGCTAGGATATCTCCAGAGGTTGAACAGGAAAGGTAGATATTTCCATCTTTAGTAATCCATCTGTTTGATCCGGGAAGTGCGCGTTTTTTCTTGGTGGAATTCTTGCGCTGCGGATGAGATGCTCGTGCCCTCTCCTCTGTGGGAGCTGGTAGATGAATGAGCAGCTGGTTCAACGCACACTGCTTTTTTTTGTGCCTGCCCCCTCTACCCCACCCACTATGCTTTCTTTTTTTTTTTTTCTCCTCCTATGTATGTGTGCGCACCCACAAGGTAAAATAAGTCCCAAGTTTAAAGGAAACCTGGACTGTTATTAGCAGTGATGCATCATTATATGGTTGCTTCCATCACTCACCATTATCTTCACATTTATCCTCATTATTTGCCATCACAGCGTGTTCCTGTACTCTGTGATTGTGCCACATTAAAAATACTTAAAAGGAGCCAATAATGGGCTAATTATCGCTCGATAGACCTCCCTTTCCCTTTCCCATAGACCTCTCTTATGAAGACTCACACATTAGTAGCACAAGTGAGAGTAATTACAGGCCATTATCAGGGAACAGTTGTTTTTTTATGTGAGGTGATTCAAGTCAGGAGTGCACTTACAGCAGTCTGCCACATCTGAGCACAGTCATTTAGAAAGAGAAGGTAAAATGGAAACAAAAAAAAGAAGCATAATTATGCAAAAGAAAGCTGTGACTTATTAACTGTAAATAATCAAGTCAAGGGTCTGATATAACCAGAAGGTGACTGTGGAGGTTTAACGTTTAGATATAATTTCAAATGAATCGACTGAAAAATTATTGTAAATAAACCCATGTATCATTCGTTTTAAAAAAAAATGCATAAAACGGAAAACGTCTGTTATTCTGTTTTTTTTTTCTCTTTCTCTGTCATTCATTTCAAGACAAAAAGAAAAACTTAAAATACGCATCAGTTTCCATTTTTTTTCATTTTGGTTTTGGAAAAAATAAAGAAACAACTTGTTTTTTCATTGTCTTATTGTTTTATTTTTTAACGACTGAACAATGATACACGAATTTAGCTTCTATAGCTACAACTTATTAACTGTAAATAAGATACGATAGATACAATTTGACATGAGTCGACTCAAAAATGATCGTAAATAAACCCATGTATCATTCATTCATTTGTTTTTTTAAAATAAAACCAAAAATAAGACAAGTCGTTTCTTCATTATTTGTTGAGAAAAATGGATAATGATGCAGTTTTTCCTTTTTGTCTTTAAATGAATAGGAAAATAAAAACGGATAATGGCCATTTTCCATTTTATCCAATTTTGACCTGAAGCAAGTTGAGTAAAGTGGAAATGACCGTGACCCGTAGTGACAAAGATGGATCTACGTCCTATTTGTGGAAACTAAGAGGGTCACCTTAAGACCTGAAGATATGACGACAGAGAAAATTGGTGTCATATCACACCATAATGATGTTCAAGTCCGGTGGACATGTTTCTTTCGGTTGTTAAAATTAATTTCTGGTTTACTTCAGGTCAAAATTGGATAAAACGGGAAACACCCATTATACGTTTGTTTGTTTTTTCATCTTTCATTTAAAAACAAAAAGGAAAACTGAAAAGAATGCATCAGTTTCCATTTTTTTCCATTTTGGTTTTGGAAAAAAAATAATGAAGAATTTTTGTCTTATTTTTGATTTTATTTTGAAACGACTGAATGAATGATACACGAATTTAGCCTCTATAGCTGCGACTTATTAACTGTAAATAATGAACTCAAGGGTCTGATATAAGCAGAAGGTAACTGTGGTAGGAAATAATATTTTAGCATTGAGACCTGATGTATCAAATATGATACAAAATTGAAACTCATACATTGATTGATTTCTACTAATAGATTGATGCCCCCCTCCCAAAGAATTAAAATAATAATAATAACAATAACAGTAATAGCAACAACAACAACAACAATAGTAATAACAATAATAATTAAAAACAATAAAGCCTCCAGTTTCAAAGAGCTGGACGTTTCTGTGAATGATTTAATGGTTCAGGTTTTTCAGGGTTGAATATATAATTATATAAAACCACTGTAAACCTCAAATTATGTATATTTGCTTCAAGGAAATCCTGTTTTTTCCCCCCAGGAATTTCTGCTTTAAAAATATAAAACATCTTAACCCTTAGATACAATTTGACATGAGTCGACTCAAAAATTATTCCAAATAGAATGAGTGTTTTATGCTGTAAACTGTTAAAATAAAACGTGTTTTCACTGCTATTATTCAAATTTAACTGATTTCCATAGTTTGTATTTACCAAACTCCCCAAATCCTCTTTTCCAGTGTGTGTTGGATGAGGGTTACATCAGAAGGGTCTGCAGCTCTGGTCCTGCAGGTTTAAGATGTTTTCTTCTTCCAACACACCTGATTCAAATGTTCAGACGATCATAAAGCTCTGCAGAAGACTGATAATGATCATCAGCTGTGGCGGAAGAGGGAAACAGCTAAAACAGGGGTGTCAAACTGTGGTCCTGGAGGAGCGTTATCCTGTTACCGTTAGATATTTCCTTCTTCTATCACACCTGGAAGCCATTACATCATCCTCAGGATTCTGCAGAGTGTGAGAATGAGCTGATCATTAATTGTACCAGGTGTGATAGAAGCTGGAAATATCTAAAACATGCAGGATAACAGCCCTCCAGGACCCCAGTTTGACACCTGTGATCTAAAACAGGCAGGATTGTGGCTCTGTAGGATCAGGATTACTGAGCCCAGGTTAGCTCAGCCAAGGAGGGTCTGTTTTTACTGGAGTTTGTCTTCGAGCAACATAACTCAAAAAGTTCTGGATGGATTTTGATGGAATTTTCCGGGCATGGAGACAATGGGGAGATCAACAAATAATTAGATTTTGGTGGTGATCCGAACACCCCCCCACATACACACACACACAACTGGAGAGAGGGGTGGGGGGTCTGCCTTGGTGGAGGTCTGTCTCTCAGTGTTTCTAGTTTAACATGTGTTTAATGGTCTTTTACCATTAAAACTACAGTGGTAGCTCCACTTATGAAAGACCCAGCTATCAAATAATCCAAGTAACGAAAAACCTTTAACCCTTTTTTTATCTCTGAATATGAAAGAAAATTCTATTTACAAAAGGAAACAGAAACCCCCGACATGTACATTATTTTAGATACTGTATGTAACTACGTAATGTATGTAAACACATCATGTACGTACTGTACGTAGCATCCCATTGGCTATGAGGGAGCTACCCATGATGCTTTTCATGAGCTTTTCATCCTCATTCATCGCAGAGTTCTAACCATACATGCATAAAGGGATAAAGGACAGAGCCACCGCTGCCACGCAAGACCTCCCCCCTCCCCAAGACCCCACCACAGCACGCACCTGCCATCCACCACGAGCCCAAAGTACACGCATATATATATATATATATATATATATATATACACACACATACGCATATATATATATATACATACATACACACGGAGAGAGAGAGAGAGAGAGAGAGATGCAGACACACATACAATAGTGCAGTATATGAATAATATCGCTGTGACTATCCACTTAAAATGCAGATAAAAAATAATTAAATATGTATAAATATGATTTACAGTATATACAGGGTTGCTGGTCCAGATCCAGATCATCTCCTAGAATTAACTGTTTACATGTCCGACGAATTATTGAATTAGGAATTAAGAGTGGAATACACCAGTGACTTTATTCTCAATTAAGTTTAATTCAGAATAGTCACTCACAAGTGGTGAGTGGCACCACTTGTTTTCAACTGGAATTAGGTGTTTACATGGTCATATTAAAGAGGAATTCACCTTTATTCTGAATTAAACAGGAATAAAAAACGTTGATGTAAACAGTATGTTCAGGTCCTGTGATGAACTGGTCACTCGTCCAGGTGTTGTCCCGCCTTCACCCATAAGTAGATGGGATACTCTTCGGTGACCCTGCTGAGGATAAAGCAGATTCAGAAAATGAATGACCTTCAGAAGAAAATGAGCTGCCTCAAGTCACCAAATTATGGATATCTGCGAGTATTATAGTGAACAGGTAAAGCAAATGAATGTGTAATTAGACCATTGTTTGCATTCTCTGGTGATGCAACAGCTAAACTCCTGCACAGAAGGCAGTTGATATTATCTAAATTAAACTTTGTTTGCTGTGTGACTCCTTTATTTTGCTTTCTTCAGTCATGTTTTCATTTATAGACGTCAGTCACACTAAAAACCTGATTGACAAAGGCCTCCCCGTGTTAAATGGGCTGCGAGGAGTGTCTGTTATCCATGATGGGGTTGAATCAATAGTCTGCTTCCATTGATTCCCTTTTTGCCTTAATGTTACTTGGCAAGCGCCCCTCAGGATGCCAAGGAATGCTATATTCTTTTCTTTTCTTTTTTTTTTAAACTTCTTTCTCAACCTCAAATTAAGACGGTCGATCCAATAACAACAGGTCACATCTTGGCAGGCTGAACAGCTGCAGTTGCAGTCGTTTGCATTCGACTGGACCGTCTCAATCAACCCAAGCTACAGAGTTTAAAATTGAACATAGGAAGTTGTTGTTTTTTCTTTTGTTTGTTTTCTTTTCTTCCAGCAAGAGGATTTTGCATCCCTTACACTGAAAAAAAACCTTGAGGATTTATATTTAAAAAAAATCACGTACATCAGTTAGACATGTTAATATGTTTTCTGAAAAACAGTCATGTTACAGAAGTTAAAAAGGATTCAATTTTACTGAATAAACGTGATTTTTTACATAGAAATCTACCATGTTTATTTTATTCTTTATAATATATATATATATATATAATTACATCATGACAAACATTTATTCATTTTATCAGTAATGTACCTCAGCGTGATCATTTACTACTTCATAAAGCATTATATAAAATTTATATTTTAAACAGAATGCGAGGGGTTTGCCAGTGTTTCAGTCCTTTAATTAACATTTCAAAATGCAAACATATTTGCCAAAGCTACAGCACAGCAACATAGTCTCTTATTTAAGTTGGAGGCAGATGCCAACAGAACATGCAACTTTTTGGAGACTAATTTGCTTGAGACCAATATCCCATGGTGGGGGTCTTTACTGCTGTTCAATGACGACTCTTCCTTTGAACTTTCTCTGTAACAAAGACTCATACTATGGGCTGGCATTGACATGGCAGACACCTCATACCTTGTCATAGCAGCAATGGGCTATTTTCTTGACATTGTTGTAATAGAGAGCTCTGTTGCCCGGATGCATGGAGCCAGCAAAAAAAACAATTCATGTACGAGATGCACTATATTCTCTGGGCAAAGAAAAAGTGCAGTACAATCAGTTCTTATGTAAATATGAATAGGATGATTTATTTTTTCGAGTCATACTTTCAAATGTGTACATTTATTTCTAACATCTGTGTTATATTTTGATATCCAGGATGGGTTGGGTGGGGGTTGCCATGAGGGTGGGGATGGGGGGAAAAGTGGGGTGGGGGTGGGGTTAAAATTTGTTCCTTTTAACATCTTGTATTGTACAATATGTTGAAAAAAAAAATTTAGATAAAAAAAAAAAATTACTTTAACACATGTCTTGTGGAATGTGTGGAACGAAACCCCAGGAGAAATGGTCCCTAAAAATACAGGGATTAGAAAGTGACATAACCTACAAAAGTTGCATGTGTTTCAAGCAATAGTCTGTTACAACAGACTCTGTGTTAGGGTTAGCATTAACACTAGGGTTATGGTTAGCGTTAGCATTGGTGTTAGGGTTATATTAGTGTTAGCATTAGAATTAGCATTAGGGTTATGGTTGCGTTAGGGTTCAGATTCCGCACCAGGAAAAAGAAAGATGGCCGTCATTTGCTGCTTCTTAACTGTTCACAGCGGGCGGGGATTCACATTTCAAACCAAACATAATTTATTTACTTAATCTAAACGTTACTTCATTTCAAAGATTTTACACCCCCCCCCATGAATACAATAGTTCTACTTGATTTATAGATATTAACCCTCTATGGGACTGCCTCATTTATAAATGACGTTAAAAAACCGCTTTAAAAAATAACAAGCCTTTAATCAATCATATTGTACTATCAATTTTAAAGAATTTAGAATTTAACTAACTGTGCTGCTTTTGATTTTTGTGGGGCTTGAACCACCTTTCATTTGTAGTCGTCCATTCAACATTATGTTTATCAACTTTTCAGAATTCATAACATGAATATTTTTTCATATTTTTTTATGATTTTAGAATCATTCTGAAATTAAATGTTTCCAATCAAATATGTTCATGAAGCCATTGTTCTTTTATCAATAGTTTTTTTACATTAAGGCTACATCCGCATGAGTTCGATACAGGTTTGGTTTTGAAACCGTGTCAAATATATCATGTAAAAATTGAACTGTTTCAGTAAAAATCCGTATCAGCATGGGAGTGAATCTCTTGCTGGAAATGATGCAATTCACCTGCCACATCACTATGTACGCTGTAAGCCAGTCCCACCGGATACAAGAGAACAATAGAAGAAGTAGTGCACATGCGCCCACATCCCTTTTACTACTGGCGCGACACACACCGGACACAAACACTGCTTACACCCTAACATTAACCCATTCACCACCGCTACGCTGTTGTTCGCCATTGTTGCCGTCTTGTGAGGAGAGTGAATGCTACAGGTGCAAGGCTGCGTTTTTTTTATGGTCATGTGGTCATGACATGGGTGTGAACACACATGGCTACCTCTCAGGATGCATACGGAAATGGCATCGTATCCAGATCTTCTCACTCTTGGACCAGTTTTCCAAAGAGTTCCTTTTGGGGTAGCCACAAGACCGGTCCCATTTTGACGAAAGGCCAATCCGTTAAGAAAGCACGTCTGTTTCACGCAAACTCGTATCCATGCTAAGAATTCAGGAAAAAATATAAAAATAATCTCTACCCCAAAATAAAGGTCAAAGGTCAATTATGTAAAGTGCGCATAGGAAAGTTACTTTAGGACTTAATACATTTAAAATCAGAGGTCATTCTTTTATTTTTAATGCATTTCCTTAATAAGTCCCACAGAGGGTTAAGATAAGGACAATGAAACAGTTCTACTTCATATATTAAATAAATAACAAATCAACAACCCCTGTTCTCCTTTTTTCCCAGTGTAGGTATAACGCTAGCACTCGGGACATCTAATGATAGGAAATCTTGCATTTGTGTGTGCAATAAAAAAAGAAGGCATTAAATATTCCAACTTGTAATTTGTGTGGAGAAAGGAAAGAAGAAATGAAGGAGGCTAAATGAGCTTTTCCCCTCAGGCTGAAGACTGTTATAGTCTCTTGAAATCTGGGTCTTTGTTGTCTGTATGCGCTGTAATTGAAAAGTTCCAGCCCCCTGTTTCTTTCTTCCCCTACTCCTTTGCTTTCCTCTCACTCACTCTATCCCAGTTTCCACGTCTGACATCCCTCCCAACTTCCCTTCCACCACCCAAACCAACCAGCCAGTCTTTTCTTTCTCTCCTCCGCATCCAGCTCTTTTCAACTTCTCTTTATTTGAATTCTCTGTCATCTCTCGTTTGACTCATTCTTTTCCCCTCCCTCCTACCATTCCCTTTTCTCTCTGCAGCCGCCTGCTGAGCTTTAGGAGGGAAAAAAAACGTAGGCGATTTTGATCATTTCTGCCCCGACCATACGCTGAATCAACCTCTGCCAGCAGATGAGTCGGGCTGCAGAAGCTCAGAATTGTCCAGGAAGATGATGTGAAAGGGCCTGACGTGGCGACGGTGATAATACGCCTAAACGCAAATACCCCTGGTTTGTTAATATGCGAGGTGCCAAAGTAATCACGAGTCCAGAATGACATGCTTTTCAAATGCAGGGGGTGGGAGGGGGCAGAAAACCCCATTTACCTGCTCCTTTAATGACATGAAGGCTTTGGCATGAAGCAGGAGTGTGTGTTTGTGACTGTAGCTCACGCGGCGTTTGGCTTCGTCTCTGTTGAAACCACATTAAAATGACTAATTTTGCTCAAGAGCTCTGGCATAGTCCCGAAAAGGCAGGCACACTTCTTGTGTTTCAACTGATAACACACAGTGGCGTCCCTTCTGACTGCAAATGTGTTTTACTCAGTAATTACTTCTGCACCTTTTATTGTGAAAGAATGAATCACAGTTGATGAGCACAGTGTAGAACAGATCATGGCCACACTTCTACTGCGCACCCATTGTTCTTTTAGACTCTCTCCAAAATGGAAAGGCGATGTAACTTGGCAGGTGGTGAATATGGAAATGTGGATAAAATGCAGCGGATGATGATGACGAGGTTTTGGCTTTGTTAATTCCATTTAACCATGGAGCGAATTCAGTGGCTGGACAATAACCCCTCTTGTGTGAATAATTGGACAAGCATTGCGCGAAAAGATGTTTGGAAACCAAACGGCAAATGTCCTCACGCTTTGATGCGACTGTGAGGGGGCTGAGACACATTAGGAAACGTCTCAGTGCATTAAGCATGATCTCAACATGGAGATTTATTGAAAGAAATGAAGTGAGCTTTTATTAACCTCTCGAGAGCAATTTGGGGTTTTTGGTACCGTCAGTAGTGAGAGGCTGAACACCATATTCTGTCAACTCCACTCTTGCCCTTGTGAGGTCAACAAAATAAATCACCAGTGGATGAAAGAAAAATAGTGCTATTTGTAAAAGCATCTGGGGTAATTAAGCAAAAATAAATAAATAAACATTCTCCCAATGAAACAAGTGAAAATTATCTTGGTAAAATTTCCTGAAATACAGTGGTTAATTCTTTCCAGAAGTGTTTTCGTACCATGAATTTTTTGTAAATAGTCGCATTTTACATGTAAAAGGCCAAATTTGTTCCAAGGCCCCCCATACATACATGCATATACACACATATACTGTATATACATGTACCTACACACAATATATACACACCTACATACACATACCTATATATCTACATACGCACATATACAGTGGTACCTCTACTTCCTAAAGCCCCAGCTAACGAAAAATCCAAATAACGAAAATCATCCAACTCAATTTGTCATCTCTGAATACAAAAGAAAATTCTATTTACGAAAGGAAACAAACCTCCAAGATATAAATACAGTGCATTACAATATGTAACTATATAATTTATGTAAATACATCATGTACGTACTGTACGTAGCATCCCACTGTCTATGAGGGAGCTACCCATGATGCTTTTCATGACCCTTTGACCCTCATTCATCACGGAACATCTGCTGTGGCTCCCGGTAACACAGACATTTTAACGGTAATTTCTCCACCTAGACCAGCGCTGTAAGTATCAAACTTTCAGCCAAACTGTGCGAGAAGTGTATATGACAGACAGACTATCATCAGGTTAAGAAAAATTGTTAAAAACTTGGGACTCCGAAAGCCCGGAGACGCTACAGAGCAGCGGCGTCTCCCTCCCACAGAGGCCGACACCAGAGGCAGCGGGGGAGGAGGCAGGAGTACAGCTGGATTTACAGCTAAGCTAAGAGCTAACCCATTCTGCTCGCCAACATACACTGACTAAAAAACAAACTGGACTACCTCAAGTTGGATTTAAATGCCAAACATGATCCACCAGACTGCTGTATCCTCATTCTCACCCAGACGTGGCTCAACTCCTCTGTCCCGGACACCGACATTAGCCTGGATGCGCTAACAAGATTCAGATCCGACAGAATCCATGCTCCAGGTAAAACCCGGGGGGGCAGTGTTTGGATTTGGATCTACACCAACAGCTGGTGTTAGCCTGGACAGGCTAAAATCCAAATCTACAGTTCTTTTTAACACGTTCATACAAAATCTGTAAATTTTTTATAATTTTTAAAGGGTTTGAGGGGTAGTATTGGGGGCCTTCGAACGAATTAGGCCTAATTACAAAAAATTCACGGTACAAAAACACTTTTGGAACTAATTAATTTCATAAGTAGAGGTACCACTGTACTTACACACACCTATACATACAAACACATACCCTATACTCTTCTATCCTTATAACACCCAGTGATACCCAACACCTCCCTCATCCCTGTAACTCTGAAAAACTGTAGTCAACTATACTCTTGGTCTTGCGATGTAAACAAAATAAATTACAAATGGATGAAAGAAAAATAGTGCTATTTGCCAAAGCGTTTGGGGTCTACCTATGGTCGGCAGCTCTCTTGGTTATTCAGGTCAGGGAACACACATGTCCAAGGCTTTGTCAAAGCTTTGGCTTCTGTGGCCCAGCTGCTATTTTTGCTTCTTCCCTGTACATGCCCTTTCATTCTTGAGTCACACTGGAGCATTGGAGGGCTGACCTAGAATACTGAAAGCCTGTCACACAACAGGACAAGAACATCTGTGCACAGAAAAGGGGAATTAAACACTAGCACTTAAAGAGAATGCACAAGGTCTGGGGTTTTTATCCCATATTATTTTAGATAGCCACATAACACCAGCCCTAACAAATGCACTTACTATCATAGGTTTTAAATAACATTGGATGTTTGAAAATGTGCACTTCTTAGCCTTGTAAAGAAGTGCGCTTAGATTTATTTTGGAATATTCTGGCACTTTACAGGAACAAAGGGTTTTATTTTTAAAGTATGTTCCTTCAGTAAAGCGCCGAACCTAAACAAATGCCTGAAAATATGATTCATTCCTCTTCAGAAGGTTTGTAACTAAAACATGAAAACCTAATGACGTATGTTTTTCTCTACATTTTCTTTTGTTTTTCTGAACTAGTTTATAAATGTAGAAATTATTCATGCTGTGAAAAAAAATTTCCATTGTTAGAGCTGTAAAGTTTGAACGTTTTACTTTGAACAAGTTAAAAACAGTATAAAACAAGTGGTTTCTGGCACAACACACACACACACACACACAAAACCTAATTTTCTCTATCTCTAATCAGTGGAGAAACCTATATTTTTGTGACCTTGACCATTGACCTACATTCATCAAAATGTAATGTGATCTATTCTGGACCACCTTACATCTTACCTGAAAATGTCAAGGGAATTGATGTAGTAGTTTTTGTGTCAAGCTGTGTACCATCAGACAGACAAATTTTTATGCAAAAAAAAAAAAAAAAAAGGAAATATAAAATAATAATACATAAATAAACAATACCCCTCTCCCCTGTGGAGGTGGTGAATAATAATATAATACTAAATGTTCCATTAAAACCAAAAATATTTTAAAATATATATATATATATATATATATATATATATATATATATATATATATATATATATATATATATATATATATATAATCATTTAAAAACCGATACAAAAAAATTATTTTATAATTCATAGTACAAATATCACCCCCCCCCCCCATTTCCACACAAAGGGGGTATTAAATTTGGGTCTGTCTATCTGTCTGTCAGCAGGATTACACAAAAACGGATTTTGATTACATTTTTCATGATAGATAATGGGTCAAGGACGAAGCAGTTAGATTTTGAGTAATGAAGGTCAAAGGTCAAGGTCACCCTAAAGGCCAACAGGTAAAACACATCAGTGGCAATATCTCAGGATTCTGACTTGATAGAATCTCGTGAGACATCAGATGACGTCTCACCTTCAGACATCAGAAGGGTCAACGCCTATGGCTCCATCACATCACGTTTCAAACATCATGTGACGACATATCAAGCCTTGGCGGACGTCTGCTGTCTCTGCCTTGTTTCTATTATTCTGAGTGTGGTTTTGGTGATAAGTCTGAAGAAAGGGCTTTGGACTTTTGAATTGTGTAATTTATTTTCCCCCAGAACCTCATTTCCTACTGTACCTCTAACGTCTTTCACTGGAACGTACTTTACATCAGGAACCAGAATTCAACACAAGATAACATTTATGTTATCTTCTTCATTCATTCACTTTTTTCTATTTCTTACTCCTTATTTCATCTTATTGGGATGTTTTGTATTTTTTTTTCTTAAAAATATTGAAACTAACTGAAGAGAATGAATCAAAATCAATTCAAGATTAAAAAAAAAAACAACAAAAACTTAATACTTATATATATTATAGTGGGATGTGTTTAAAAGTCCTTGTGCATAATCGACATATTTTTTTAATGTTCTTTTAAAGCTTAGAAATGGTATTATATTAAAGGACTAAATGTAATATCTTTGCATATTAGAATTGGAGCCGTCACCGTGAACCTCCATTCATTTTAAGGTTGATCGTTTTTATTATCTCGACAGATTTGGTGCGCTGATGAATTAAAAAATAACCTTTTTTGCCTCTATAGACTGAGATTTTTTTTTCCTTTCTGACACGAGGGCAACGAAGGGAAGCAGCAACTGACAACGTTAATTAATGAACACACATTCAAGATGAAAAGGTAGAAAAATAGTGCATAGTAATAATAACAGTAATAATAATAATAAGGGTTCTCTCATTCTTTTATAGTCACATGTTACATCTTTTATTTTAAATTTTAGGTGGTGTAATTTCATGGTAATAATGCTTTTGTAACAGCATATTTACACGTAACAGATCACTAATAAGGTGGTAATTCTATGGTTACATTTTTCAAATATTTACTATTAGTAATAAATAATCATAAAGGTTGTGTTCAACATCTGTGTTGAATGTCAGTAGGACACAGTAATAATTAAGTAATTAGGTGGAAACAAGTGATACAAGTGATAACAAGTGATTTTACAGTCCTGATGTTGTGTATTTTCCAAGAAATGACCTCCTGTTTTCAGGTAATTAAACAAAAACAATACTAAAAATCTCATAAGGATAATTATTGCGTTTATCAACACAACGGGAAGTAAGTAAGAAGAGGGAATAGTGTATTTTCCAGCTCTGATACCACGTCATTTCCACTAAATTAACTTGTTGAATCTGCCCATCACTGACACACTGCGCTTTTTAAATTTAAATTTAATATATCTGGTACTTTTAACCTCTTCTCTTTTAACCTCACTGTTTTTTTAATCTGCCAAAACCACTTTATTTATTGTCTTTTTATCTTTATTATGTTTTATCTTGACCATGGTCCTTTTACTATGGTACATTACTATGGTACAGACTGACCCCACTGTTCTTGTTCCAGTTTCGTTACAGAAAAAGCATAAAGGTAAAACCTTTTTACCATCTTACTTTTGCACTGACTTGATTTTGTCTCTTTCTTGGTAATAATTAAGTAACTGGGTAATTTAAGAAAAACAAATAAATGCTGGACTCATCATTTCAGTAACTACGGATTAATTTCAAATAATTTCCATTTTATTATACCTGAAATGAAAGCTGTGTGCATTGCTATTACCAGTAAACTGCATGAAACTTACTTGTAATAAGTGGTTACAAAGGCATTATTACCATGAAATTACATCAAAATTACCACCGTATTAACGATTTGTAATGTAAAGTGTTACCGGATGTTTTTTCTTCCTATTTTTGTCCCCAGATAAAGAGTATTTTACAAATATCCAAAGCTATTTTTAAATAATTGAATGTTCTGCTTTCTAGTCAGCCTCTTGTTTCTGTTTATTTCCATAAAGCACGAAAGTCATCTGATATTACAACTCAATTTGTGTTGCCTAAACATTTCCCCAGCGTGGATATTATGGTCACAGATGGTTAACTTAATATCGTGCTAAAATATGTCCTCTTAAAATTCTGTAGTTTCATAAGTTCAAACTCTTCAGACCAGTGCTGCCATCTCTGCTCATAGAAAACAAAATAAAGCTCTTTGTCTTTTTTTCTGCATTAGTGGCAAGGACATTTAACAGCGTCTTACATAATATCTCTATTATTCAATATTTTGAAACTTATTTTAAAATGAAATATCAGACAAAAGCAATCTACTCATAATTCAGTGTTGGGAGAATTATGGTGACCTTTTAACACAGGAGTGTCTTTGTCAGATACTAAAAGTCCAACAAAAATCATCAATAAAGTGCAGAAGTGGAGTCCAGGGTCTACGTGGAGTTTATCTACTTATTTATTCAGTCAGTATTGAGTAAAGTCACTTCTAAATGTCCTTAATGTGCAACATTCAAGACTATGTGTGAAGGAAAATGTTCAGTTTTTCCCCCCTAGGATTGTGAAGCCATGCCCCGCCCTCCTCTGCCTCTGATTGGCCAGTACTCCCTACATTTACTGATTAGATTGGTTAACTTTTGGTATGAAGACTGACCAGCCAATCAGAGGCAGAGTAGGGTGGGGTAAGGAGGAGTAAGGAGTAAGGGGGAGTAAAGAATGAAGAGGAGTAAGAAGTAAGGAGGAGTAAAGTGTAAGTAACAGTGAGGTGGAGTAAGGAACAGGAGGGAGGTATAAGGAGTAAGAAGAAGTAAAGAGTAAGGAGTGACAAGTAAGACGTAAGTAGGAGTAAGGACCAAGGGGTAAGGAGGAGCAGTAAGGAGTGAAGAGTAAGGAGGAATACAGAGTAAGTAAGGAATAAGGAGCAAGAAGGAGAAAAGAGGGGGAAGGAGTGAGAAGAAAAGAATATGAAATAATGAGTAAGAAGCAAGAAGGAGTAAGGAGTAAGAAGAGGGAGTAAGGAGTAGTAAGGAGGAGGAATGATTAAAGAGGTGTAAGTACTGAGGAGTAAGGAATAATGAATGAGATCTAAGGAGGAGCAAGGGGTAAGGAGTAAAGAGCAAGAAGGAGGAAGGAAGGAATAATGAGTAAGAAGCAAGAGGGAGTAAAGGAGTAGTAAGGAGTTGTAAGGAGGAAGGAGGAGTAATGATTAAATAGGTGGAAGGAGTGAGGAGTAAGGAGTTAAGGAGGAGGAAGGAGTAAGAAGGAATAAAGAGGAATAATGAGGAGCAAGGAGTAAGGTGGAATAATGATTAAGAGGTGTAAGGAGTGAGGAGAAAGGAGTAACAAGGAAGGAGCAAAGGGTAAGGAGTAAGGAATAATGAGTAAGGAGTAGTAATGATTAAAGAGGACTAAGGAGTAGTGAGTAACTCATAAAATTATCTTTTATCGTCATGTGTGAATGGTGATAATTATTAATAATAATGGTCTTATTTATTAATGTCCTTCACTGCGATGATTCCCATCGTCTGTTTCCTGTAAGAACATGAACTTTGTATGAGGCGACAAACACTGGTCTGTTTTCACTTTTGTGATGATGCATTTTCAGGTTAATGACAGAGTGTACAGAGGTGAGGCAGAAGGACACGCTGGGCTTTTTATTTAACCTGCAAAATAGGAAATATCAAATTACGTTAAAATAAAGTCCCTGAGCTCAAAGCTAAGCTCAAATAAAAGTGCAGCGAATACAAACACACACAAAACAATCAAGGATAAAGAAAGAAAACATGGGAGGATAGCTAAGACTAAACTATCCAAATAAACCTGATGATAACACTAACCCTACACTAGGAAAACATAAGCAACTAGACCAAACATAAAATGACTGAATATGTTGATTAATGGTAATGATGATGATGTAATGGTAGAGATCTGTGATGCACGGTCCATGTATAAACCACCCACAACCAACCGTTTTTTTTTAACTAACCCACCGCAACTCGGACCGCAACAAATAAATATATTTGAAAAGGACGCACCCGACCCGCATTTTTCAAAAGTAGTCATTGGTCTTTATGAACATCACATGACCTTACTCACATACCTGCATTTATTTGTGTTAAAATTCCATGTCATTGTTTGTAAGTTAATATGTTAACGCACAGAATCTGAACCAGGGGTCGACAACCTATAAGACCCACAGAGACATTTGAACCCAGTTTCCACAGAAAACAAAACACTGGGAGCCGCTCATCATTAATCTCACCTGAGATTAATTCTAATAATATTAATTATATTGATGTATTGATGGGGTTTTTTTAATCCCTGATAAAGGCTTGTATGCAGAAACGTGTTGGGGTATTTTATAAGTTTTATAACCAAGACAATTTAATAAAGGCTTTTAAAATGTTATTACTATTATTCATATTACCACCCCCAAAAAGTGGGGGAGTTTTTTGTTTTTTTTTAATTAATTTATATATATATATATATATATATATATATATATATATATATATATATATACGCTTCCAGACACATGTCTATTTCCTAGTCCTACAATCCTAGAAATTGTAATTTTGCTCTATAGTGCCCCCTACAAATTCACCTTTACTATAATGACTGCAGTTGAGACACGAGCACTGATTTGCCTCAAATTTGACTCAGTTGTCAGTCTCACAGTTGTACACCCATACACCATGCACCATTTTAAGTAAGTCACTCTATAGCGTCTCCTACATATTTATACAAAACTGTGCATTTCTGGTTAAATATCACATCCTGCCCACGGTACGATGTCGGCGGTCGACTGGGAAGGTGTTCACGAGGAACGGTGAAGGCCTATGAGACTGCTTGCTTTTTAATTTAACTTGTTTTTAGACACCCCTTTTTGTCATGTACATACTCTGTGTGTTGAATATGAAGGGAAAATATAGAAAACTAATTTCTATATAATTTTGAAATGAGTTAATTAAGACCAAACAAACTATCAACCCATGCCTTTCCTAAAATTAGGTCTGGAATCCAAAGCAGACCAGTGATGTGTGATTTGACAGTGATATAATATTCATTTATTTTCAGATGTATTTAATCCTCTGGGGGGTCACAGGGACTGGACTCTATCCCAGGTAGTCAGTTCACAGTGGACATGTGCTGACATACACACATGAAGAGTGAAATTATTAAGGTTAATGCTTGAGAGGAAACCCACTGATCTGATCTATGAATTAATTTCCCAAAGCAGAATGGAAAACTGGAACAGTTTGCAGACGACGCGTAAGAAAAGCCAAAATAATGAGTGATTTAATGGACGCAACAAGGAACAAATAAAGAAAAAACAACAAAAATAACTCCTTCAAATCCATGGATTGGGAAAAATTGTAAAAGGAAACAATGGTCTTTTCCTTTCAAATCCATTATGTCCCAGTGAGACATAATTGACTGAACCTTGACAAGAAAAAGACATGAAGGAACATCTGCACTTTAACCAAAACACACTAAATGGTTGTGGAATAAAACTAATGACATGTTACCACATGTGCCTTATTGATGAAGAAAACTCAAGTCTTAAATGCTGGTTGGATTAAGTTTACAAGATATGTCTGGGGTTAAAATGTGGTCATTTCTGGTCATTTTTGTTCATTTTACACAATATTTTGTTCATTTTTCTTGATTTTACACAATATTTTGGTCATTTTTCACAATATTTTGGTAATTTTTCTCGAATTTACACAATATTTTGGTCCTTTTTCTTGAATTTACACAATATTTTGGTCATGAGTATAGACAAAAATAGACTCGGTGAGATTTAGATTTTTGCAGTGTATATATTATTTTCTTTCAAATAGAAATGGAGAAAAAAAATGCTTCAGTGCCACAGATATAAAGTGAATGAAAGACTTGTGCAGATTGTTCCAGACGTTTGCAGTGCATTATCGAAGTCACCTTGATGGAACCAATGGCAGGTATTGTTTAATGTTCACAGTGATGGACTATTGATCTCCAAAACACAACAAGTCTTTGCAACTTGGTTTTTATTCTGAGCACAAATGGCTGAAAGGAGATAAAATATAAATTACAAAATGTGAATCACCAGTTTGTTTAGAGGAATATTAACCTCTTACCAGCCTTGGTAGCCTCAATGACATATTATATATTAGCACATCAAATGAAAGTGAACAAACTCGTCTTTCTGAAAATATAAACCATTCTGAAGTACAACAGTGACACCACAAACACAAAGAATAATACATTTGACTTCTCTTATTTCTAAAGGCTGTCATCTGAATAATCATCTACACTACTCTATATTTTTTTTAATAAAGTATCTGCCTCAGACATTAAGGTGCTAAATCTTACATACTTTAATAACAGAGAACAAATTACTTTAGTGCTGGTTAGTTCATGTATTTAATATATATTATTATATTATAATATATTCCACATATATGCTGGTTTATGTACATGTATATAATGGATTAGTAAATATTCCACTAGAAAGAACCTGTAAAGTAAATGGATCATAATATGCAGACAGTGTTTGGAAGTAGATCTGGTAGATCTGACACAAATATTCCTTTGGACTAAAACCTATTCTCTTGCTCATTCTTAAAAAATAATAATAATTTTTACTCCAGACTTATCTTTGAAACTTGAGCAAACCAGCATTTAAGACTTGATTCAAATATTTGGCTGCAAGACTAAAAAGTTGCATTGATCTCAAACAATGTTGATACTCTCTCTGTGGTGTTAAACAATGAGAAGAAATGCAGACAAAAAAAAACAAAAAAAACTTGAGTTTTCTTTATCACTAACACACATGTGGCAACATCTCATTCATTTCCTTCCAGAAGCATTTTACTTGTAGACCAGTGTTATCAACCTAGAAAACACAATCAATTAAGCAAACATATTTACAAAAGTATCCATCAAAAATAGACGAAACAAAGATTTGTTTTTGTTTGTTTTGTTTTTTTAAAAATGGGAGAAAAATAGTGCAGAACAATTAACAATTAACCACTGTATTTTGCTTTTTTTCAGTAAAAAAATCATGTATTTTCCTGTATTTTGGGGCAGCCATGGCTCAGGAGGTACTGTGGGCCATCCAATAACTGAAGGGCTGGCGGTTCAAATCCCACGCTAGTCTGTCTGTTGTGTCCTTGGGCAAGGCACTTCGCCCTCCTTGCCTCCAGTGGTACTCACACTGGTGTATGAATGTGTGTGAATGTGTGTGAATGTGTGTGAATGCAACTCTGCTTTCGTCAGTCTGCCTCAGGGCAGATGTGGCTGCAGATGTAGTTTAGCACCCCCAGAGGGAGAATGTGAGAGCGAATGGTGTGTTATTACACATATGGTGGTTTACGTACATGTATATGTAACTGGAGTCCTTAATGTTTGTCTGTGTTGTGTCGTTTTTTTTATTTTATTGTGTCCCACGGGTGGAAGAAAGGATGAGTGTCAGGTAACTGTGGTCCTGGTTTAATCTGAATATACAGGAAAAAGTGTTGTGATGGGTCAGTCAGGTGTGGTAGCAGTGCACGGCCTCTGCTATAAAAGAGTTAGCATAATTACCTTTAGCTTAACGTATCACAAATGTAGCTGAAATGTGTAATTCAAGAATATCAATTACAACAAACTGATTTCAAAACCATCACTATACTACTGTAACTCTTCTCAAAATACAGATGGAATTTCTGATTATTAAACTTTATTCATGTGGCTTATAAACCTACCCTGAGCATTCCTCATTGACTTCTTTCTGGTTCCGTCAGTGAAAACAGACTATATGGTGCCACAGAGAAATTAATTTGTCATTCACAAGTTAAGTTTAAAAGTAGTCAGATTTAGCCCAAAAGTCGCTAGATGGTTTTTTTTATTTATTTTTTTTAGTGCTTCACCATATTTCACCATCAGATGGCGCTTTCAGTTGGTTTGGTTTGATTTTAATTCGTGCAGCATTTTTATGGAGGTAAAAAACAAAAAATCACTGGGTTACATTGTGTCATGACATCACACATGACACAATGATCTCCAGAAAACCTGTCTGAATGTCAATTGGAGCATGCTGAAGCTAATATTGACGGTAACACTGAAGCTAATACTGAAACTAATCATGACGCTAATGCTGAAGCTCATGTTGGTGCTAATATTTACGGTAATGCTGAACCTAATGGTGAAACTAATCCTGAAGCCAATGCTGAAGCTCATGCTGAAGCTAATGCTGAAGCTAATGCTGAAGCTAATGGTGAAGCATACTGTGTACAGATCAGAGCTCATATGCAGCGCTTCTCGCACCAGTGAAAACAGACTATATGGTGCCACAGAAAAATTAATTTGTCATTCACAAGTTAAGTTTAAAAGTTGTCAGATTTAGCCCAAAAGTCGCTAGATGATTTTTATTTTATTTTTTTTGGTCGCCACATACAGAGATGGCCAAATGTCACCAAGTCACAAAATTGCCAACATTGTATTGATGAGAAGTGTCCATACATGTGTACATATTCAATGGATTTCTAAATATTATACTAGGAAGAACCTGTAAATTGAATCCATCATTGGGGGGTGTTAGCATGTATTGTGTTGTGTAGTATATTTTTGTGTATTTGTGTAAAATTACCAACATAAAGTGTTTTAATCATGGTTAATCAAAAATTAATCCAATGTAACCCTGTAATGAATCTGATTATTCATTATTGTCATTTAACATCCCTAATATTCATGCAAAACGAAATGCGCAGTCTTTTAAATACAGGAGTCATTATCTATCTAGGCAGCTCCAAGTCACACTCAATAAGTTGTTTTTTTTTTTCATTTATTTCATCTTTTCAAATCATTACTCCTCTAATCTGCAGCTGTGAAACACTAATGAACTTGCACTTCCCATGCTGGGTCGATGCATTGATCGGCACTTGGCCTCAGAATGAGGGTCGAGCCTGGGCAGACGGGGGACCAGTGGCCAAGACAAAAAGAACAGCCTCTGACGAGCGTTTGATGGACTATCCAAGTCACCTTGATCATATGGAAGAAGAAAGTCATTGTTTGATTATTATATAAGATGAATGTCGCCAGCGCTCCATCTGACAGCCTGCCAACGCTCCTCATGCATCATAATTGCTCATAATGTATTTTTTGTGAGCTTGAGCACGGGCGTTGCTTTGCAGAACATTAGTGAGTTGGTAATGATTTCTCGGTCAGTGGCGCATTAACACGTGGAGAGAAAACATCATGAGGGCTTTGCCATTGGAGGTACTATTTGAATACATTACATCAGGTCTAATATAAACAGACGCTAATATATCCGTTCTCGCAGAGGGCAGAAGCTGAGTACACACTGAAAGAACTGTTGCACCTTTCCCAAATAGACCAATTTGTCGGCTATTTTTGAATCTCCAAACTTTTCAAACTCGGCGTGACCTTCACCAAATTGAAAGAAGATGAGCGGCTAATTTGCTCTGATAGACTGGCGCCATGTTTTTCTGCTTGTTGATGCTCATGATGGGTTTTTCTGCTGGAGTTTGGAATGACTTTTCCATCTGTAGATGCCCCTGCATATATAGATCAAGGCCTTCTATTAGCCTGGCCGCTACAAAATAAGAAAATACACTCATTTCAAATAAAATTATCTGCTATTGAAGTAAGAAAATGGCACTTATCAAGGTTTCTTAAAATTAGAGAATACTATCCAAGGATTCTAATGATAAAATTCTTATTTTGAGCAGAATATGGTGGTTTCAAATCTTCATAGTAGATGAAACAGTTACTGTGGCCGCCACACTGGGAAAAAAAAAAATCAATATTACAAAGTGTTTTTTCTTATTTCTAGCCCAAATCTGTCATCACACTTAAAAAATTAAATAAGACATAGTCACCTAAAGTCATTTTTCAGTGAGCAGTGCAAATTTTTCTCAAGCTGTAAGGGATGATCAGTTTCCCCTAAAATGGTGATGGTTTTGGTCATCACCGTTAGGGTCCTGTGGTCTACGAGTCTTTCTGATGGCATTAACACAAAAAGCTGGTTGTGGCGCACTGCCACAGAGGAAATGCATCCGGCAGGGACACAAGCCACACTCAGACGGAGGTCCAACGAGAGGATATATATATATATATATATATATATACACATATACATATAGCACCTAAAGTGACTTCACATCCAATTTCGTCGTACTTGTACAATGACAATAATAAAGACATTCGAATTTAAATTCTTTTGATATATGACGCAGTGATGTGTGTAATACCATACATCACCAGCCTGGGCAATACACAAGTAATGTAGTTTTTTTTTTTCTCTCTTTTCCTTTTTCCCTGTCTTTTCCAGAATATTATTGTTATTAATTATTTAAGGAGAAGGGGTGGGATCTTACAAGTTCTGTTTCTTCACACTCTTTTTCAAATATGTATTATATGACTCGTGTCTTGTGTTTAACCGTTTTGTTATTTATTTTCCTCTGTTTTGACATTCATATTCGAAAAATAAATACATCAATCAATCAATCATCCAAACAACAGAACGGTAGTCTGGCCGCCTTGTGATGTGGAACAAATATACTTTGTTGAGGGAAACTTCATAAATAAAATATATTAGGATCGCCTTAATATTCTACTGTCGTTATGAGTTTTGTTGAAGCACATTTTCATGTTGGTCATGATGGTGGTGGTGGGGGTCCATACATTCTTCTGTATGTGTTTAATTTAACACATACAGAAGAAGAATGTAACAGTGATCCACTGGAGTCAGCAGGTCACAGACAGACATTCACAAATAGTATAAATGCTTCTCAACATCTAGAATTCACATCAATTCAATAAGATATTAGAGTTCCACATCCTGATTCTTGGTAAGATTGTTTGAAGTTAATTAATTTTCCATATCTATTGTGCAAAAATCAGTTGTTATATTTATTATTATATCTACTATGTATTAAATTTCCTGTTACGTTAATTTGTCAGGAACAGTAATGTTGTTTATGGGTCAATTGGACCCAGTGTATGTTTAATGAACCAAAACATGTCAGTTGTCTGTTGATTAAACTCATTAAGGCTCACAGAAGAGGTTTTCAAACTTCAAAACAGCTAAAACAAAGAAAAATTCCAAGGCACTCTCTTAAAAGTGAAAGATAAAAAGCCTTTATTAGCAAAACAGCTAAATTTGATCCATAACAGGAGGGTTAATTGTGATAAGATATTTTGAATCGGTAAGATTTGAAGTTTTGCAGTGTTCCTCATCTTCTGCAGTGGCTTTCTAACCCTAAAAAAAGTAAAATAATATGTGGTCGTCTGGTCTCATATCTTTGTCACTTTATGTCATCCTGAGATGAAGGAGTATTTTTTTTTTTCTTACATTGTGTTCACACTTTCCACTCATTCAAGTCAAATGTCTTTTTTTCTTGACTTCCTGCCATTTCTATATCTGGTCTTTAATTAGGTACATGTCTGATCTTTCTAACAGTGACCTGAGATGTGAACAGTGTGACATTCAACTCCAGGTGAAGATGTGCAGATAATTTGCTCTGATAGACGGATATGTTATTCTATTAGAGCAAATTAGACTTTTTTTTGGTTTATATTCACAGTTTTTTCCCCAATTTGATTTTTTGGACTTTTTTTTCAGTCACTGGTCTACAAGTTAAAATGCTTCCTGAATAAAAACGTTTTCAAGATAAGTCTGGGGTCAAAATGAGAAATTTTACTTTCATTTTTTCTATTGTTTGTTTTTATTGTTGTAGGACTCTTACTGTTCTGTTTTTACTGCATGTAAAGCGTATTTGAGTGCCATAAAAAGCACTATACAAATATTATTATTATTATTTTACTTAATATGTGTCATTTTTGTTCCTTTTAATTATTGTTTTGGTCATTTGTGTGTGTGTGTGTGTGTGAGCCGACAAAGCAACTGCTTTCTTTTCTCAGTGACCGACTTCAACCAGTTAGTGAGGCTCAGTGATTGGTCAAGATTTTTTAAATGTATTTCGTCACTCCTGATCCACGTTTAGTCTTGTGATTTCCTCCTCAGCTGCCGCTTTGTTTTGGTGCATTTTGTCGTTGACGTTACCATAGCAACTGACGCGATATAAATAAGTCATCGAAAGGTTCCTGTGAGACCCTTTCTGTATGGAGATGGAGAGGACAGGGCTCACTCATGGCCTGGTCAAAAGTAGTCCGTCACCCCAAAAAAAGACCCAGAAGTTCCAATAGTGGAAACACGCCTGTAACGTGTCACATTATTTCCAGAATAACAGTAAAGGCGACACAGTTATGGATAACGTAATTAAGTAATTACTCCTTTATTCGTAATGTGGCTGCATTAGTAACGCAGTTATACTGTAACGCCATTATTCCTAACTGTTTACATGTCACCCTGCTAAAACACACCTGATTCAAAGCAGTGGGTCGTTACCAGTCTTCAGTAAACCTTGATAACGAGCAGGTGTGTTGGAGCAGGGCAATATCTACAGGACCACAGTTGAAGACCTCAGTTCAGTTCAATTTTATTTCGAGCACACAGTCATCAAAACATCAATCAACGTAGTCAACTTTTTTTTCTCCTCATTTGCACCCAAAAAGGAGTGGGAAGAAGTAAAACGTATAAACACCCACCCCTCTTTTACAAACCAATAATCCAATAGATTCCGCTTCCTATGCCCCAACACACCTCATATCCACCCCACCATCAACACAAGCATCCATAATCATTCATCAACACACTGTCACGTCACACAGTTCAGTTCAATCCTCTTTGAATATACAACAAACAAAACATCCCCACTCTGTCCCTACTAATAAAAACAAGGGAAAACTAGAAATGCACTCAGAGATTACAGACCTCCACCAAGGTGGTGATCCCCCCCGGATCACCACCAAAATCTAATCATTTCCAGATCTCCCCATTACCAACCTACCCTGAAAATTTCATCAAAATCTGTCCATAAGTTTTTCAGTTATCTTGCTAACGAACAGACAAACAAACAAACTGGCAGAAACACAACACTCTTGGTGGAGGTAACAAAAACTAAAGGATATGTACAAACCTCTGACATAAGTGACGCAAACACAAACATCTAAATAAAGTCTATTTTTCTTATTTCTAGTCCAAATATGTTATCGCACTTAAAATACGACATATTCACCTGAAGAGTAACTTTTCAGTGAGATATAAGAAGTGATTTTTACATAATAGATCCTGAAAATCTTATTTCATAAAAATCTTACCCAGTTTATTTTCACTTTTTCCATTGGTAGATTTTTGTTTTACTCAATTTTAGCAAAAAAAACAACCTCCCAATGGAACAAGTGAAAATGATCTAGGTGAGATTTCTTGGCATAACAGTGATCAGTGTTTGCCTCCAGCTTTCCACTGTTTTGCCTCCAGCTAGTACCGCGTCGTTACAGTGAAGGGGTTTAAAAAAGAGTTTTGAATAGTTTGGTTCTGCTGGAAAAGTGAACATTTTGTTACTCTGACCCCCTAAAGGGGAGGGGAGTGTGTTTTGGGTTTGGGTTTTTGTCTGGTCTGTTTGTCAGTAACTTTACACAAAATCTACTGGACCCATTTTCAAGAAAGGTGTGAGGTGGTCCAGAATAGATCCCATCAAATGTCGGTGAATGAAGGTCAAAGGTCAAAGAACACAGTTAGGGCAAATCAGGAATTTCTCCTCTTATTCCTGTATACTCAGTTTTACATACAGTATAGCTTCTTTTTGCTCTCACTGTTGAAGTGCATTGACATCAAAACCTTAAAGGACAAATCTTCAGGGGTCACATTTAGCCCAATTTGATCTCCAGTGAAATAATATAAATAATGATGACCCCAAATATTGTTTTTTTTTTTTTGGGGGGGGGGGGGGGTGGGGGGGGGGTAAAAAACATTAAGAAAATACTTACTTTTATAAACTATCCAAACAAAAACAGATGTCAATAACCTGAAAAAAAAAAGACCTTTCTTCAGAAAAATAAGTGCAATTTTAACAATGTTCTGCCTCAGCTCATCATTTGTCCATGTGCATTATGGATCAGAGCTACAAAGACACTCAGCACTTACAAAAAGAAGCCGAAAATGGATCAAAATGTGCTTGATCTTTTTTAGACATTTTCATTTGTATTTCTTTCAGGTTTTTCACATTTTAGTGTTTAACATGGTCCTCCCAGACGAATGTAGGACATTCTGGACTAGGATGTTTCGGACTGCACTTTTTGTAGAGTAGGACTTTTCGGACAAATCATATTTTCCAAAACAAATACCATACATTTATGTTTATTTGCATATAATTTTATTATTCATTCAAACACATTAAACATTTATACAATATACTCAAGTTAAAGTATCAAAATTATACAAATGACATTGCAAGTATATAACCTCACATTATTTGAAATAGTCCATAATAAGATCTTATAACACTGAGCAGGTCATAGAGATAAGAAAATCACCAAAGTGTGACCAGATTCCACTCCAGAACTCCTTCAGGGTGTCGGTCACAACTTGAGAGGAGGAAGGGCCAATGTGTAAAAGGCTTGAGTGTATTGTATACATTTGTAATGTGTGATCATGTGTAAAATACTTATGGACTCTTTCAAATAAAGGTTAAATACTTGCACTGTAATTTTGATACTTTAATTTAAGTATAGGTAAAAAAATACATATACACTAATACTTTATATAATTAATTAAGCATATGTAACTCAATTATATTTACGCCTAATAGTGGTTGGTTATGATATACCTCTCTGAGTCGTCTCATTGCATTGTCATTATTTTAATTTCACAATCATAGTTTTCCGTCAGTTACAGTATTACTAAATATTTCAGTATAAGATTACTTTTAAGATTACACAGTCACAAGTCAAGTCATCGGAGTCTTTTCAGCATCCATGATCTGAGAGGTCATGAACCACTAAAGGGTGGAGCTCAGACACACAGCTTATAACACCTTCCTGTCGACCCCCTCCTCCTTCAGGATGTCCTCTGTCCCCTGTTCCTGAGGGGCTGGGTGTTGTCCTCTTCTGGAGGCTTCTATGCGGTGGGGGTCATCCCTTCCCTAACATGTCACCTCTGTATGTCTGTATGGAAATTGCTTCGGTGTGATCACTTTTACAGAGTCACCTTTAAAGAGTACATTTATGCATTAATATTTTTATTATTCCTGGTCCCATTGTAATTTCCTAGCAATACATTTTTAAAATGCGTTCAAGTGAATAATAAAATTATATGCAAATGCTGTTTGAATTTATGGTGTTTGTTTTTGAAAATAAAATACTCTGCAAAATCACAGTCCGAAAAATCCTAGTCCAAGACGTGCGTCCACCCTCCCAGACAGAGTGTTTTGTTCCTTTTGTCGACCCCTCCTCTATGCAGACTGTAGGTGTCTGTAGTTTTTCCTTTGGGGGGGGGGTGTCTTCCTCTGTGTCCCTTGTTGTCCTTACTGTAAATTGCCCCATTCCTCCGGGGTCATCCTGAACTGTCTTCTGAGCACAGACTCTCTTTCCCCATTTAACATGATAGAACATAACTTTAATATTTATATTTCATATTATTATAATTTTTCCAACACAAGGGACATGTTCATTAAGAGCTCAAATGTTTGCGAGGGGCGGGGTTTGTTGTGCCAGACGCCACTGGTTTCTTTGGGCATTAAACGCTCAATTGGCCACATAATGGTGAGTTTTAATGAACTAATCCATGTCTGTTCAGTTGAAGAAGAAGAGACCACCCCCCCCATTCCTTTTTCACTCATGAGTAAAAATATTTAAATTTCATTTCTTACATGATTCCAAACTTACAAAAATACAGAGGAGGGGAAAGAGATGCAAAAGGGCAAAAATGGAGCAATGTGTCAAGGCAGGCAAAAATATTTTAAAATATGTACAAAAACGCCTTAACACACGTTTCTTTTTTAGGCTCCTGCATTGTAGTGATGTTTTATGCATTAATTCATACTTTTTCTTCTTCTGAACCTAAAAGATTAATATGGTTTCCTCTGGAGTCCAAAGTTGCAAAAATATATCAACGATTAGAGTAGTGGTAAAACAAAAAATAAATAAATAAAATAATTAAAAATGTATATTATTAATATAACTACACCACTGTGTAATGTTATTTTTCCTCACCGTCTCATAAAAAAAAAATTCCACTAAAAAATGAGGTGCAGTGTGGAAAATTAACTTTTTTTAAACTCATCTGCAAAAGGTAGATGAAGGAACACACAGCCAGACTTCATCCCACACAGTGTTTTGTGGTGATTTAAAGAATATTGAAGCTGACGGAAAAACTAATAACCCATTAAAGCATTCATTAAATCTATCAGGGAATGAGAGCTTGTTAAAGGCTGTGTAGTGGATAATTATATATATATGAAACGAAGGATGCAGTGATCGTACGAGCTCATTGTTTATTTTCAGAATTTACAGACGCAGTGATGAAAAAAAAAAAAAGACTGACTTCAGTTGGATGCAGTGTTCTGCAAACGGCCCCGTTTGACCTGGAATAGATAGTGGAGTCATTTGGACAATGGGCCTGTTTACATGAGAGGTTTTAGTCCTATTTGATTCAGAATAAAAGTTAATCCTCTTTAAGATGAAAAACCTAAGTCCAGTTGAAAATGATTATTCCCAATTAAACTTAATTCCAAATGAAGTTACTGGTTTATTCCACTATTAATTCAAGAATTCCTCTGACATGTAAATAGTTCATTCTTCTTTAACATTATTCCTGTCATTCTGCACATGCTACCCGTATCGTTGCAAAGACGCACACATTTGGTGTTGAAGACGCACACATTTGGTGTTGATGACGCACACATTTCGTGTTGACGACGCACACATTTCGTGTTGACGACGCACACATTTCGTGTTGAAGACGCACACATTTCGTGTTGAAGACGCACACATTTCGTGTTGAAGACACACATATTTCGTGTTGAAGACGCACATATTCCTCGCTGCCGGCATTAGTATGTTAATTCAGTCGAGCTGCTGCTTCATAATTATTACAAACATAAATGTAAAACTCAGATGTCGTATCTGCTCTAATATGTTGATAGTCAAAATAAAAGGACATGATCGTTGTTCTGTCCAATCAGAACCCTCTGTACCTCCTATTTACCTTTTTAATTCATATTTTTTTGATTGCAATTTTAAACATCTTCTTTGAACTTATTGACACAAATTAAACACCACAATTTAAACCACATATATTAGAATTAAAACATATGAAAATGTCCTTTACTGTACACTGTCATGTATGTCATTCATCTCATACACTGGAATAAAAATCTACATTTTACTACGTATATTCTTCTCATTTGTAATCCAAATATCTTATTACACTTAAAATAAGACATAATCACCAAAATCAGTGGTTCCTATTCATATTTTTCTTTGCTTGAATGAAAAAAACTTCAAACTGAATTAGTGAACTGAATTGAAACTTTTTATTGAATCAAATATTATTATTTTTTATTTAACCTTTATTTAACCAGGCAAGTCATTAAGAACAGATTCTTATTTACAACAACAGCCTGCCAAATTGATTGATAGACCGTTTACACAGGAAAAAAACAAAAAAATTCATCAAAATCTAAATCTGCCAATGGAATAAATGAAAATTATCTTGGTAAGAATTCTTGAAATAAGATTTTCCAGATCTATTATCTAAAAAAAAAAAATCAGTTCTCATATCGCACTGAAAAAGTACTCTTTAGGCAATTATGTCTGATTTTACGTGTGGTGAGGTATTTTTTACAAGAAATGAGGAAAAATAAATTTAGTAAGATTTGTATTTTTGCAGTGTGAGCCTTCTGAATTTCCACCAGAAAAACTTTTCCCTTTCATTCATCATTACTGGCTAGACTCCAAAGAATAATAAATGCACAGAGGATGAAAAAAAAACCCCACTTCAAATCACAGAAATGTCAGTTTGCATGGGACTAATATCACCGGAGCTCTGACTTGGCTGAAACTGAAAGGAAAGTTTTATGTTGCACTCACCCAGGACTTGAATTTTCTGTCATTATTTCTCATTTGTGATGTCAAGGCCAGGTTTACTGCTCACAGATAGCTGTTGAAAGACACAAATGTTCCTTACTGTAGATGTTATGAGTCATCTGCCCTGTTTTTCAGATGTTTCTTTTCTGAAAGACTAAAATATACGCCTTCAAAAAGCCTTGCTATATGTCACCACTGGTTTCCTGCTTTTCCACCTGAAATCCTTTCAGTTGCCAACACTAGCTCAGCCTCTATAGTCCTCCACGAGCAAAGAGGTTCAAAGATGAAAATGATGTGTGTCCTACTGAAATTACAGAAATATTTACCAACAAAAGAATAATGGTAACACTTTACATTACAGATCACTAATGAGGTGGTAATTCAAAAGTAATATCATGTTAATAATGCCTTTGTAACTGCTTATTACAAATATTATCTTGCTAATAAGGTGGTAATTTTAAAGTAATTTCATGGTAATAATGCCTTTGTAACTGCTACAAATATCGTCTTGCTAATAAGGTAAGCCTTTTCTGTGTACTGCCCTCAGGAAAAAGACTCAGGAGTACCTGCTGCAAAACTAGCAAGTTTTCAAACAGCTTATTTCCACAGGCAGTGAAAACTCTGAACAGTAAGGAATGTGTTTCAGGGTAATCACATTCTGAGCATTTTTGCCTCACTTGTTTATTTTATCTAACTTATTATGTCTTTTTAATGTATTATTCTTTTAAGTCATTTTATCTTTTTAGCTTGTGGAATGTGGTGTTTGGTTCTGTATTGTCGGTTTGTTTTTACACTGCTTTTAACCTAGGAGAACACTATTTCATTTATTTTGTATTTTGTACTGAGAAATGACAATACATGGAATTTAATTCTATGATCATTTTGATGCAAGTTGTGATGAGGTCGTGAAATTGGATGAAATGTACCTGTTGTTCCACCTATCTTTAACACACCAAGAGCCACCCTCATCACTGAGGACCCCTCCCATCCACTCCACCACTCCATCAGGCAAACGGTACCAGACACCACTGGCCAAGAAAAACATTTCCACAAAATCCTTCATCCCCTCTGCTTTAGCTGTTCCTAAAGCACCTGTGAACTGCACCTTTTCTTTTCTTTTTTTATTTTTTAACATATATCCCACTGTACTGACTGTTCTTTTTTTTCCTTAAATGTTGTACATGCATGGGTGAATATTTTTATTTCAATTAAGCTGTGACAGAAGAAAACATTTATGTTTTTAACTGAACCAGACAGTAAAGTTATTTATCTACCTGGCTTACTGTATGCTAACAAAGCTGCTACTGCTAGCTAAGTCCACTAGGTTGATAATAGATAACTTGAACAGCCTGGCTAACCATTATTGGTTGCCATGGTTACTGTCTGCTTTTTATATAGTTTGAGCACAAACTGGATATTTTACAGACATGTTTCCATGGGTTTCAGATGCTTCAGTGTTCTAAGGCAGAATACAAACACAACTAGAAAAGCACTCTGAGAGCGCAGACCTCCGCCAAGGTAGACCCCCCCCACACACACCCAGTTCTTGCTGTTCACGTTTCCAACATATCCTGAAAATTTCATCAAAATTCATCCATATGTTTTCGAGATATCTTGAACACAGACAAACAGATAAATGCCAGCAAAAACATAAGCTCCTTGGCGGAGGTAATTATTGAGCCCAATTAGAAAAGTTATTAGCATTGTACTTTGTAGAAATGTACCTTTCCAGAGCTTCACTGAAGTATTACCTGTAAGTATTACCACCTTATTAGGGATCTGTAATGTACAATGTTACCAGAATAACATTACCACAGAACATCTGTGTTTGCAGAAATAGGCTCATTTGAGACTAAATATTGCCAATGGAACAAGTGAAAAGATTTCTTGAAATAAGATTAAACATCTTTAGTCTACAAGTAAATTCTTATATTTCACTGAAAAATAATTATTTGGCTGATTATGTTTTATTTTAAGTGTGATGAGACATTTAGATCAGAAAGGACAAAAATAAACTTGATAAGATTCAGATTTGTTCCAGTAAAACCAAAGTTACATCCATCATGTGGAAATGAAATGTTGATTCTAAACACATTTGAGAGAAGATTACATGGTTTCCTTTCCAAGATAGTTGGAAAATGATGCACTGTTTTTATTTTTTTATTTTTTGGCTGTTTGTCATGGCATCCTCTTTAATGCTTGTGAAGAACAGCTGAGAGAATCTTAATGGCAGCGAACTGATAGGATTTTTTCCCCCTCATATTGTAGTTAACTTCATGAATTCTGCATTACATCTGAAGGAGGCCAAGAAAATGTCCTCTTTCCTGAACCTTTCTAATCCTTTCACTTGGTCAAACACAGTGATATTTCTGGGTCAATTTGACCCGGTGTTCTGTCAATTCAGGCATCCCGTCACATTGCTGCCCTACAAAGCACAAAGGCAGTAACTGCATTTTTTGGCAAAAATGAGTCATTGTGGGGGTTTTTTTGCAACATTCAAATCATTCTTAGTCATATAATAAAATATTTCATCTCAAATATCTGTCATTTTGAAAAAAAATTATGAGTGTTTGTACAGTAACTGCAAAAATTACAAGTAAAACAAAACAAAAAGGCAGTAAAGACCATTACTGTGTTCTTACCTATGTCCATTTAGGACCCTGCACTAATAGTTCACAGTCAATCACCGTATTAGACTGCAATAGATAATGTAAATACTGTATATTCCGCACTATATGGTGCACTGGACTATAAGGTGCACTGTCAATGTATGGTTTTTATGAAGGTTTACAACAGAGGATGGTGACAGTATAGCTACAGAAACACAGATAAAAACAGAACAGACACACATTATGGTGACGGCGCACATAGTAAAAGACACATAGTAAAAGCACACATAATAATAATAATAATAATAATAATAATAATAATAATAACTAGAAAAGCACTCTAAGGGCGCAAACCCCCGTCAAGGCAGACCCCCCTCCCCCGAATGAAAGGAGGTCCACCAAACACACTATGTTTATCGGTCTAGAATAGAATAGAGGACTTTTATTGCCATTTGTACAAGTACACTACAGCACAGGCACATTGGAACATTGGAATCCTACTGCGCTTCTTCCAGTCAGGCAGGTAAACAATAAGAAATAAAGCTGCATTCAGGTAAAAAAAAAAAGAAAAATATAAAATAAAATAAAAAAGAAAGGGTGCTTATATAAATATAGATTAAAAAAAATGCTAAAAATGTACAATTCTGTAAGAGTACTAAAAAAAGGAACAGTGCAGGTGTGCATAGAATTAACATGTCTGTCTGCCTTGTACAACATAACTCTAAAAGTCATGGACGGATTTTCATGAAACGTTCAGGATAGTTTGGGAATGACACAAGGACCAATCGATTACATTTTTGTGAAGATCCGGAAGAGAGCCTGGATTCTGGATCACTTTTAAATTTTACATTGCGGTAAATGGAGAAAAATATAATTAGAATAAAACAGACAGACAAACAAACAGACAAAACATAACGTCTTTGGCGGACGTAATAATAATAATAATAATAAGGTAATAATGTTCCTACCTATTTGATCCACTGTAACCAGCAGAAGCAGAAGAGCTAGCAGTATAGCTAGCTAGCTAACTCGTCTTCCCGTCCTGGCTGCTGCGTCCTTCATTCTAGCTGTTCTGTGAGTTTACAATAGTAACAGGCTTTGTTCTTTTTCTGTCAAATACCTGGAAAAGGCTCAACTGTCTTCTCAACATTTTATCGCCAGACCAAACCGCAATCCAGGTGGTCGTGTGTAAATGCGCCAGAATTCAAAACCACCAGGTGACCGATGACGTCATAACAATCATTGATTCGCGGTTGTTCGAAGTGGACTGTACCATTTAGAAAGAGAGAGAGGGGGGGTTAAATTACATTATGATGAATAACTAAAGAAAAATGTTATGGAAATCCACAACCATGTTTAATTAGATTATTTCAAGTGATTAAATTTTGCCTTTGTTATAAAAGTCTAAAAAGTGAAATATTGTTAAAAATAAAAATTATATTAGCAGCTATGGACCCCTGTCAGTTCCCAGGCCCTTAGAATCTTTTCCACTCTGCCCCGCCTGGCGGTGCCCCTGGTCACGTGTCCCATGGCCATTTTCACTGCAATAAGATGCTTTCAGTCACCATCCTCCACAAGCTTCTGATTGAATGCTTGACCACTCCTCTTGATAGAATCAGTGCAGTTCAGCAAACTTAATAATTCTTATTGTTGTATGTATATTTTTGAACCACTAGATTTGGTCACATTTTTAGTAGATCCATAATAAATTAATAAAATAACCAAAGTACATGACTGTTTCTTGTGACAAAAACAGTGTGTGTTTCAATTACTATTTCACAGAAAAATAAGAGTTGTAGGAATTATTAGAAACTCCAGACGGCCATGACATTATGTTCTTTACTAGTGTATGTAAACATTTGACCCCGATTATATACATAGATTACACTCATTAAGGCAGAAGAAGTTACTGTAGAAAATAATATTTTTTTTAGATGTTCAAACTTCATACTGGCTCAATTTGTTTAACAAATTGCAGAAAGCCCTGACCTCCTCCAGGTCATCTTCACACTCAAGTTCATATATTTGTGATTTATAGTTGCAGGGTATTTTTTGTATAAATATTCTTTGGTATGTGATGTGTATATTAAAATATTTGCTTTCTCTTTCAAACCATCAAGTGAGGATGAAGATGATGCTGTGTTTGACAAAGGTAAAGTTACGCCCCTGATGATATTTACTTGAGATTCTGCACTTTTTTAATAAAAAAAAAAAAAAAAACAGCCACTTTCATTTTCAGTGAAGAAACATAAAGGCTAACATATAAATCTCCAATAACTCTAGTGTTTCATCCAGAGTTTAGCTTGATATTAGGCTGGAGGCTTGGATGCCACAAAGGCGATTTAGTGATATTTGGAAATAATCCGCAAAATCCTCAAATATATCTGTAATCCTGCATCAGCCACAGTCACCTGCAGTGTATTTGTATTATGTAATGCATTAACTCCTTTGTTTCTGTGGTTTGGAACTCAGGGTAGTTCCACTGGAAAAATATACTGACAAATACAGTGAAAAAATACACTTGAAAAAGCAAGTACAGAAATAATAATACCAGATTTATTTATTTATTTTGCTTGAATTAAGCAGGAAAAAAAATCTACTAATGGAACAAGTTAAAATATCTTGGTAAGATGTCTTGAAATAAGATTAGTCCTCCCTAGCAGGTTCTGTTAACACTTTCAAAAACCTGGCAACCTTTCCTAGATTACCTAAAAAAAAAAACGTTATTCACCCAGAAAGTGACTAGACCTCCAGTGACCCTAGTGAGGATCAAGTGGGTTCAGATGACGAGACAAGATATTAAAAAAAAAAAATTTATATATAAAAATACATTTAAAAAAATGAAATAAAAATAATTGTAGGAGGTGCGATCAGACGATGGGACTATTGTGCACATGTTAATTGTGATGTCGATGCTCAAACAGTATCTTGTGCAGCGGGTTCAGACGACAAGATGAGACAAGACGAGATTTTCCAGATCTATATTCTAAACATACATTTTTTAAAAATATTTTACTGAAAAGGTCCCCTTTATGTGATTATGTTTTATTTTAAGTGTGATGAATAATTTGGACTAGAAATGAGCAAAAAATATACTTGGTAAGATTTAGATATTTTTTCTTCTGTAAATAGAGGTTCTTATTTTGTACCTACTCACATGTTGACTACATTTATAATTCACATTTCTCTGTGTAAAAAAAAATCTTATTTACCAAGTGTATTTTTAAAATGTCTGGTCAAAATATCCGGTGGGTCATAAAAAGCCTGTAATGAAAAGAAATGTCACCTACAGAAAATAACTTTTCAATTAGATATAGTCTATTATCTTGTAGAAATAATTACATTATGGATATGTAGTTGCACTACATATTCATATTAATTTAAATGAAAAATATGAACCTATTCTTTAGTTATATAATGTACCTTCTCCTCTCCTTTTTTTGTCTATGTGCTTGTTTTTCTCATCATTTTCCTTTATATTCTTTTTACAAAAGGCATTGAATCACCTTTGTGTGTCAAATGCACACCAGAAATACATGCACTTTGTTCACGAAATTAACTGGAGGGAAAAAAAATCCTGCATTTTACACTGAAAAGACATAAAGTCTTATGTTCTGGCTGCAAGGTTGCAGTAATCACTGGTTAAAAGGTTCACATAAGTCTTTTTCTTTTTTTTTTAAAATATTATATACTTTCATTACACATTACACTGAGATTCTTGCAGCCTTCGACAGACTCTTTTCTTTTGTATCAGTTGCTTAGTGATTTTTTTCTCTATAAGTTTAACCTTTCTTAAACAATTTATTGCCATTTATTGTAATATTATTGTCTGCTTGTTGTGAATGTCCAGCGAAAATCAAATGTTCCCTTATATTGAATGTACTGATCATGTAGATGGTCATAAAGGCTGAGATTCAGGGTCAGGTGAAGGTTATTATATGAGAATATCTTCAGCAAAGACATAATTGAGTCAACATACACTGGAAAAAAAGGACACTAAAAGCAAGTTAACAAATTAACACCAGATATTT
This sequence comes from Siphamia tubifer, assembly GCA_020466265.1. NCBI lineage: Eukaryota > Metazoa > Chordata > Actinopteri > Kurtiformes > Apogonidae > Siphamia > Siphamia tubifer. The sequence continues at coordinate 6,947,848 of CM035799.1, forward strand.
TTTCCAAGAATTAAACAAAAAGAAATCTGCCACTGAATTTTCAAAATCTATTGTCAATAGGTCAATTAGATAGATAGATAGATAGATAGATAGATAGATAGATAGATAGATAGATAGATAGATAGATAGATAGATAGATAGATAGATAGATAGATAGATAGATAGATAGATAGATAGATAGATAGATAGATAGATAGATAGATACACATGCACTGATAGGTTAATTGGTTAACTAGTTAACTGGTTAATCTAAATCACCCATAGATGTGAATGTGACAGTGACTGTTTGTCTATATATGTTCAGACTCATACAGGGTGACCTCTGACCCCGCCTTCACCCATTGTAGTTGGATTAGACCCCCAGTGACCCCAGTGAGGATAAAGCTGGTTCAGATGACGAGACAAGATATTTAAAAAATAATAATAATAATAATTTATACAAATACACTTAAAAAATAAAATACAAATAATTGCAGGAGGTGCGATGTGACTATTACACACACGTTAATTGTGATGTCGATGCTCAGACAGTATCTTGTGCAGCTCTAGTCAGTCTAAGGCTTAAAAAGGTAAAGCCAGAGTATGTATTTTTAACTGTAATTTACATGTTTTTTTCACCAAATACCTGTTTTTCTCTACAAATAGAAGTCTTGTCTTACCAGCAGAAACTAGGCCATATTTTGGTGGACGTGTCATGTAGACTTTTATGTTTGTCAGACGGTTTACAGCTTTATCAACGTTAAAAGTTGCCTGCTTTTGTTCTCTGAGACAAACACGACATTGTGGTCTGACCCCCCCGGCTGTCAGGATAATCTGCCCTGTCAGCTTCTATAAAGAACCAGAGGACACTTCAAAAAAATAAAGAGTCTTTTGGGCTAAAACTAAGCTTCTTACTTGATTTTTTTTTCCCTTAAAAGTCTTTTCGTATGTTGTTCTTCTTCTGCGTGTGTTTATGCATGTGATGGTTTATCTGTTCATCTGTGCTCCACTTCTCTCCTCTCTGCAGTCTGTATGGAACACATTTGCAATTGTTGTAAACACCCGTTCAGTCCCAGCTTTCCAGAGGCTAGTTAAAAATCTGCTGGCATCTGAGCCCAGGTGCAATGTGAGGGGTTTTTTGTGGGGTTTTTTGTTTTTTTTGTGTGTGTGTATTTTTTTTGTTTTTTTCTCCATTAGCGTGTGCTGTTCTTGTCTGCTCCACACTACTCATTATATGGAAATCACTGCCTCTTTGTCATCATCACCTGAGCCAGAGCTGCTATCGTCCCTCGTTAACCTCTTTTACTGCAATTCCGTCTTTGTCGTGACGACTCCCTGCAACACACACATATCACACATGACACCCACGCTTTCATGTACTACGTTATTACTGCAGTGGAGACAGCGGGTGTAAGATTATGCTGTCCGGCGGATGAAGTGTGTCCAATCCCCCGCCTGGAAAAGAGATCAAGCAAGCAGTGTGTGTGTGTGTGTGTGTGTGTGTGTGTGTGTGCGTGTGTGTGTGTGTGTGTGTGTGTGTGTGTGTAGTTTCACTTTTCTTTTGCTTGTGAGTGTCATTTCTAGCTTTGAGGGGAAGTGAGGTCATTTTGGCCAGACCTCATCTCACCCGCATGAGTTGGTAGTTGAGGATTTGGATTAAGGATTAATTTTTAAATTTAGGTTTTGCACGGGGCAAGAGTTCAACGTAAGGATAAAACCAAAGAGAAATGACAACACCTGTGCAAACATGCCAAGAGTTTTACAGTCCCTCCTATATATTTGTATCTTTTTTTGTAGGTGTTTCTTTTTTTTTTTTTGCAAAAAAAGCAATATTATGCAGAGTCGAAATGCACAACTTTTTCAATATGCTTGGATTAGTTTAGTTCTAATACACTTTCACACTTACAGGAGGATTAACTTTCTTGCAGTAAATCACTTGACTCAAAATTTACTGCAAACTTCACAACTTTTTAGAAACAAGTCAATTCAGCCAAACGTTTTATATATAATGTTTATGATGATAATATAATCAATTTAACCTTTTTAAAATGTAACAGGTCAATAATGTCTATAACAGACATAACTTCTGGCTAGTAATGTACTAAATTATTACATTATTATCCAGTAATTAGCCTGTTCATATTCCGCTGCACTCCTAGTTTTATGGTATATTAATGTAAATTGTGAAAGTAATGACATTTGCAAACTATCATTTAACAATAAAGTGTGAATAATATGAACAAACTGAAATGTCTGGAATAAATTAAGCACAATTTTAACAATTGTTTGCTTCTATTAGGCGTTAAGAGTTCAGTTTGTTTGTAGATCTGGTCCATAAGCACAAGTTGAGGCATAATAATTTAAAAATTGAACTTATTTTAGGTTCCTCAACACAAGGATTAAACCAAAGAGAAATGACAAGATTTTTACATTTACTTCTGTTCTGTAGGGTTTTCTATTTGTTGTTGAAATGGACAACTTTTTCATTATGCCTGGATTAGTTTAGTTCTAATACACTTTCACACTTACAGGAGGATTAACTTTCTTGCAGTAAATCACTTGACTCAATATTTACTGCAAACTTCATAACTTTTTAGAAACAAGTCAATTCATCCAAACATTTTATATTTAATATTTATGCATGTAGAGGCCAATAACATAATATTATGTTATTTAGCAGCTGATAATGTAATAAAGTTGATTTTTTATATATAACAGGCATAACTTTTGGCCAATTATATAATAAATGATTATATTATTGGCCAAAAGTTATATTGTCTGAGGACTTTTATTATTTTATTTAATGTTTATGGATGTAGAGGCCAATAAGATAATATTATATTATTTACCAACTGATAATGTAATAAATGTGCCCTTTTTAAAATATAATAGTGTAATAATGTAATACAAGTTCTTAACTGATATAACTTCTGGCTAATAATAACATTATTGGCCTGGTAAAAAAATAAATAAATAAATAAATGAAAGAAATAAAATCTTTGCAAATGTAATAACTGAGCCAATAATGTAATAAATTATTACATTATTGGCTCAGTTATTACATTTGCAAAGATTTTATTTCTTTCAATAATGTAATAAATTATTACATTATTGGTCAAAAGTTATGACTATATTGTTTCAGGACTTTTAATACTTTATTATCCAGTAATTAGCCTGTTCATATTCTTCTGCACTCCCTAGTTTTATGGTATATTAATGTAAATTGCGAAAATATTAACATTTACAAACTATCCTTTAACAATAAAACGTGAATAATTTGAACAAACTGAAATGTTTCAAGTAAATTAAACATAATTTGAATAATTTTCTGCTTCTGTTAGTGTTAAGAGTTCAGTGTGTTTGTAGATATGATCCATATAATGCACAAGTTGAGGTATAATAATTAAAAAATTGAACTTATTTTAGGTTTTCCACAGGGGAGGAGTTCAACACAAGGATTAAACCAAAGAGAAATGACGACACCTGAGCATGCACACCAACATTTTTACATTTACTTCTATATAGTTTTTGCAACAAAATAAGCAAAATTGTGCAGTTAAAATGGACAACTTTAGCAATATACTTGGATTAGTTTAGTTCTTATACACTTTCACACGTACAGGAGGATGAACTTTCTTGTAATAAATCACTTCACTCCAGTGATCACTTGAAATTTACTGCAAACTTCACAACTTTTCAGAAACAAGTCAATTCAGCCAAACCTTTTATACATAATGTTTATGAATGTCTACCTGTTGGCATCCTGCTGCAGTCTCAGTTTTAAGGTATGTTAATGTATTCACTTACTTTGTTTTCTTCTTGTCGTGCTGTTTTTGCTTTTTACTTTCTACTGGAAACCTCTGCTGCAGAGTGATGTTGTAAATTAGCATTCACTCTAAACAGCCCAGTGGTTACGTTGGAATAAAGCTGTCATTTGATCTGCAGCTTTGGAGAAAATAGTCAGACTACCTGTGGTTTTTTCTGCAGGAACTACTGAACACTGAGGATTTTGTTTGAAATGCATGAAAGTCGTTGTAATTGCAGCAAATTTATGTAATCATGAAAACAATTGAAATAAGGTCAATAAATCATCCACGTGTGCATCATACGTACGAGTTACGACAGTTTAAAGGTGTTTAATGAATAGGAATAAACATAGTGGTAAAATCCTGCCTCTGCTGAAAAATATGAACAGTGATGAATGATGAAACATTATTTATATAACATATATATATATATATATATATATATATATATATATATATATATATATATATATAGTGTTATATGTATACATACATACAGTTGTGGTCAAAAGTTTACATACACTTGTAAAGAACATAATGTCATGACTGTCTTGAGTTTCCAATAACTCCTATAACTCTTATTTTTCTGTGAAATAGTGATTGAAACACACTCTTCTTTGAAAATGTTAGTGTGTCCGGAGTTACTGGACTCAAGCCAGGACCTTTCTGGATGCAGGAGGAAGTCTGGACACAATATCCAACAAAATAAAGACAGACAAAAACATAACCTCCTCGGCGTGGTAAAAAAAAAAAAAAGTGTAGATAGAGTATTTTTCAGACTATAAGTCACACCAGCCAAAAAGAAAAAACATAATACAGAAGGAAAAAATATATATAAGTCATATTTTTGGAGGAAATTTATTTGATAAAATCCAACACCAACAAAATTAAAAATGAAATAGAGAACAACAGGTTGGATAAGTGTACGGTATGCTAATATAACACATTTAGCTAACGTTACATGATGCATAAACAATAAACTGAGAATGTGCCTGGTATATTAACGTAACATGTTAACAGTTACTCAGATAACTATAGCATAACGAACATGTTCATGCTCAACAGCGTCCTCTAGTGGTTATCAGTGTGAAAATAACATGAAAGTATTTCATAATGTGTTAATGATTTCACATATAAGTGGCACCCCCCTGGCCAAACTATGACAAAATGGAGAACATTTTTTTTTAAATAGAATGCCTTTATTGTCACTATACACTTGTATAATTTGCATTATACGCATGCAGTGACATGAGACCACCTCACTGTTCAGTGCAAACACGCATATTAAAAAAATATATGTATATAAAATGTAAAAATATAAAATAACTAAAATACCCACAGAAAATAAAATCAATAAATATGTACTAATTTTTAAAAAGTAATTAAAAAAGAAAATTATTGTACACAGATTGACCCCTGTGACTTATAGTTCGAAAAGTACGATATTATTATTGACAGACAGGAAACCTAGCGTGCGTTTCAAAATGGCGTCATGACCTTTGACTTTGACCTTGAAAAGTCAAACCCATATTCTGACATTTTAAGAGGGAGATGTCCCTTAACAACTAAAATATTTGCGAGGGGGCGGGGTTTGTTGTGCCTGGTACCACTTGTTTTCCTTAAGATGCTTTTAATCAATTCTAGATTTATCATGCTGTTTATTGATTATTCATTTGACGTTGCTACTGCACTGTGGGCTCATTCTCCTGTGTGTATAAGTACACACTGAAAATGACAATAAAAAATAAATAAAAATCCTCAACATCCTTGATTAAAAAAACCCCAATAAAACCTGTGGGAAAATGTTGGGAAAATCAACAAGCAGGCAGCATGTTTAACTGATTAAACACTTCTTGTAAGATGTTTGCCTTTCATTTAAACTGCACTAATCAATAATCAATCAGCATAAAATGACCCAAATAAGTGTGTGTAATGTGAAAACCCTCTACTCGACTGGAATGCAAACAGACAGACTCAGCGACTGTGGCCCATTTAGCAGCTAAAGAGTCAAATATATGTCTGAGGAGGAGGTGCAAAGCTAATGTTGCTTCTTGTCAGTTTAATGTGTAAATAGGCGGCTGAGTGTTCTCACATTTACAGGCCTGGTCAAAAGTTTACATACACCAGTAAAGAATATAATGTCATGGCTGTGTTGAGTTTCCAATAATTCCTACAATTCATATTTTACTGTGAAATACTGATTAAAAAACACACTAGAAACATTCGTGTTGTTAGGTTTTTTTATGAATTTATTATGGATCTACTAAAAATGTGACTAAATCTGCTGGGTCAAAAATATACATACAGCAATAAGAGTTATTACGTTTGTTAAACTGCATCGATTCTGTGAAAAGATTCAATCAGAAGCTTGTGGATGGATACTGAAAGCATCTGATTGTAGCAAAAATGACTAAAGGACATGTGACCAGATATTAGCTTTGCTGTTTGTATATTTTTGACCCAGAAGATTAATAATAAATTCATGAAAGAACCAAACTTCATGAATGTTTTTTTTCTGACAAAGAATAGTGTTTCAATCACTCTGTCACAGAAAAATAAGAGTTGTAGGAATTATTAGAAACTCCACACGGCCATGACATTATGTTCTTTACTAGTGTATGTAAACTTTTGACCTCGACTGTATACGTAGATTACACTCATTAAGGCAGAAGACGTTACTGTAAAAAATGTTTTTTTTTTTCTAGATGTTCAAACTTAAAACTGGCTCAATTTGACCCCTAAAATAACAGAAGGTTTAATCAAATGCAGACAGCCCTGACCTCCTCCCAGTTATATTCACGCTGAACTTCATATATTTGTGATTTATAGTTGCAGGGTATTTTTTGTATATATATATTCTTTGGTATGTCAGAAGAGTTAATTAAAAATATTTGCTCTCTCTTTCAGACCTCAAAAGTAAGGATGAAGTGTTTGAAAAAGGCGAAGGTGAAGTTACGCCCCCGATGATATTTACTTGAGATTCTGCACTTTTTTAATTAAAAAAAAAAAAAGAAACTCAACACAGTCATGATATTATGTTCTTTACAAGTGTATGTAAAATTTTGACCATGACTGTACAGTTGTAAAGAATATAATGTCATGACCATCTTGAGTTTCCAACAGTTCCTACAACTCTTCAAAAGTCAAGATTTTATTTGTCATTGTCAAGACAACGAAATTAGGTCAGAGCGACAGCACTGTGTAATCTGTACCCAGTAAAAAAAAGTGCTATGGTGCAGTGCAAGATACAGTTTAAAGTGCCACCAGTGTTCCCACAAGCCCCACCATAACTAGAAATGAATAGACATTTATGTCACGTCACCCCCGTCACCCTCTGCATGACTGAACTATCACCCGTACAGTCGGGGTCAAAAGTTTACATACACTACTAACGAACATAATGTCATGGTTGTCTTGAGTTTCCAATAATTCCTATAACTCTTATTTTTCTGTGATAAACTGATTGAAACACACTCTTCTTTACCCCCCCCCCCAAAAAAAAAAGATTCATGAAGTTTGGTTATTTTATTAATTTCTTATGGATCTATTGAAAAAATGACCAAATCAACAGGGTCAAAAATATACATACAGCAAAGGTAATATTTGGCCATTTTTACTGTAATAAAATACTTTCCATCCACACACTTATGATTGAATCTTTTGACAGAATTAACGCAGTTCAGCAAACGTAATAATTCTTATTGCTGTATGTATATTTTTGACCCAGTAGATTTGGTCACAGTTTTAGTACATCCATAATAAATTAATAAAAGAACCAAACAACATAAATGTTTGTTGTGCCAAAAAAAAGGGTGCGTTTCAATCACTATTTCAGAGAAAAAAAAGAGTTGTAGGAATTATTGGAATCTCATGATATCATGTTCTTTTGATTTGATTTTTTGATTTGAATGATTTATTTCGAACATGTGCAAAGTGCAACAATAATCAATACAACAATAATAATAATAACAATGACATGTCCGAAAAGGAGTAGGATGAAGCATAAGCTTATTTAATCCTACCCCTTCTTCACTTCCCCAATAACCTAAATTCATCTTATAACAATATAGTGCATAGTACAAAAAATGATGATAATAATAATAAAAATAATAACAATAAGAATAATAACAATACCAATAATCAATAACTGAAGTACTAAACATAGACATATATACAAAAAACAAACAAACAAACAAAAACTAAAAACAAATGAGCAGATAGGAAAGTAGGAAACAAATAGAGT